>OAMR01000186.1:71454-131224 GCA_900205405.1 Echinochloa crus-galli | reverse complement strand
ACACACACATGTGATGGTGTTTTTTCTGAAGACATGCATTCATTGTTACCTACGTATTCAGGATACAGAGGGCATTAGCATTAGTGCCTGGGAGCAAGTTAGGCAACAAACACTGTTAATTATCTTTCTAATGAATAACAAACATCTGTACGGCTTTTATATTACTCCCAGCAAAGGTTGGTGAGGTCTTCAGTTTCAGTCAAAGCAGAATCTGGATAACCTTATTTTATCTTACTTGTTAAACCCTGGAGTTTCAGAAGGTGACCTCAGCATGGCATGGCCCATTGCCTGCTTTTACAGTGGAGTCCTACTATATTCTATGGTTGATTTTTCATCTAATCATGTATAAATCCAAGAACATGTGTTGAGGAAAACAGCAGCACCACAAGGCAACAAAAGTCAGAAAAATAATGCTGCAGTTTCGACCCAGGCAGGTGCTGCATATGACTTGGTGCCTGCAGGGAGAGATGCCAGTGAGACCACTTTGCAGTGTTTACAGCTAGCTCGCAGCAGCAGCCTGTGTTCTTTTCATTTGGGGTTCAGGATTCAGATAAACTACTACCACACCCCACACCCCCACACCTCTATTTTCCGATCGCCATAAATTGGTCACCATATCAAAGAATCCATCTCTAATCAGCCATCCCCTTTCAAATTTAAAGGACGGTTGTTTGTTATTATGTGTAGAGGATCCAGTGTTTAAGATAAGAGGTGTGTGGTCAGATTGACTCCTATCTCTCGCCTCAACTCTGCATAATGGAAATTTATAAACAGGAACTTTGCAGGCAGGACCTGCTGCATCTTGGCAGGAGCCCTGGCCACTCTTTGACCACCCCATTTAACCCTACCAATCATCACCCGCCCACCACTGCATCTCATCGCCTCTTTTTTACTCCTCTCTATCCGATTCCATGGTTCCTCTGCAGCTCTGCGTCGGGGTTGAAGAAGACCCACGGAGTGTTGCACAGAGGAACACAAATGTGTCTGCTGCTTCAGCTGCCTTTCTTCTCTCTCTAGATGCCTCCATCTCGACACCTTCACAGACTGGCTGGCAGTGCAGAGGCCAGAGGCTGCCATGATGGCTGGGCCGATCGAGCAGGCAGAGCCCCCACCGAGGTGTAAAGATCCAACCCCAAAAGAAGAGAACAAATGGCAAAAGGGAGAAGAAGAAAAGGAAAGAAAGAATCGCAGGAACACAACAGCAAACTGCAAAGAAATCGATCAAACCCTGTTAATCTGCAAAAAGAAAACCCCATGTAAAACAATGCTATATGCTACTTGCGTTCAACTCTCCCGTTTCAGATGCCCGGCGGCGATCTCTTCCTCCTCTTGGCCGGGGGAGCCGAGGAGGGAGACGAGGAGTGCGACGACAGCACCTCGTCTGAGCAGCACAGGCTCACCGTCGACGCCGTCGTGGTGCTGGCTACCCTTGTCTGAACATTGCCGTGGATCACCAGCTGCTGCATCAGTCTGTAGCAGCTGCTGATCGCTTCCTACCGGCAAGAAAAACAAAATGTTACATGCTGCCAAATCGTAAAAGGTTATACAAACAAAATGACACAACCTAACAGCTGTTAATTGGCGTACGTACCTCTGCGAGGCCAATGCACCAGCGGACGGCGGCCCCGGGGCTGACGGACTCCAGCGACGGCGTCTCGCCGGTGGCACAGAGCACGGCCGCTGCCGCCATTGACGACGGACAGTGGTCCAGGAACTCGATATCTGTGGCTCACATTTTTACAGTCAGATATTCATATCAGAGCAGCTGCATTTCAGAGCATAGTCACCGGTGACAGAAAATTAACATTACACGCCAGCTGGGTAGTACATTAGCATTACCATGTATCGCAGATAGAATGACTTGTGTGGCCCGGGCGATGAGGCACCTCGTGTGCCTCCCTCCCGGATCAACCTTGCACGCGAAGAAGTCGATGAAGGTGAAGGGCGTCACCGACCGGAGCCGCCAGTTGAGCGCAGTCAGGACGAGGAGCTCCATGCGGCCGATCGTCTCGGGCTCGAACACGTATCTGCTGGTTCCCTCGACCTGTCGAAATGCACAGAATTCGTTCATTCATGATCAGATAATCTCATAATCTCTGATGATCACACAGCTACATCCTCTGAAGATTTCACTGTGGTTAGTGGGGTGTAATTGCCTGTAGGTCCAGGAGTGAGGGGACGAGGGTCTCCTCCATCTTGGCGGCAAGGGAGAGGCAGGTCACGGCCAGCAGCTGCATCGCCCACCAGTCCTCCTCCTGCATGCATTCAGGGGGAAATGCACAAAAACACCGCCATAAGTATGCTGGGGGCAAGGATCCACGAAGCCAAAGGACAGATCACTGTACTATATATGATCTTGCATCTTCTGTCATTATCTTATTTATGAGCAAACACGAAAAGTATCAAACTTTGAATTCCAAATTTTATTCTTTTTTTTTGTTTGTTCACGAGGCAGCCAGGACCAATAGCTAGGCCACGCAGGACCATGAACATTTAGATAGACATCTTCACATGGTAACCACACACTAACACACACACACATGTGATGGTGTTTTTTCTGAAGACATGCATTCATTGTTACCTACGTACTCAGGATACAGAGGGCATTAGCATTAGTGCCTGGGAGCAAGTTAGGCAACAAACACTGTTAATTATCTTTCTAATGAATAACAAACATCTGTACGGCTTTTATATTACTCCCAGCAAAGGTTGGTGAGGTCTTCAGTTTCAGTCAAAGCAGAATCTGGATAACCTTATTATCTTACTTGTTAAACCCTGGAGTTTCAGAAGGTGACCTCAGCATGGCATGGCCCATTGCCTGCTTTTACAGTGGAGTCCTACTATATTCTATGGTTGATTGTTTCATCTAAACATGTATAAATCGAAGAACATGTGTTGATCAAAACAGCACCATCACAAGGCAACAAAAGTCAGAAAAATAATGCTGCAGTTTCAACCAAGGCAGGTGCTGCATATGACTTGGTGGTGTGCCTGCAGGGAGAGATGCTAGCGAGACCACTTTGCAGTGTTTACAGCTAGCTCGCAGCAGCAGCCTGTGTTCTTTTCCTTTGGTTCAGGATTCAGATAAACTACTACCACACCCCACACCCCCACAATGCACAGTCACTGCAAGGGGATCGATGTCACCATTTGCAGTTGCAGTCCAAGCACTAGCTGTCTAGGTCACAGGCCGGCCATGGCCCTGGAATAAAAATGGGGATGGAGCCGAGCAAGGTGATGGCGAGGCACAATGATAAGGTGTGTTCCACACACCATGATAAAGCGTCAGCTGCTGGCTCTTGCACACTAAAGCATGTCTGCAAAGGCAAAAAGACACCTCTGTCTTGAGTGCATAAACAAATCCCATGGCCCTGCGGCTGCCCCCCTTCATTCCATTTAAGGGTAGGAAGGTAATTAGCCAGCTGATTATTTGATTAATCCGCGCAGACACGCTCTTCCAAACCCTTTCTTTTTCCACACCAACATCAGCACTAGTGCACTTTGAGAGTGAACTTCCCACTGACAGCCACCACACACACTCACACTGTGTATGGCACCATACTTCTTCTATGGCCACCACCGTGCTCATATGAAAAATAATTATGCAGAGGAAACTATCTACAATCCATCCATTCCATCACACACATGATGCTCTCATATATATATATTCATATGTAAATATCAAGGAGTATGTATCGAAACAGCGATGGCGGCGGCGAGCTTAATTACCGGCAGACGGTGGAGGGAGAGGAACCGGTCCATGTAGTTGACAGCGAGGTAGGCTGTCAAGGGAAGAAATCCATAGTATTCTTGCACCTGATGATGATGAACAAGAAGAAGAAGAAGAAGATGAGAGAGAGAGAGATAACAACACATGTGAGATGAGATTACTTGTTGAGTTAATACACCTACAAGTAATAAGCTAGAGGATTATTAGAGCAAAAAGGAACAGTCTGATCGAGATGTGGTTGTGTCATATATCATCACCTTGAGAATCCAAGCAACAGACTCGGCCCGGGCGGCCGGGTCGATGGACCGTGACCGGAGCCGGTCGGGGTAGTCCGGCCTCGGCGAGTAGTCAGCCTCGCCGCCGATGAGCTCGGCGATGGATGCCGCCGACTCCTCCTCGCCGGCGGAGCAGCAGCACCCGTCGTCGTCGTCCTCGTCGGCGTCCCCGGTGCAACCACCGCCGCCTGCTGCGGCGGCGGCGGCGCCGAAGAAGGCGGCGGCGGCGTCCTCGGCGCAGAGGAGGTTGTAAGAAGCGTCGTCCGGCATGCCACCGGCCGGGCCCGTCACTGGGCGGCCGCCATCGCCGTGCTTGGTGCGCCCGATCGAGAGGCCGGCCGGACGGCGGAGTGGGCGGCGTAGTGGGGCGCAGCAACTGGCACGCGCGTGAGCGAGGTGTGGTGGTAGTCTCGTAGTGGAAGACGTGATGAGAGAAGATGGTGTAGTGGTAGTAGAGTCTATAGGCAGCGTAGCGTCAGTGTGAGCGATCGATATATATGCGAGAGCACTAGCGGATATTTATATATATAATATATATACTAGCTTTCGCCTATAGCCAGATATATATAGTGTATATATGTGTAGTGTGTGTATGTCATGTGTGCAAGTTGCTCGCCATGAGGTACGACTACGTGATGAGCTCCTACAGATTATATCCGTGTTGCGTGGTGAGAGGAAATGATTTCCATTACTGATAAGTAGGGAATGATTGGTAAAAGGAGCCGTCTCGTCGCCTTTTTAATTTATACATGCGCACCCAGCCAGAGCCATGCTGTCAAGATCGATACTCGAGAGTCGGCCGACCAGGGACCCACACGTCGGCGACAGTCGAGCGTGGACCCACGTGTCAGTCGCACGATCGATGACAGTTCCAAAATGGAAATAACACGGGACCCAGCGGTGGTGAATTATAAATTGTATAATTTCCCGTCGCTGTTAATAATAATAATAATGTTTCCGGATAGACTTTGATATGTTAGTTTCAAATGGATGGTGAGATAGAGCGTGACATGGACAGTGGTCACACACACGCAACAGCATTCTCAGACGAACAAAAATGGGTTCCTCCTAAGTTAAGCCGCAGCCCATATCATATCATAAGAATGTGACCCGTGGGTGGGTCCCGACTCGTCAGTGACTCGGGGTTGGTCACGCCGTGCCTGCAGGAGGAGCGGGCGCGGCCATGATTGGAGAGCCACGGATGGTCAAGATCTACTCGAGCCAGGGGAGGGTCGGGGGAGATCCGATCCGATCTGATCAATCCTCTGTTGGGCTTGTCGATACGGTCTCCCTGCTCACAGGCATGGCCAAGAGGGCCAAGAGGCCCAGCCTGGGATACAGACACCGGCGAAATCATACGCCTTGCTGGCTCATCAGCAGGTCCTCACGGATTTCATACGGGTACTCCAGTACCCCAGTTAGTTACTGTGAGGCGTATGTGGCCGCATTGACTGCGTACGCACGTATGCGCCGTGCAATTGCCTGGGATGGACCGAGGTTGGTTGCAGCCTGCAGGCTTTAATTTCCTTATGGATATCTGCAGATCGATGTTTATCAGGACTCAAAAAGAATTGCTGGAAACATCAAGTGATCGAACTATTTTCCAACGACAGGAGACTGTAGAGCTATACGTACGAGTGGAGTGACCACCATACGGACAGAGGTGCGCACCTGTGGAGGTTCAGGTATACATGCTAGGTTGAGAATTTATTGCCACTGTGCAATCTGCATGCAATGAGCGAGCTATCCTGCCACGTAGTTTAACTTCACTGTACGTACCACCCTACCGGTACCACCACGTACCGAGGACGATGATACCGGCCAGCTCATGGGACATCACAACAGCACCCCCTGTTCAGCATTCAAGCGTACGGCACACGTACGTATATGAACAAGATAAAAAAAAAGGCAGGGGAAAATGGGGAGGGTCCTCGTTCTTTCACCGTATATATCTTCACCGCACATAAATCTTACCGTCGCGTCGCGTACATGGACCCTAGCTGCTGTCATTACCACTGCTCACGGGCGGCGTCACGCCGTCTCCAGAGCCTGCGGAGGCGATAGCCTCCCACGTCTCCAGGGCACCACAACGCCATGGACGATGGTGAAGCTCCGGCCAAGCAATCGGCACGGCTGATCCGTCAGAGCAGGGCAGGGGGGGCTAGCTGCTGCCCCGTCCCTGCTGCTTCGTCTACCTCGCGTCATTCAGCTTCAGGCCCTTTGAATGCCATGGACCCGGGAGTCGGCTTCCCGTGCGTGGCATGATACACTGAAGTGGATGCCGTGGTTTTCTTTTTTCAGATCTCCCATCTGGTTTTCTTTTTTTTTTTCAGATCTCCATCTCCCATTGAATGAACCTTTTAGAGTCTCGACGGGCGTCGCGGGCGTTGACTTGGTCAGAGTCTGCTCGTCTGTCCTGCGAGGGGCAGAGGACAGAGTGAGTTAGTGAGGAGCCTGTGGTGGATGTCATCGGGGCTCCTGGTGCTTACGTTGCAGCTAGGAGTGGCGTGTTGGGGTTCATGGCGCCATCTGCGGGAATTCTGGCCTGCAAAAACATGATATGGGAAAACGATCAAGTGGTCACAGTGCCACAGTGGTAATGACAGATAAGGTTGCCTGCCACATTCCCAAATATTGTGCTCAACTAGTTGCTAAAAAGATTTTACACAGAACAATGGCGATACGTTAATCGCACTTCGGAAAAATAAATATCACACCTTCATCAGAATGAGAGGATCAAAACTTTGCGTTTCAAGGGGTCGTAAGATGTGATCGACTAATCTAGAGTTCTAGCTTCAAGCCTATACCGAAAGAAAGAAAGATAAAACCTACTGATACAACGACTAGTACAACAAACACAGGGAACAGAAATGGAGGGATTAACTAGCCCTAGTATTCCCCAGTCCAGGCCTTCCAATCCTTGTCGATGTTCTTTTCAGCCCAGGCGATCGCCGCACGCGCAGCTTGAGGTGCACCGGGAAGCCCCCTCTCTTTGATCTCGCCCTTCATGTCCAAGAATGGGTGAACCAGGAGCGTCCCAGGTCCGCAGTAATCGTTTTCCAAGAAAGACCCTAAGATCTGCCAATGATAGTCATATATTAGTGCTTTGCCAGATTTTAACTCTTGGTACAAATGTTTGTAAAGAGATGTGCACTGTCATCTCATCTAACATCAAGTTATTGCCCACATAAACAGTCCCAAGAAAATATTGCCAGTACATGGCTTGACTATGTCAGAATACAATGCTGTTATGTTCATCAACACAAAGTAACACAATTCAAACAAAGGTAGGTTGCAACTAGTGATAAGCCTGATTATTATTCAAGCAGGAACATCATAATGGCTAGCTGATTCCTATAATTTACAAGCCCAATTCTGCACAACTTGCATAATGCTCTGTCTCTAATCTGTGGAGATTCCTTCCACTCAAACAAAGACAGCTACAACTGATTCAAAGATATGTTTCATTGATATCAAAAGATTTTAGCATATTTGGATTGTGATAAACTATAAATCTCTAAACCTGAAACAACAAGAAACAATGCATCTGAAGTCTGAACAATCAGGAAATCATTTGCATTTTTCATAGGTGAGGCACTAAATTTTACATGTCAATCAAGGTCATAGTTTGAATGGCCTTGCCAACTCACCCAATTCTTTATGTTTGCTTACAAAAAAGATGCAGCCGATGACACGCCTGATTATTGTCATGAATATCATAATGGCAAACACTTTTTATGTTACCCGTGGATCTAGACTTCTACTCCAATAACTTCCACAGTGCTCCAGTTCTGCAGACTTGCTTCCTTAAACAAAGTCATTTTGAAACCTACTTTAACAAGGCTGGATGGAATCTATGCAAAACGTTTCACAAAATGCGCAGATTATTGGCCTTTTGGATTATAACGAAGTGCCAATCTCTAGACCCAAAACAAACTAGGAAGAAGCATATGCATATGAAGTCTGAACAATCATGAGAATATTTCACTGGTGGACCCACGTGATTATTCTCCGGAATATCATAATGGCAAACACTAACACAGTTATCTGTGGATCTGAACTCCT
Organism: Echinochloa crus-galli; assembly: GCA_900205405.1. Lineage (NCBI taxonomy): Eukaryota > Viridiplantae > Streptophyta > Magnoliopsida > Poales > Poaceae > Echinochloa > Echinochloa crus-galli. Next base: position 123,154 of record OAMR01000186.1, on the reverse strand, counting down.
ACCCCATATTACTTGCACATTGCTCTGGCTCTGCGTTAGTCTGCATAGACTGCTCCTTTAACAATGTCATTTTGAAACCTACTTTTCTAAGGCTTGATGGAACCTATGTGCAACATTTTATAACATGCACAGATTATTGCCTTTCTGGATTCTACCTACCAAAGTACCAATATCTACACCCAAAAAAAACTGGGAACAAGCATATGCCTATTTAGTCTTAACTCTGAACCATCATGAGAATATTTGCATCCTTCGGAGACGAGGAACTAAATTTTCAGTCCTAATTCGGCAATTGATTGAGGACATCTCCTTTTAAGGTGACACCACACTAATTTCACGAACAGATTCGTCCGTTCAAAAGTCAATTCTTCCTAGCTAACTCGGATGCAACTACAACCCCCGCCAATTCAAATGATATTCAAGGAATCAAGGGCACTCAGCCACTCAGCCATCCATACAAAGTAGTGCGAGAAAATAAATGGAGTAGACAGCAAATACATGCCTCGGTGCAGATGTCGACGATCTCCTCGACGTGCTCCCCGAAGTAGTCCTCCTTCTTCTGCACCAGCCGCCACGCCATGTGCTCCCTGAACTTGCTCGTCTCCTGAAGCACAGGCCCCCCCAAGACCAAGCGTGTGTTAGGCATCGGAGTATCGGACCATATCAGGCAATAACCGCGGCAGTAGCAGCAGTAGGCTTCGCTCCAACTCGAGAGGAGGAAGGAAGGGGATGAGAAGCTGACCTGCTCGGCGAACTCCGGAATGGGGTCCGGGAACTTGTAGTCCTCGTACCCCGCGTTCTTGGCGCGGCGGCACTCGAACTTCGCCCGCCGGCTGCGCAGCCGGAGCCCCGGCGCCGCCGAGCGACGCGCGGGGGAGACCGACAGCGTCCGGGAACAGGAGCGGCGAGTCAGGAGAGTAGGGTTCAAGGCCGCGGTCGCGGCTGCCCACGCCCTCGTCGCCATCGCCGGCGCACTGGGCTGTCCTTATCTGTTGGGAGGCGGCGGCTTTGATGTGCCGCGATGCCTGTTCGGGTGCGCCGTCCGATCCCAGAACGAAGGCTGGGATCGGGCCATGGATACCATATCCGGCCATTTGAATCAAGCACCACGACTGAAGTCCTAAACTGGTGCCCATGTGTGCAAACCAGCAGCTTGGTCCTCCAAACTGGAAGATACTGAAACGTTCACATACATCGTTTGCAACCGCAGAAGAGCCAGAAGGTATTCGAACAGCACAGACAGAGAAATCAGCAACGACAGAAACGGGCACTGCCCTTGCAGCTCTTTCTGAGCTCAAGGCTCTGAGCTTGTTACTGAGCTCCAATTTTTTTTTTAACTTTTGGTTCAATAATACCACATGTTACTGGGTACAGTGCGCAGCAGAATGCCATCCCAGCGAATTTTAAATCAGGCAACGAGCAAGATTAACAATGCAGTGTTCACTTTGCTAACAAGCAAGCTAGGCCATGAAACAAGAATGTTATTCATGAAAATGTCAACCTAGTTTATTTTATTTTACATGGTAGCAACGATGAACAAAAAGTCCCCAACACAAGAAGTGATGCTATGCCAGTTTATGTTATCACTTTCTCAGATATCTGTGCCGCCATATGACTGTGCCTTCCTTCATTTTGTGCTTGTTGCTATCGCAGCAATCTGAAAGCTGCAGGCTGCACGAAACAAAAAAACAAACAGCAATCAGCACAGCTATAAAACACAAGAAAATTATAAACTTTGGATTAAAAAGGTAGCATGGATGAAACGGAGTAGCCAATTGGTATCTGCTCTAATCCAGAAAAGTAGTTCTGACAAGCATTGTGTGAAAGCATGAGGTCTGTTTGGAACATTCAGCCTTCTGCTTGGGGACATGCATTATTTAGTGTATTCAATAGGCAGTATAAAGGACAATGCTAAAACCACTGCCTACAGTCTAACCTAATGCTGGTACTGTGTCCACTTCATAAAGTAGTATATGCAGAACCTCCGGCTGGGTGATGCAGAATGCTAAAATGCATAACAGTCCCATGATGCAACGTCCACAGACTCCACTCACTATGGCAGTTAACTAATTACAATATGGATACTCAAGGAAAAATACACCTTATTAAACAGATATCATATCTCAACACAAGTAAATGCAACAGGATGATAAGCACTGTTCATACACCAGAAACAACTTTGGACACTACTAGGTGGTAGCTACATCACCAGGTTGACGAGTCATATGCCAGTGCACTGAAATCATTGACACCAGAAGCTAGCAAAAAGAAACTCTTGCTAGTGGATATCATGATACAGAATAAGTGTAAAGAAGCAACAGAGGCAGAGGGTTGCGACAAATGATCATGCCAGGGAGCTAAAAAGTGTATTACAAACAATATAGCCTACTGCTTGCAAATTCAAACAAAAGAGAGTGCATAGCATCTCTTGCGCTATTGACCAACAGCCTTGACATGGTTCAATGTGTACAGAAGATAAACTAGAGCTTCAAATGATCAAGAGACTGGAATTTGATAAGTTGTGTATCGATATATACTGAGTAGAAAGTAAGAACAGCACAGCAATTTCCTACCAATATCAATTTCCAGCTATTTTTTTTTCTTCATGAGGTAGAAAATTCACTAGGCACAACTTTAACTCCATCCTTGCATCACTATCTTAATGCAATGCGATTACACAACTAAAAAAATAATAGGTATACACCAGTAAGTCAAGCGGTCTACTTGAATTCACAAGACACATCAATAACTGTACCATACGGTCCCAAAGGTTTAACAAGCTAAAACCAAAAGGTAAGCAAATCAAAACTATGCAGACATACCAAAGATGACAGCAAAAGTAAGAACATTCCCAATCTTGGAGACCTGTTTCACACTGTTCTTGTATGATTTGAACCTCTTCAAAGCAACATCCTCCTCCAAAAGCTGCAAATTCAGCAATGAAAGGTTAAAATACTACAAAGGAGAAGTAACATGCTTCCCAAAGGGTTAGAAAGATCACAAAGAAACTCAGACAGAAAATATGCCAAACAAACACTAGTGTAATGTATTAATAAACTAAACGCTAATTGCAAGATCATGTTATATGAAATATGAATAGCACTAACAATAACACTACACAACTTTGATCCAGACCACTTGTATCTGATGAAGGGTTAATTCTGAAACAAATGTGAAAGGCAAAAACAGGAACATAGAAAGTGATCAAAGCCACAGAAAAATGGTTTCCACAAAAGGCCCAGGATACATGTACTGGAACTCCTAATCACATTTACATAATGGTCAGATTGTATCCAGAAAGAGAATAATGATTGATTGTATTCAGAAAGAGAATAACGATTGATTGTATTCAGAAAGAATCACCACTAAGTACTTAAGTATAGCAAGTTCCCAGCATCTGAAATAGACGATATCAGCACATATTAAGCTATATCCTACAGTGACTGGAAACTCAATTCAAGAGATGAAGTACTACACTATGCCCCAAGTCCATTTGAATGTTTCACAAGGATCAGCACACCAAGGAACAACACCAATTAATCCAGATGATATCATTTGCTACCACAAATCATGTGCCTCAGTTCAGCAAAGTCTATATCTGGACGATTCTCACAGACCAATGGCAAGGATTAGATTTGCACAGCACAACTCAAAGCACCAGGACTAATTAACAGCGGAGAAACATGAACAAATGGCAACCCTAGCAACCATGACCACACCTCGAGGTCAGCCATCCTGGACCAGAGGCAAATCGACACTTCTCCACGCGATACTCCCGTTCCCACAATGACCAACACCCGAGCTTACAGGAGAGCTCCCAATCGCAGCACCTATGCCGCCCCGTTCCACCCAGATCGAAACGACGTGGCTCGCGACCCCGCGGTCGCAGATCAGACCTGCCGGCGCGATCTAACTCCCCAACCCCACGACCCGCAACGAGAATCCCCTACCCACCACAGGGTTCCGCGATCGAAGCATCGAATCGAGGAGGAGATGGCGAGAGAGTGGGGGAGTGCTTACCGCTTTCTCGCGAGCGCCGAGCTCGACGTGGTAACCGCGGCTGGGCTGGAGGCGGTGGTGCGGCGTCGGCGGCAGCGGCGCGGTGCGGAGGCGGGAGCGGAGGGAGGAGAGGAAGGCGGGCTGGGCCATGGCGGAAGCGGGGAGGGGATGGGGGCAAAGGCGGCGAGGAAGGGGAAGGAAGTTGCAGAAGCAGGGGTGCGATTCGAGGAGACCAACGCGACTAGTCCAGAGGCCAGGGGCCACGGGCCAGGGCTGTGTTGTTTTCTCGGTTTGGTCCCTGAGTCCGCTTGTTATTTTGCGTTGTATACATGCTACAGTAGTTCCACAATGGCCCAATCTCATCTGATGTGCTAAACACTGCTAAAACCGTCGATATCGAGGTGATCCTTCACCAATTTCAGTTTCATATACTGGGTACGACAAATGAACCGGTTTGCAAAATTTCCGAGATACTGAAAAAGGCGTTCAACTCTAAGGGCTAATTTGGCAGCACGCTGCCCCGCGGCAACTTTTCCGGAGAAAGCCGCCCGACCTGCCTTGGCCGGGCGCGCTTCCCGGGGAAGCAGCGTTATTCCCCGCGGGATATCGGCTCCCAAAGGAGCCCTAATGAAGTAAAACTCAACTACGGGAAAATCCACCTCCTAGGCTTCCATGAAAACCAAAGATTGTCCACAACAAAGTGTCGATGCACAATGCCATGATAGAAATAATGTTTATTTAACAGATACTACCTCCGTTTCAAATTACTATTTGTTATTGACTTTTTCACCTAACATTTGACCGTTCGTCTTATTCAAAAAATTTCACAAGTATCGTTTACTCCCTTTGTTCTGAAATAACTGACGTTTAGGACAAGATTTGAGTCAAACATTGGGAATATAAATCATCAATAACTTTTAAATTGTTGAGTTTGTAAATGTGAAAACTATATGAATAGATTTGTCTTGAAAATACTTTCATAAAAGTATACATATATCACTCTTTGATAAATATTTTTATAATAACAAGAGGTCAAAGTTGTGTTTTGAAGACCGTGTCACTGTCCTAAACGTCACTTATTTCAGAATGGAGGGAGTATTTTGCATATAACTTGTTTTATCATCATATATACTTCTAAGTATATATACTTCAAGTATAACTTATTGGTTTGTATAATTAGACAAAATTTTTGAATAAAACGAATGGTCAAAGATCGTGAAAAAAGTCAACAATGAATAATATTTTGAAACAAAGGTAGTAACAAGCAGGAGTATGAGCGACACAGTAATCAAGGATTCAAAGATCCAATACTTTACCACACAGCTACTGGAGGGACGCAACAGGAACATCAGCAGTCTCGATACCCATAATACAGGTCTCAGCAGATGACCACAGCTTCGAAAACCTCACTCAGCAAGCACAATGCCCATAATTTGCATCAATGGCTTATTACACGCTTTCAGAAACAAGCTCCATACAAAACGCCAACCTGGCTTACAAACACAAAATTTATACAACACTTTGTTCTCAATATAAACCATATGTAACCAAAACCACGCGTATAGCGCCGCCACCCAAAAGAAAGAAAAATGCAGCCCTAATATCAGGAAACTGTCAGCACACTTTCTCCAGGCAACGGCAACAATGATCCTAATCATGAGTCGCGATGACTGCCCTCTGTACCAGTCCACTTCGAAGTAGACCTACTCCTTGTACCAAGATGGTTCTGTGCAGCCATAGCTCGGCTCATACCGTGAATGTCAAGGCGCAGCAGGCTATACTGCTATTGCCGCCAATTTCTGGCATTGTGTAGTTACCATCAGTTGTTCTGTCGTCTGTGGGATGAAATAAATAAACGAGTGCTGCTGTATGTTCAATGGTCAGCATGACGCTCTCGCTTCACATTGGGACCTCTATTTGGAGATGGTGTTTTACCACACCCAGCTAATCTCATCACTGTAGGAAAATTCATAGATGGAAAAAATCACCATTGGGGGAAATTATCAATAGTGTATAGCTTATGAAAACTCTACTTCTGTTTACCTCTCTCCCTTTCAAGCTCCTGATCCAACTCTTCTTTCCACTTCCTCTGCCTTTCGGCGAAGCTGATGCTGTGCATAGAAATAGTCCCAATTAGATCATGTACTGGTCATAGAACAAAATAAATGAGCTTACGAGTGCTTCAGCACTGATTGTATTTTTGCGGAGTATAATTTCAGTTCCGGAACATGGCATGGCATTAACGAACAAACCTTGGGCTATCTTGGGGGTCATGGACTTTATCTCCAAACTCATTGAGTTGAGGAGAAGCTATTTCTCTCAAAATTCGGCTGCTTTCCACAACACTGCTTCTTGGGATTTGCTTGCTGCAGCTATCAGGATTTGTATTGTTCAAGTTATCACATGTTGGTGATGCACCTCCTCGTGTCTTACTTGGAGGTGACTTTCCTCGAGGGGGCAGTTTCGGACTAACTGTGATTTTTCCCTTGGAAGTTTGATCAGCTTCCTGACAACTCCCTGCATTCGTTGTGTTGTAGAACTCCTCATATAAAGGTGTTTGCAGCTTTTTCAGGTCAAGAGCCTGCCAAGAAAACCAGCAAACAGCATTTTAACACTAGCAGTAAAAAATGAATTTGTGCAATCTAATAAATACTAAGTACCTTCTCCTCAAGAAATGCCTTTATTTTTGACTCTGTAAGTACATCATCATCTTCGCAACTTCCCTCAACAGGGAAAGTAAAATCATTCTCAGTTATGCTAGCATGTTTGGCTAATCCACCAAATTCCATTGATTGATGAGAATTTTGCTCAGGGCTTATATCAAACTTGTTTTCCCAGTTATCAAGTGGTTCTGACATAGGATTATAGCTCTGGAATGGACAGAGTGGAAAGTTAGCACAAGGATGATTCACAACACCATTTTTAAATGCACATATTAACCAACGTGGAAGCAATACTTATAAAAGTCAACAGCTGAAGCAAAATTCTTACAGATCCAACTGCTGGATAGTCATCCTTGTCAGCAAACTCACACATGACATCATCATCACAGCTACCCTCCCATAAGGGCTTGATTTTTGATGATTTATTTGAGTTCATAGTCGACCAGTTGGAAGAATGATTCAAACCCCTGGAAGCAGTTAAATAATTCTCAAAGCCATAAATGGAAAAAATATAGTTGATGAACAGAGGTGAGCACAGGAATTACAGAATTTACTTACAAGTCATTTGGCATATCATGTCCAGAGATCTCATTAAAAGAGTTCTGCATCGTTGTTTAGATGAATTTATGAAGTTAAAAATGTGGATGAAGTTCTCTCAAGAAAAAAAAAAGGTGGATGAAGCAACATCAGACTATACTAGTAAACAAACCTTGTGTGCAGCGCGATTGAGTGGCTGCAGATCATCTGGTTCTCCAGTGACAAAAGGATGCTGCAAGAAAATTTCGCAAGAAGTCAAAATTACAAAGCACTATCCACTTGGAACCATAGTAACGGCAGTAGCTACAAACCAGAATTAAAGCAAGTATACCTTTAATAAGTCTGATGCGGTAGACCTCAGCTCTGGTTCCCTAAAGAACAAATAACCAAGGCATGAGAAAAAACATTTGAAAATGTAAGTTTTCATTTGCAGGGAGTTTCCAAATACTTTGGACGAAATCTTAGTTAAGTGGAAGGTATAACAGTAATAGGCATACTTCTGCAGGCATTTCAGCAGAAAATCTTTGGCCTCTGGTGAGAGATGTTCAGGTATAGGTGGGTGTGACTTTGTCGTTCCAACATGGAAGAGAAGAGCAACCTGAAGATATTCTTTTAGTGCAAGAAATATGTTTTTTACAACTTGCTTAAAGCTCTATGATGATTAAGACTTACCTCTTGATACTGCTGGCTCCATGGTGGTTTGCCAGTTGCCATTTCAATGACTGTGCACCCTACACTCCATATATCCGCAGAGCTGAGATAATGGAACAGTAAGGATCAGTTTGCAGAATAAGAACAAAAATGAAAGGACATGATTCTGAAGTAGTTTTTGTTATTAATTTTGAATCACAGTACATTACTTTCTTCCTTGGTAAGTGTCATACATCCATACAATGAATGAAAGGCAGCAGCAGGGAACTAATTATCTTAAATAACACAAGCTGGTGCTATTTCCTGCCACTTTATCTGTATTTGGACAATAAATGTCGCATAACCGCTCATTTAGAAAATGTGATTGGAAGCGATATTCAACTTGGACTGGGGACAATATATGTAGTTCAGGGAGAAAATTGAACATATATAATCCTTAGTGGGCATTTTTTTTTAATTCTGTCCTGGAAAACTATGAATGCATTGCACACAACTTAGAGCAGTACTACTAGTAGCACAGATTGACATAAGGTCCACAATCCTTCTACAAGGAAATTAAAGCTCCACAATTTTCTTTAAAAAATGCATTCTGTTTCCAAGATAGTGTGTTCTTAATTCCAAACAATTAGAACTAGAAAAAGATGTTCCAGGTAATCACTATAGTAACAGGAAAAAAAATGTGTGCCATGTTTAATTCTGGAAAAGCAAGAAACAAGGTAGTGGAAGAATTTGTAGACATACAAGCTATGCCCACTCCCAACAATGACTTCAGGTGCCATCCAATGCGGTGTACCTTTCATTGTTTTGGCTGCCGTCACAGTAGCCTGAAAAAACATGGTATATTGTTGTCAGTGCATTGACATGGAAATTAGGAATAAGTTGAGCAAATAAAAAACATGGTGACATAATATCTTCAAGTAAAAAAAATGCAGCAGGCAGTTATGTTACGGCACCAATGATACAAAAAATGGGGATCAGTGTGGCACATGCCAAGTGTCACGGCACTACTACACCAGAGTGTATAACTGTGGCCAGAAGACAATACTTAGAAAATATGATAATCGGATGGGTGTATCATCTGGCATTTGTATTGAAAATAGACCACATCAGCAACATGCCAGACTGCTTACTCTCAGTAGATATGAAACCCAGGAAGAGCCTCAGCATTCCCACTGCTAGAATAGAAATTGTGACCATCCATACTTTGTTGAGATTGTTATATCCTACAGTATTCTAGGATCTTTGTTTTGTAGGCCTTGCTACAGTCCTACAGTCATATGATATTCTAGGATCCTTCATGATTGTTTCATCTTAAACCTCCTCGCACATGTGCACTGGTTACGTTTCCTCCTCCCATCCTTGCACGACTTTCCATCTCTACTGTATCAATTGCAAGTAGTATGACAATATGAAGAACAAAACAGGTGATTCCCTGAATCTAAGCATGCATTGGACTTACTCTTTCATTATTGATTAAAAAGAATAATCAAAATTTCTCTTCTGACTAACCCAGTCCTATTTGCCCAAGTTTGCTAACTTCCCACATTACATTTGACCTTAAGAGCACACTGAACATGTTTTGATCTTACCAACTTTGCCACTTGCTTAGATGCCCCGAAATCAGCAAGTTTAATGCACCCTTTGTTGTCAACAAGAATGTTTGCACCCTGAAATTTGGCAAAATCCCAAGATCATAAGAATAAGCAACCACAGAACAAGCAAGGCCAAAGATCTGCCATTATATGTTAAGACTTCAGAGTTTATACCTTTATATCTCGATGTATTATCGCATTGCTATGCAGATACTCCAATCCTTGCAAAATTTGCTTAGTGTATTTCTTAATGACCTGATCAACAGATACGATGGATAAGTTCCTTTCCACTATGAACTCACCAGGATTGCAAGCAACAAAGATCGATCATTACTTACAGGCTCTGGGAATGAACCGAGCTTCCCTAGAAGTGACTGAATGGAGCCTCCAGGAACAAATTCCAACAAAATATTTAGCGTATCTTCCTCCCGAACAGTCCCAAGATACCTCTTTCCAGATCAAACAGAGTAAATCACGCATCAACTTAGCAATTACCTAACGGAAGTGAAAATTCCCATTTTCTAATACATGTTACATTCACTCACAACGATATTGGGATGTGACAGGTTCTTGAGCAGCTTCACTTCTTCTTCGAGCTCTCTAATATGTGCCTAACCAGTAACCACAAAGACCGAAACCAAAAGGCACTTCATATATCAGACAAAAGCCTCAAAACTCTAATTCCCTAGCAAAACATCAGACGAGTTGGAAGAAATGCTACTCACTTGGGCCTTCTCCCGCGTCGCGTTGCTAGTGCCGATCAAAACCTGCAATAAATCAACAGGAAAGAGAGAGTCACTACTACGAAAGCCTCCAGAACCTAAAACTCCTAATCCCGCGCGCCGAACCCCCTCACCTGCTTAACGGCGAGGAGCTCGCCGGAGTCCAGGTTCATGCCGAGGTAGACCTGCCCGAACGCGCCGGCCCCGATCAGCTCCCCCTTCCGCCACCGGATCGGCGGGTTCTCCTCTCCACCTCCGCCGCCACACCCTCCTCCGCTTCCGCCGACCGCCTCGTCGGGCATCGGCGGCAGCATGCGGCGCGGCGGCGAGGGGCTCTTGGTGATGAGCCCGAGAAACCCCATCCCGCGGGACTTCCGGATGCAGGAGCTGATCCGCAACCCGATCCCTCCGGCCGCCGCGCCGAATGGGCCCGCGGGGGGCTCCGGGCCGGCGGCGGCGGCGGCGGGGCGGAAGGAGATGGAGCGGCGCACGGAGTCAAACAGGTCGTGGAACCCGGTTCCGCCGCCGGCGTCGTCCCGTCGCATGGCTGGGTGTCTAGGGCTCGGCTCGCGTCCTTGTCGGCGGCGTGGCGCTGGATCGAATCGAGGAAGAGGGGGTCGAATGGGGAATGGAGACGCCGCTCTCGAGTGCTGGGTTTTGAAATTTTGGGGGTTTGCGGGGCCGCGGAAGGACGGAAATGCCCCTCGCGACCGTTAGCGAGGGAGCATTCGAGAGTGGAGTGGTTCGGCTTTAGCGCGGAGTTCGTGTGGACGCGTTGATTAATCGGGAGTGGACTCTGGAGCGCGTGAGAAATGGATTACAGGTAATCAGTAGACACTTTAATAGGTTGGTCTGAATTTAGATTCTCAGAATACGGTACTCCATTCTGAAAAAACTGACGTTTAGGACAGCGACACGGTCTTCAAAACACAACTTTAACCTTTTATTATTATAAAAATATTCATCAAAGAGTGATATATGTATACTTTTATAAAAGTATTTTTTAAAACAAATCTATTCATATAGTTTTTACATTTGTAAACTCAACAATTTAAAAGGAGTGAATTTCACTGTGGGTCCCTTAACTATTACCGAGGTCCCATCTAGGTCCGTAAACTTTCAAAACGTCCATCTAGGTCCACGATCTAATTAAACGTAGCACTGGAGGTCCACAGGCGTCCACGGAAGCATATTTGACCGACGTGGCGCTGCCAGCGTGCACGTGGGAAGGGAGACGCGAGTACACAATGTGCAGGAAGGCCCTCGAGTAAAAATCATATCTCATTGTCTCGTCCCCGACCTCGTGGCTTCAATCTGTTCGCGGAGGGAGACGCAAGGCGGGGCGACGGCGGCAAGGCAAGGCAGCGGCAATCTGTTCACGGGGAATGCAATCGAGGAGTAGCAGAGGTGGCTGAAGCGGAGAGAATCTCCTCCATCGAGGGAGGGAGACGCGAGGTCCTGATCTCGAAGTTGGAGTGCGATGGTCGGAAGATTGCGGGCGGAAGGAGAACCGCCCCATGTGTATGGTGAGTGCTGCTATCCCCAAATCCATTGTGAGATTGGTGTTCTATGATGTACATTGTTGTCGCCGCACTCTATTTGGTGAGAGATTTCGATTTTGTTGCAATAGGGTTAGGGTTTAGCGTGAAATCAAGCTGAAACTTGGGGTTTTCTTTTGTTGTAGGGGTCGATTCTACTGATTTCACAGTAGAGGTGCATCATGGTGGATTCTTCTGTGGTTCTGGATCAAATCGTGCATACCTGAATGAGAAGTTGGACTGGTTTGATGAGTGCAAAGCCGAGTTTTGGTCTTTCCTGTCTATCACTGAGATTTCACTGATGCTTGATTACTACACGATGGGATTATCAAGTCTGAAAGTGTACTGGCTATTACCTGGCAAGGATTTGAGTGATGGATTGCGTATAGTGAAGTCAGACGATGATACTTTTGTGATAAAGGAATTGACATATAGAGTGAAGAAATTTGTGTTGTACTATGATCATTATTACTACTTAGGCAACAGTGACTGAGAAGACATAGTTGTAAATCCTGTTACCACACTGCCTAAGGTGCTCAGTCCCAGGAAGGTGGACCATATACCCAAGAGGCACGGTGAGAAGTTGCCTGCATTCTATAGTGACATTCAGAGCAGCAGTGGAGTTGATGTTGGGATAGAAGCACTAGATGGTAGTGACAATGATGACTCTGAAGATTCAGACTTTGTGGATTCAGACTATGAGGTAGAAGATGATGATGATGACATATTCAATGACTTTGTGGATGACACACATGTTGATAAGGAGGCTACCAAAGGGAAGAGATATGGAGGCAATGTGGTGGAGGATGGAAGTACAGAAAGAGATTGGGATCAACTTTCTACAGATGAAGAAGGGCTAGAGTTTCCTGAATCAGATGAAGAAGGTGAGCTAGGCAAGAACTTGAAATCATTTAGACCTGAGGATATTAACAACCCAATTTTTAAGATTGGAATGAAGTTTCCTTCTGTAGAGGTGCTGAGAAAGGCAATTACAGAGTATAGTTTGAAGCAGAGAGTTGATATCAAGATGCCAAGGAATGATAGAACTAGAATTGAAGCTCATTGTGCTCGTGGTTGTCCTTGGTTCTTATATGCTTCATTTGACAAGAGAGTAAACTGCTTCTTGGTAAAGAGGTATGTTGGAGATCACAACTGTGTTAAGCAATGGGCTCTTAAGAGGTGCACTGCCAAGTGGCTGGCAGAGAAGTATATGGATAAGTTCAGAGCTGATGAGAAGATGACCCTGTCAAACTTTGCTAGGACAGTGCAGTTGGATTGGAACCTAACACCATCAAGAACCAAACTTGGCAGGGCTAGAATGATGGCAATGAAGAGCATATATGGTGATGAGATACAACAATTCAACCAATTATGGGACTACGGGCATGAGTTTAGGAGGTCCAACCCAGGTAGCTCTTTTTTTCTGAGTATGACTAATGGATGTTTCAGTACACTCTATGTGTCACTAGATGCATGTAAGAGAGGTTTCTTGAATGGTTGTAGACCATTGATCTGCCTGGATGGCTGTCATATCAAGACAAAATTTGGCGGCATTCTACTTACTGCTGTAGGAATAGACCCTAATGATTGTATTTATCCAGTAGCTATGGCAGTTGTTGAAGTAGAGTCTACTCAGAGCTAGAAGTGGTTCTTGGAGACATTGAAGAAAGATCTAGGCATTGTCAATACTTACCCATGGACTATCATGTCAGACAAGCAAGGGTTTAATTGCTGCTGTTCAAGAGGTCTTCTCTGAATCAGAGCATATGTTTTGTGTCAGGCATTTGTATTCCAATTTCCAAGGGCACTTTAAAGGAGAAAACTTGAAGGATCAGCTATGGGCATGTGCTAGATCAAGCACTGTTGAGAAATGAAATGAGAACATGGAGAAGATGAAAGCTCTCAATAGTGATGCATTTGAATGGTTGGAAAAGATGCCATCACAGACATGGGTGAGGGCCTTTTTCAGTGAATACCCCAAGTGTGATATACTTCTCAATAATAGCTGTGAAGTTTTCAACAAGTACATATTGGAAGCAAGGGAGCTGCCAATTCTCAGTATGTTGCAAAGAATCAAGAATGAGCTAATGTCTAGGCACTACAACAAACAGCAAGAGGCTGCAGACAAATGGCAAGACATGATCATATGCCCTGAGATTAGGAAGAAGGTAGCAAAGAATGCTGAGTTTGCCAACACTTGTTATGTACTACCAGCTGGGAAAGGCATTTTTCAGGTTCAAGACAGAGAAAAACAATATGTTGTTGAAATTTGCAAGAGGCATTGTGATTGTAGGAGGTGGGACATAACTGGAATACCTTGCAGCCATGCTATCTCTTGCTTGAGGAATGAAAGGATCCCTCAAGAATTAGTACTCCCTCACTGCTACTCGATTGAAGCATTCACACAGGCATATGGGTCCAACATATGGCCATGCAATGACAAGAGCAAATGGGTAAATGTTGGAGGTACAGAAATTCTGCCACCAGTCTATGAGAAAAGGGTTGGTAGGCCCCCAAAAGCAAGAAGAAAGGCACCACATGAAGTACAGATCAACAATGGAAGTAAATTGTCAAAACATGGTGTTGTAATCCACTGCAGCCATTGTCAAGATTCTGGGCACAACATAACCACTTGTGTCAGAAAGAAAGCAGGATTGCCACCAATACACAAGAAGGCAGGACAGGGTGTTCAAGCTACTGAAGAACCAATCAATACCAGGTTAACACATATACTTCTTGTCTGGCACCATTATTGTATTATTGTGATGTAATTTAACACCCAGGAACAATTTGTAGGAGGTTCCTTTCCAGGATGAGCCACCAAGTCAGGATGAGCCACCAAGTCAGGACATCTTGTCACAACTTACCAATCCCATGTTGTCTCAGCTGCAATAGGAGGCATGTAGTGTCTCTGAATTTTTTTCAAAACATTTCTCTGAATTTTTTCACAACATTCTCTAAATTTTAGTGAATTTTGTGCTCTTTTTAGGCCACACAATATAATAGGACCGAGAATGTAGCTATGCCAATCCCTGACAGTGCTTATATCATCTCCAACATTCCATCGACAAGACCAGTTCCACTTACCACGGCAACCAAGTCTGGTAGGGTGTCTAAGCCATCAGCAAAAAAGAAGGCTGCAGAACCACCCAGCAAGAAGAAGAAGGCCAAAGAACCTGCAGCCAAGAAGAAGAAGACTGGATGATCCATGTCCAAGGAGGCTGGACAATCTTTTGTGGATGATAGTTGTCTTTTGTGTAGTGATATACACCTGCAAACATCTTTTGTGGATGAGACTTGTCTTTTGTAAATGGCAATATTGCCTTGTGTGACATATTTTGGGAAACCAAGCACCTGACACTTGGTTTGCCTAAATATGGCTGAAAAACACACTAGATATTGCATATGCTAAAATAGTCAGATGGGTTATCATGTAAGACAAAACTACTATGTATGTCTATGCAATGCATGATATTAACTTGGATCTGGAGGCAAAAGATTCAACTACAGCTGTTGTTGTGAGACTGTTCTGTACCAATTAATTTTTACTCTGGAAGTACAAACTTTACCAGGATCTGCAACCCCCTCATTTTCTGAGCAAACATTGAGATATAAAACATAATGTGATGCATTTCAATTGATAGTTAGAACTTACATCCATAAAGATGAGTCAATTGTCTAGCATCCATACATAACCAAGGCAATGCACTACTTGCTTGCAATGCTAACATCAAACCAGCAGTTTCACTAGTACTGCAACAACTACTATCATTACAACTATAGCATTACAAACCAAGCCAAGCTTTCCTATGTTGACTAGTCTCTCCAATTTTCTATCCACAGCCAAGCAAGAAGACTTCATCGCCACAACATCCTCCATCAGATTAGCCAAACCTTTCTTCAATGCTTGGACATCTGCTTCCATAGCCACAAGCCTTTCTTTCACTTCATATGGCGTAATCTGCACCTCCCTGTGCTGATTCCTCATTGTGATAGTTGGAGATGGAGTAACAGGACATCCAGCATCAAGCCACTTCTTGTACTTGTCACTAAACATATAGAATTTGCAAGTAGTTGGATCCTGCACATGACAAATCAAAAGCCACGAAAATCACTACATTCAGATGAATCAAACTGAACCCACTAAACTCAGTAAAGCAACTTACATTCATTTCATTCATGCAACACTTGAAATAGATTCTACCAGGGTTACGCTCTGACTTCGACAGCAGCTTGATGACTTCCTCGCCACATTTGGGACAGGTCACAAGACTAAACCCACTCAAGCGACCAAACTTGCCGAGGTGACGCGGCGGCAGCGGCGGCGCCATCCGTGACGAGCTCTCGTACCACACTGATGAACTACCCAGCGACATTGAGGGCAGAGGAGAAGAGGATAGAGGCATGGGGATGCTTGGCGACTGGCCTCGGGTACTCGGGATGCCCGTACCTGGCGGCGTCGGCATGAATCCCGGCGAAGCGGGGTGGATTGCGCCGGAGCTCCAAAATCGCCTGCTGCCTCCCCAACAGACCGAAGGGGATAGATTTGAGGGGAAATATGAATAGTCCAAGTCAATGGAGGGATACATTGCAAAAATACAGCAGCCCAGCATGGCCAAAACTGCCAACGGTCCACGCTGGCAGCGCCACGTCGGTCAAATATGCTTCCGTGGACGCCTGTGGACCTCCACTGCTACGTTTAATTAGATCGTGACCTAGATGGACGTTTTGAAAGTTTATGGATCTAGATGGGACCTCGGTAATAGTTAAAGGACCCACAGTGAAATTCACTCATTTAAAAGTTATTGATGATTTATATTCCCAATGTTTGTACTCCGTAGAAGACTTGAAAAAAGGATGGATCATGTCAAAAAAAAAAAGAAATGGATTCATGCGATCCGAATGAGACCGGATAAGAATAAAACACGTGCGGTAATTGGTGTAGGCCATTGGCGGTTCGTGGACCTATATCGTGTCAATCTTGTGTTGAGAGATATAGCTAATTATTTCATACAAAAGCCAAGATGTTCTCTATATTTTATTGTTAGAGCCAGGGGTGGTGTCATGACCCAAGAGAGGCCCAAGATGGTGAAGCCCAGTTGTCCAGTTACAACCCAGCCCAAGGCCCAAGCAACTCTATACAAGGCAGGCAGCCAAGGAGAGGAGGACATCGAATCAGAGAAATCAGAATAGGGTTAGCCCTTCCTCCGGCGATCTCCTCTCGGAGGATCGATTCCAGCGAGCCGTCGACCGTCCCTCTCGGCGGCGACACCCTGTGACCTTGCTCACGTCCCGGCGGTGGCTCCCCGGTGGCCACGAGCGTTACAGTGGTATCAGAGACACTACCTTTCCTCGGCGTGGGTGTGGCGGCGGCGCTGTTGCAGCAGCAGCGGCGCTCTCCGGCGACGAAGCACCTCTCCGGCATCAATCTGGTCGACGGAGCATCTTCCTCGACCTTTCTGCAGGCGATTCCGGTGCGGACCCGGGCAGGTAGGCTGATCCCAGCGTGGCGCGGGCTTCCAGGCTGCAAGGCGTCTCCGAGGCACGCTAGGGGCGTGCGCAGGCTCAGGCTGCAGGCTCAGACGGCGCCGGCGGGGCATTGACCCAGGGTGGCGTCTCGATTCGTCCTGACCCGCAGCAGCCAGGGGCAGCTGCAGTGCAGGCTTGTACGGGCGGCGCAGGAGCAGAGCACCACGACGATTCAGAAGCAGCGCGGAGCGCTTTCTCTGCATCTTCTGTGAGCGTCTGGTGAGCTTCACCATCTCATTGTCATGCCAGCGGTGACGACGGGTTCCGGTAGAAGGAAGGCGTAAGCAAGGAAGGCGTCTTCGTGGGTACCGCTGTGGGCCCAGTCCGTCAGTGACTGAGCGTTAAGGAGTGCTCGTGATATGTAACCCAGGGAGGGGAACGAAGCAGACATGAACTTCTTATCCAAGGAAAACAGAAACGTGCTGAGGAAGGGCTCATCGCCCCCTCTGGCTACCGAGATATTCTTTGTGTATTGCTGTGATCTTCTCACATCGTCGAGTTATCTCGCCGGTGATTACGAGTGTTACAGTGGTATCAGAGACTCCTCTTTCCTCGGCAATGGACTCCCCGTGGCCGCCTCCGTCTTCCTGACGTGCCGCCGCATCGGTGAGTATCGCTCCGATCTCGCCGCCCACGCCCCGCCCACCGACTCCCAGTCGACGGCGGCCACCGCAAACCGCCGGTTAGCTACTTCGGCGCCGTCGCCCACTCCACGATTCGCGCCGCTTAGGTTTGTAGTTGGGGAATTTCTATTTATGCTGCAGAGGCCGATTTGTTCCTGTGATTTGGAGTTGGGGACATCTTACTTGCTATCGGATCTCGGGAAGTCGGTGCTGTAGCTCGGTAGGGATTCAATTTCGCAATCACGGCTCCTCCCAAACCTTCCGTGCAGTCGCAGCTGATTATGGATGTCTTTGAGGAAGGGCACCGCAAGGATGACGAGAAGTGGGATCGGATGAAGGGGGTATCGATCTGCTATTTGCTCGAATTGGTGAAGTGAGTGATGTGCAGCAACAAATTCAAGCTAACCAGGATCTGTAGGCCAGGGCACTGCAGCAGGTTATTGATGATCGGACATATATGGCGAAGCAGGTGGCAGAGACAGGGAAGGCGGTAGCCGAATTGAGGTTGGGGAAGATGCAGGAAGAAGAGATGGACAAGCGTTCGATTCCAGCAACACAACTACCTGAGTCTTCAAAGCGTCCAGATCCACATCAGCGCCATGACAAGAGCGATTCTCACTCATTTCGTCCAGGGGGTGGTCGTCAGCATGAGGAGGATTCAGAACATTACTGCAACCGAAGGGAATGGCGCGAAAAGAGGGAGGTCACCGAAAGCCTTCCCGCCTGCACGGGCACGGCCATTTTCACCGCCCGCGCGCTCCTTCCGCGCAATCGCCGCCGCACCGTCGGAGCTGGGGCTCTGGAGAAACGAGGGTTTTCTCCGTATCCCGGGAGCCAGGCTCCGGGTGTGATTTTGCATCCCGTGGGACAGGCTCTAAGGCTGGCCCAGGTAACCAACCAGCGGGCCTTGCATCCGGAGAGCCTGGCTGGGCCTAAATGCGAGCAACCTATCGGACCCTCAAGTTTTGAACGAGCTGTAGCGAGCGAGCCGGCTCGACATCCAACTCTACCTGTGCACTACCCTAGCCGAATGCGCCTGAGCCCGTCCGTCCCCACCACACCACGGCACGCCAGTACGCCACCGTGCGATGGCGCTGCACCACCTCCGCCTCGCGCCGCTCGCGCTCCTTCGCGTCGCGGCCCTCCCGCCTCTCGCCTCCTCCCGTCTCGCCGCGCGCCACCACCAACACCTCCTCCTCTTCGCGCCGCCCGCGCGGCCGTGGCGCCTCCTCTCGCCCGCGGCGAGGCCGCGCGCGCTCGCCACCGCCGCGGCCGAGGCCGACGACGCGGCCGCGGGCGCGGGCGACGGCTTCTTCGCGGAGGAGAGCACGTCGTGGGGGTCTCTCGGCGTATCCGACCGCCTCGCGTCCGCACTGCGCGGCGCCGGGCTCGAGAGGCCTTCCCTTGTCCAGGTAAGGCGCCGTTAGCTTCACTGCTGCTGGCAGCTGCGACACACGCCACGTGCTCGACGAAATGTCGGAGATCTTTTGATCGTCCTGTGACTGTTTAGCATCAGCTGTTCAGCTGTTGTACGCAGATTTTGTACTTTTTTGCTCGCAATTACAGCACATGTGCTAGTTTATCGTAAATTGACCGAGCATGTTAAGCTTGAATATTGTTGGGACTCGAAATAGATTTTTCAGTCTGTTGCCTCTCTAGTTGTCTATTCTAATTCATGTATGCTGTTCCCATTAAATGGTAAGGTGAAAATTGTAACTCCTGGCATCATATACCTAAAATTGCAGCCGCTTTATTATTTCGATAAGTAATTCAGCACTAGAGGATTCAGGTGGCATGCTATCTCTGTCTCACCAGTTGTGTCAATATGACCATCTTTCTTTGGCTTTTTTGAACAATTAGAATTTTAGACCCTTGTGCTAGAAATTTACTCATAGCTGTGTTGGGTTAGTTTTTTCTTTTCTGCAGCCACCTTTCGAGTAAGTATTTGAGCTGATGGTAACATAATAATAGTTTCGCTTGGACTTGTATTTTGTAACCGCCTTGTTCATTCCTTAGTGTTTCATAAATGACACACAATATTTCAAATGTTATGCAGGCTGCCTGTATACCACATGTTCTCACAGCAAATGATGTAATTGTTGCCGCAGAGACTGGCAGTGGCAAAACCCATGGTTACCTGGTTCCCTTGATTGAGAAGTTGTGCTCCAACTCTATCACAGAAGATGATAGTTCCCAGGACACTGCCCCAGGGGCACACGACATCGTGTTAGTCCTTTGTCCCAATGTCATGCTGTGTGAGCAAGTTGTTCGCATGGCTAATTCGTTACTTGACGAGTCTGGTGAACCACTTAAAAGTGCTGCTGCTGTTTGTGGACCGAAGGTATGCTCTATTGGAACATAATTCGTGCTAATTGATAATATGGTAAACTCATATTTTCCCTTGTCTTACTTTAGATAAATTTGTGATAGCGATATCACATTTCACATCTGAATGCCCATTTTAATAATTCTGACTTTTCTGTAACAGACCTTTCTCCTAATGTTTCATTTATGCAGTTAGCAGGGGTCTTTGTGACTTTGTTTAAGGCTTTTAGCTTCCTATTTTCTGCAGAACTCTTACAACACCTTGTGCAATGATGTAGTAATGAAACTTATTATAGGATAACTTCTGATCATGCTTTTCTTAATTTGCATTCAATGGCAGGGTTGGCCAGCTGTTCATCCAGATATTCTTGTAGCCACTCCAGCTGCTCTCTTAAACTATCTATTTGACTATGACCCAGAAAAGAGGCGAAGAGAGAGATTCATGCGTAATGTAAAATTCATAGTAAGTTCTTGAGCAAAACATTTCTTTCTATCAAATTTGCATTTGTGCTTTATTCATCATTATCTGAATCTACCTGGCAAAGCTATAGTAGTAGTTGCCTTTTTATTTCCTTTCGCGTGGATAAGAAATATCTGGATTCGTTTGTAGTTGAGATGTGAATATCTATGTAGTTTTTTGCTGTTCTATAGGATAGGACTTCTTGAATTTCCCTTTTATATGTCTGTTCTGTTTTAAGGCAAGTGTTTGAATGGAAGTACTTGATCTTGCGACTACCAAAAAGTCCTAATAGTTGTATATTTGGAATAGGTGTTTGATGAGGCAGATATGCTACTTTGTGGAAGCTTTGAGAACCAGGTCATTCGTCTTATCCATATGCTGAGATTTGATGAAAAGCTACTGTCTAGAGCACAAGATTCCGGAAAGGAAGTATCACCTGTGAGTGACAATGAATATCATGAGGATTCAGACTCTGAGAGTGCTGAATTCAGCGATTTTGATGAGGAAAATGAAAGCACTCTTGTTCAGGATAGACCAGACAAGGTGGAGAAGAGTCCCGTTGGAGCACGTAAGGACTGGAGGAGGGTTAGAAAAATATATAAACGGAACAAGCAGTATGTCTTTGTTGCTGCCACCCTTCCTCAGAGTGGCAAAAAGACTGCTGGTGGTGTACTCAAGCGTATGTTTCCTGATGCTGTATGGGTTAGTGGAACTTATCTGCACCGTCACAACCCCAGGTATCCACTTTGTTTTCACTGTTAAGTCTTTAAATGCCCTCTATGGTGGGGATTCTTCTTTTGAACTTTCTTGACTATTTTGTTCAGCATGAGCATAATGGTATTTCTCATTGGCACTAAAATTAAATCTTCCCGTTTCTCTTGTAATCCCAATTTTGTTTTGTTTTTCTTCACATCATATTATCGCCTTAAATTCCACATATTTATTATATATAATGTGCTTCATGTGCAGATTAGAACGGAGATGGATAGAGGTCACTGCTGATACACAAGTTGATGCTCTTCTAGATGCAGTAAAATATGGCCTAAAGAGTAAAGATCATGATGCACCAAAACGCACTATGGTGTTCACAAACACAGTTGATGCTGCCAATTCAGTCTCTGACATATTGCAGCGAGTTGGTATTCCAAGCATCGTGTACCATCGTGAGAGTTCCTTGGAGGAAAGGACTAATAATTTGCAATCTTTTCGGGAAAACGGTGGCGTGCTTGTATGCACTGATGCTGCTGCCCGTGGGCTCGATGTCCCAAATGTTTCTCATGTCATTCAGGTATGTTCTGACTGCTGTTGCTAAATTAAATTCCTTGATATCATCTACTTTTTGTGTCAATACCATAGAATTGAAAACTTGACATTGTTATGTAAAAAATCACGCAAATGATGCATACAGAATTGTTTCCTTGTCATATTGCTGGAGTAACCCAGTTGCTTTTTTTATTTTATCCGTTCTTTTGCCTCTGCAGGCGGAATTTGCTGCCTGTGCTGTTGATTTTTTGCACAGGGTGGGTCGCACAGCCAGAGCTGGTCAGTCTGGCATAGTGACCAGCCTGTACGCAGAGGCAAATCGTGACCTTGTAAGAGCGGTCCGTCAAGCAGAGGAGTTGGCCCAGCCAGTGGTAAGACTTTCTTCATTGTTTTCATCATTTGACACGGTTATAACATTCTTCTTGAAAAAAGGTTACGTATATACAGACTAAAAAAAAATATGGTTTTGACAGGAGAGAGCGTTTAGTAGGAAAAGGAGCTTCCGCAACAAGTTGAAGAAGCAAGCATTACAGAAACGTGAAGCATCGCTAGCGTGACCATTATATTTGTAGAGAGGAGAAAGGGATCGTTTTCCTCCTTTTTTGTTGGCGATGAATGTTTTTGTATCATTATTGAGCTGCTACATATATTGAATGGAAGTGATTTTCACATAGAATGTGTTGAAGTAATTTGACCAAAGTGTGGACTCTTTCTTCTTGTGGCCTTGTGGGCCTTTTTTTTTCCTAACCAAAATTAGACTCTTCGTTTTTGTTTTTTGGATCGATGCTTTAGTGCCTGGTTCTAACTAACTGCATACTATTTATCCCTCGACAAACTCCACTCCTAAAATCAGTACGTGGTTACGTCTCTGTCTCTTTATGTGACGACTTCAACTCCGATGAGCTTAGTTAGTGTGTGGCGACGACTTCACCTCTGATGAGTTTAGTTAATTAGTGTTTGGCGAAGATCGACTTAACCTCTGATGAGTTATTAGCTAGCCACCACCTCCAAGGCCGAAGCCCTATCTCGGTTATGTTTTTCATCCGAATTCAGATATGTGATACGGATATACGGAGTATATATGATCGATATCCCACTACCGTGGAAAGGGATGCCAAGGCAAACGCTACATATACAACGGTCAACGGGACGTGTTGTACTCTACCAGTGTTGGATTAATTTTAATAATTGATTCTTGGACTGTGATACGAACTCTGCCCACCCTAAAACGACGGATACATGCATGATCCATGGCCATATTGACGCCTCGGAAGCCCAATACGACTCGCCTCCGCTAGACCCTAGCCTAGCTATGGATGGCAACGGGCACATTATCCGCGGGTAGAGCCTATCTAGACCCGCACCCGCGAGCTCATATCTGAACCCGTGCCCGCGCCTGCGACCCGCGACGGGTAAGAAATGACACCCGTGCCCGCCACCCGCGGGTACACGGCACCCGCGGGCACACCCGTCAGCAATGACTCGTCGAGTTTATTAGTTCTTTGGATTTAAGTTCTTACCAACAAGATACAGCATCAAGACTTTCCAAATAAAAAGATACACCATCAGATTTCAGAAATTGCTAATGAAGCTCCGTAGATCAATAAATGAGGCAAGCATGTAAGTAGCTAACATCGGCACGGGAAGGAAACAAATCCCAAGATTAGGAAAAGGCAAGAAAAAAACGGAATCAAGAAGGCAGATCGGCGGAATTTGTTGCTGCCTTTCCTGTCTTCACGTGGGAGACTCAGATTGACCGAAGCTGGAGTGTGGTGCAGAGCCCACGATGCTGGCCATTGCTTCGTAGCTCCGCGCTCGCCAGCTCTTCGGTGGGGACAGCTTGCCGCGCTTGAGTTGGGGGAGCTCAGAGCTCTGCAGAAGAGGACCCGGTGGAGATCTGCTCGTGGGCAACGCGCGTTGAGGAGCGGTCCAGCAAGGGCGGAGGTGCCGACGTTTTTGGCGGAGAGGTGGTATGTGCGCCTGGGCTGTGCGGGTGCGGGAACAGGGTGGCGGCGGCCTAGCGGAGGGGGAGGAAAAGGGATGGAATGAGAGAGAAAACCCTAGAATTTGGGATGGTTCTTTATATATGTAAGGGTGTTGCGGGTTCACGGATGGAACGGGCACGGGTACTACTTTTTCATGCCCGTTATATTTTACCCGGTGGGTACTGATATAAACCCGCACCCGCGGGCACAGACTTGTGCCCGTATCCTCACCCTACAGGGTTTTTGCGCGGGCACACGGGTAATTTGTGCCCGTTGCCATCCATAAGCCTAGCTCCACTTCTGCTATTCCCATCCGTCCATGTCGATGACGACGCTGAATCGTGGAACGAGGAGACAACCCACGACGGCCGCACCAGCACCAAAACGTTCCTGTACAGCATCCCCAAGCGGCAGCTCCTTCCGTCCGCCGGCGGGCTCGACTACCTCACCGCCAGCGGCGACGCCGCCGTCGTCTGCTGGATCACGCCGCAGGGCTGGGTCCTCACGCTCGACCCCATCACGCGCGACGCTTCCCTGCGCGACCCCTTCACCTCCCGCACGGTGCGCCTGCCCCGAGACCGGGAGCGCCTCCTCCCCGTCGCAAGCAAGAGCAACCGCCGCCGCCGCCGCCGGCCGCCGCACACGACGTCGAGGTGCCTCCTGTCGACGCGCCAGCCAACCGACCCCGGCTGCGTCGTGCTGGTGATCCACCTTAAGGACCCGGTGCTGTGGCACTGCAGCGCCGCCGCCGGGGCGGCCGGCCGGTGGTCCAGGCACGAGTACCCGCACGAGCTGATCTCCGGCGCCGGCAGCGACCGCGGCGTCGCCATGCGGGCGGTGAGCCTGCTCACCGCGGCGAGGGGCAGGTTCTACACCTCCGTCTTCGACGCCGAGGACAGGCTCGTGACGCTCGAGTTCTCGCCGGCGGCGGGGCCGGTCTTCTCGACCGCCCGCGCAGCGGCGCCTACGCCGCGGTGGCTGCCGGGGTGCTTCCGCGCCGGCCTGGTCGAGTCATGCGGGGATCTGTTTGCCGTGTGGTTCAGCCTGGAGCCGTTTCGCGGCGTAGGGGTCGTGGATATACACGTCTACAAGCTGGTTGTCTCCGACGACGACGAGAACGCCGCCGCCTGGGTGAAGGTTGCCGGGCTTGGTGACGACAGGGTGTTCTTCTTTGATAGGGGTATGGTTGGGGCCTCGATGCCGGCGGATGATGAGGTCGGCTTCAAGGCAAACTGTATCTATTTCACGAACGAGGATGACAAGGGGCTGTACGTATACGACATGGAGCAAGGAAGCATCAGCTTGCGCAACCCTGGCTCGGATGTCCCGGATTGTTCAGAGCCTATGCTTTTGATGCATTCCACCTGAATGCCATGTTGTAGCTACAGCTGCAGTGTAGTCACGGTTTAAGCTTTGTGTATAGCCTGAATTGGGGTCATGGACAAGGCCACAAGGGCGGGGCAAGCTACTACTTACCGACAGTTGTGAAAATCATAGCTATTAGATGTTTCGCAATCAAGAATATATAGTTTAACCAATACAGTGTTCAATTTTACTATTTATTATATTCTGTCTCTGGATATCTAAGTCCCCTCGTGTAATGCCATATACGACATTTTGAATTTTTTTTAAGATTACACGGTACAACGTAGATGCTCACACACGCACGTACACTCACCCCTATAAATGCACGTACGCAAACCCTAACCCTATGAGCACCCCCGAAGATCTGAGCAGAGCACCGGCAGATCGATCTGAAGATTCCCGAAGTCACCATTGGCGCCGGTAAATCCTGGTAAATGCCAGGAAAAGGTGCGAGCGTCAGGATTTGAACCCACGGGATAACGTCCCACTAGACCGTCCTACCATTGGTTTTGACGGTAAAAAGAAGACCGAGAAGAAGAGGGCTTTGTCCATGTGTGGGCTGCTCCCTGTTCGGCCCTGCGCGTGCAGTGGATTGGCTTCGGGCAACAAACAAAGAATTCATCTCCCGAAGTGATAGCTCTAATCCTTCCCGCACCGTGCGAACCAAGTGAGGGGAAAACTCTCTTCTACCACGCCGGAAAATATATATACTCCCTTCGATTTAGTATTAGAAGTCGTTTTGGACAAGGATTGAGCCAAATATTGGGAATATAAATCACGAATAACATTTAAGTCGTTGAGTTTGGAAATGTGAAAATTATATAAATAAATTGGTCTTGAAAATTACTTTTATAAAAATATACATATATAACTTTTCAAGAAATATTCTTATAGAAAAGAGAAGTCAAAGTTGTGCTTTATTGTCATTGAGAGTTGACGATGTTGTACCATGTAAGAAACTCTTATTAAGGTTCTCACGGGTAGCGAAGAAGATGGAGCTTGGGTTGACTTAATAAATGTGACTTGAGTAAATAGGTTATGTAGATGTTTTGTGCGTAGGGCTAGACAAAATGCTCTAAGCTCGTTAGCTCGCTCGGATCGCAGCCGGCTCGGCTCGACTCGGCTCGGCTCGGTGCATATTTCTAACGAGCCGAGCAAGAGTTTTTGCTCGTTAGTATAACGAGCGAGCTCGAGCCGAGCTGCTCGCGAGCCAAACGAGCTAGAAGGTTTAATAGACTAATGAGTAAATTATTAATTAATAATAATATATGTATATTATATACGTAGTTCTAGATGATGTTATGATTATATTTTGTTATTATAGTATGATAGAGTATGATTTAGAGGTATTAAACCATATAAATACTATAATTTTTTATATTATATATTATTGTGATAATTTTAAATTTAACTCTAGCTCGCGAGCTTATCGAGGCAGCTCGCGAGCTTAATGAGCCGAGCCGAGCCAGGATTTTTGCTCGTTCTCTTAACGAGCCGAGCCGAGGTGACTCGTTTAGCTAACGAGCTCGAACGAGCCGAGCCAAAACGAGCCGAGCTCGCTCGATATCCACCCTATTTGTGCGCTCATCATTTCTGGTACGAGGGATACGCAGCCATCATAACTGATTCTAGAACAATCACGCATGATAAGCCGGCTGTGATGCTCTCGGTCCTCTACTAGATTGCCAATTTGCCGATGTCTCAGTTATTAGCTATTAATAAAGAGCAGCAATATATATAAGTCCACAATATAATAAGCCTATGTTTGTTCATTTCTAAAATCAACCCAGATACCGTGATAAAATTTTATGGTCTCCCAGAACTCCGACGATTGTTGCGGTTCCAATCCACAAGTCCATATGCCCATCTCATCACCTGTTGCACCGTCTTCTGCCACCGCGGTAGATTTAGGCACAAAGGCCACTTCACCTTCCCTCTCAACAAGATCAACGTGGAGCGTCTCAGGCCAATTATACAGCCTCGGAACAGAAATCTTGTTCCGCATCCACTCCACATTGGTCTTCACCATGATTGTAGTGGGCGTGCCTGTAAAAATCGCCCGCCCTTCAAGGCTCTCCACCTTCTCCCACTCCATCTCCTGCTCGTTGAGCTTGAGGACGTGCACCGGCGTGCCGCGGCGGCCCATGAGCACGGCCATAAGCTCACCTTCGTCGGATTCGAACAGGTAGCAATCATCGCAGTCGAGACCAAACCCTTTGGGCTTGTCAAGAACCACGAGCCCTTCCTCGTGCCGGCGGTCGTCGTGCACCGCCAACTTCCCGTCGACACCCAGCAGGTATAGCAAGCCACGGTGGAGGACCGGGCTCGTCCCCGGCGATGGTATGAGTGCCGGCTCCTCGGGGCTAAACTCTGAGAATTCCCACGGGTACCACCCGCCGCCCTCGCTCCGGACGGCGCGGGAGACTTGGATTAAGCGGCCAATCGCCTCGACGCCGAACACCCTACGCTCGCCGTCGTAGACGACGAAGTCCAAGCGGGTGAGCTCCTGCGGGTACAGGTCGCAGATGGCGTCGGCCACGAGGTCAACCTGGACCACCGTGTTCTCGCCATCCGTGCGCTGGCACAGCGTGAGGTGGCGCCCCCTGGTGCAGCAGATCTTGGCGTTGGGGGTTTCCAGCGTGCAGCTGACCTCGAAGATCTTGTGGTGGTAGGGGCTGTAGTACCGGAGGTCGGTGGAGCCAATGTCGGCGGCGTTGAGGAGGAGCGGGGTGAGCCACGCCGGGAAGAAGCGGGCCGGAGACGAGGCGGAGCGCCAGTGCTTGCACACGGCGGCGAACCTCGGGTGGGTCGACCAGGGCAGCAGGCCCACGGTGGCTTCCAGCAGGTCCAAGGGGAGGGAAGACCAGCCCGCCGGTTCCTGCATCGGCGCCGTCGTCGACGTTGCGTCCTCCATTGATCTCCTTGACTGGTTTTCCCTCGTGTGAGGCGGCGAGTACGTACGTCGTCAACTTACGACGAACGTGATGGGATTCTCGCGCCGCGGTCCGTCCGTCTTTTTCACGTCATGGATGTGTCACGATTAAACTTTTCTTTTCTTGAGACTTTGTGTCACGTTTAGAGTCCGGTTGTGTCGTCGTCGCACAGTAGTAATAATAGAACTAAGCACGCTGAAGTCCTATTTCTATATACTACACGTTCTCGACTCGCTCATGTTCCTAGCTACCGATAATATATATCAGGTACAATTTTACAGATTATGCAGAAAACAAATGACACACATACACTTACCGCCTATACCGGCAGAACTGAGAAGACATGATCGAGGTGTTTGTAGGTAAAGCTAGTGCCCGCATGCCCGCCGCGGTATGCTTCTGTTGCTTGTGGCACTGCGCATAAATAATTTTCAGAGGAATCATGGGAAGAGTAAATTGCGCTCAGCATACAACAACTTGGCTTGTAGGTGCAGATTGGTCCAGAAACTTGTAAAATGCTCAGTTCAGTCTACGTGGGTGCAGATTGGTCCAACAACTTGAAAAATGCTCAATTTAGTGTATTAACTTGACATGTGGGTGCAAATTGGTCCACAACTCATAAAATATTCAATTTAGTGTAGTAGCTTTGCAAATTGATACAACTACAGTCCAAATTTTATAACGGTAACGAATTAAGCAAAGTAGATGGACTTGTGAATTTTATTTTGGTTATAATTCTTGTTTTTTCTATTTTGTTGTTACATCTCAAGTGCGTACATAATTTATTTGTCAATAATAAAAATGAAATTAAATTATAAAATAGACCATTAGCATTATCAAAATACCAAAGTTCATAAGAGAGCCTTTAGGGCCTTATGTTTGTCTCATGTATTCAACAGTAGAATAGAAAGCAATTTGGCTTATGTTCTTTTAGCTTATTTTCTATTTCTAAACAAGCACAAAAGACTTTAAAAATATTTATGCCAAGTCTCTGAGAAGCATACTTAATATTTATCAATATATTGGATTCTGGACAAATATTCTTATAATCAAACACGTAGAAAACAACGAGGGCTGACTTATAATTATGGAATGTGAAATTAAATATTATTAGTTAAAATTAAGTCGGTAGACATGAAATAATTAATTTGAAGATATAATATAGTTTTCTAAACATCAAAGGTTCGTACCTTGGTCAAATACATTAACATCGTCACATGAATATTACTGACCAAATAATACTTAATAATTTATTTCAATGTGAACATACCTTTATTGTGACCTAGAGTTAGTAATATGTTGCTATTGCAACGTTTGGGCCATGGATGCACTAATTTACCAAGTTATTGCACTAAATTGAATATTTTATAAGTTATTGGACTAATAAGTACCCACCCGTCAAGTTATTGTACTAAATTAAGCATTTTATAAGTTGTTGGACCAATCTGCACCCACTTGCCAAGTTGTTGTATGATGGGTGCAATTTACTCTCATAGGAACTACTTACTCTAGTAGTAGCGCAGCAGTAGTAAGAGAGGTGTATTTACCTGAAAATGTGTACTCCCTCCGTATCTCAAAAGAAAGACGTTCTGGTCTTTGGAGCGTTTGCGAAAAGAACGACGTTTTAGCCCCGCGTGGGTGATTTCGGACGTGTTTACCCTTCCTTAACTGCTCGGTTCCGCTCCCGTCGTCGCCTAGGTTCCCGTACCGCTCCGTTTCTTCCTTTGGGCGGCGCCTTGTTGCCATCTGGGCGGGTATCGCTTCGGTTCCCATACCACGCATGAGCAAAACGCAAAGCAGGCGCGCCCGCCTAAAAAAGAACGAGCGCCAATGCGAGCCAAAAAAAAACAGAGTTACTAGCTCCCGGACGTCCGGACGGAAACCAAAAATCGGACGGTGACGTCGCACATTCTGAGGCAAGTGTTCCTCCGATGACGGTACTGTAGCAGTTAAAACTCCCACCGCAACATGAGTATAATGTTGCACGCAACATGTAAAATTTTTGCAACATCCAAAAATATCGTATGCAACATCATAGAATAATGTTTGCAACATTAAAAGTCATCGGTTGCAACATCGGGGACACGTATATAACTCACACCATCTGACATCATCTGGTTGCTATGGGGGTTGAGTAAAAAATCCCGCCGCAACATCAGAGCATGTTTCATGAAACATCCAATCCATATGAATCATCAATCGAAATTCATACGAAACATCCAATCAAACTTCGTGCAACATCGAGACAAGGCTATAGAAACATCAAAATTATATAACTGCAACATTGAAAAAAATCATTGCAACCAATGCAAACATCAATAGCACGGTAAAACATTGAAACGCGAAAGTTGCAACATGAAAAATCAACAGATGAAACATTCAGAAACAATTGTTGCAACATGCATAGAGTTCTGCAACATGAAAAAAAATCTATTCAACATCGTGGGGTGCTTAACGCAACATCACCCTGGACCTCGCCGCCGGCCTCGTGCGCCACCGCCCTGGAGCTCCTACGGCCATGCTACAACCCGATGGCGGGGGACCTCGATGCCGTTGCTGGAGCTCGATGACGAAAGAGCTCTCAATGCCGCCGACATCTTGTACCCGCCCAACTGAGCGCCATGAGCACCCCCGTCCTCGATCTCGACCCATGGCTTGTTCAAGACGCCTCCAGCAGCGGCGACCTCGGCGCGCGCGCCCAAGCGGGCGGTGCCTCCCGCAGCCACCAGGACAACGCCGCACCGGGCAACCTCGCCGACTCCGTGCGCTCGCAAGCTGGGGCATCGCGTGCAACACTCGTCAATGCATCCTCCATCGCTGGATGCATCGCTGTGCCCAGCAGATTCGGCGATGGGAAGCCCCAAGCGGCAGCTTCGCAGACGCGTTGAGGAGCGGCGGCACGGCGGCGCGTGGAGCAGCAGCGATGCGTGAAGAAGCTGCGGCGCATGGAGGGCGAGGGGAGGAGCTCGGGAGGGAATTGGATAAGACGGGAACCATATAAGGATGAGAAGCATGAATATATGTGCAACAGATGTGGATGGCGTATGATTTTATTTCTGCGCGTATATGGGCGTCCGACGGACGGAGAGGCATCGGATGCCTGATCTGTAGCATTACCGAAAAAAAACAGTGCGTTCGGGACTCCGGGCGTCCCAAGCGAGCCTGGGAGCGGACGTGAAGCGAAAAAAAAAAGAGCGCCAGCGCGAGAAAAAAGAACAGAAAAAAAGGCGCTCATAAAAAAACAGAAAAAATGCAGCCACAAGAGATTGAACTCGAGACCTCCCGACTCAGGACTCAATGCAGTAACCACTTGCCTGCTCCATCTCTGCTCGAGCTCCCTTGATCCCGCTGCTGCCATGCATACCCTGCAATAATGGTGGTCGGTCCTCTTGTTGCCACCAGTTGTCATTGTCATCGCCATGGTCGTCGTCCCGCGCACAACCTGCCCATCGGTGTTCTCTACTTCCCCTTTGTCATCGTTACTGTTCCCTTGCTTGGCTATGCCCACCGGCCACCACCACACTACTGGCCGACTTGCCGCCACTGTTGCTTTCCTCTAAGCCCATCGAAGACAAACAAAAGCCCCTAGCCTAACACCCGAACCCCGAGCAAGCTTGTTGGTGCTTCGCCAGACATCAGTAAGACATTGGTCTCGGATGACACATGCAACATTGTGTGTGTGGAGAAAATTGGAGTGTTCAACCTCCCTAAAATAAAATATAGGTGTTTTTAGAAGGAGAAAAATCGAGTGTTCAACCTTCCCCAAATATCTGTGTTGCTTTAGAATTACATGAAACGGAAACAATGTAATTGGACATCATGAGGCTATCTTCGGGATGATTTGTGAATGTTGAGGTAATACTATCCTTTAATAATTATATAAAGAGAAAAAAATATATACAAATTGGACTATATATCAATTGCTAAAATCCATCCAGATGCTGTAATCAAGCTTTATGGTCTCCCAAAAATTTAACCCTTGACGCGGTCCCAATCCACAAGCCCAGATGCTCGTGCCACACGCGGCACCGTGTTGTGGCACCTCATTAGATATCGGTATAAAAGCCAGCTCACCTCCCCTGTCAACAAGGTCAACTTTGATCGTACAGCCTCGGGGTGAAGATCTTGTTCTGCATCCACTTAACGTTGGTCTTCACCATCAGCGTAGCGAGTGTGCCGGTGAACAGTTCTCGTCCGTTCAAGCTCTCGACCTCCTCCCACTCCATGCTCTGTTCGTTGAACTTGACGACATGCACCGGGGGGCCACGGCGGCCCATGAGCACGGCCATGAGCTCACCTTCGTCGGACTCAAATAGGTAGTAGTCATCATACTCGAAACCAAAGCCCTTGGGCATGTCAAAAACCACAAACCCTTCCTCTCGTCCGTTTTCGTCATACACCGCCAACCTCCCATCGACGCGCAGCAGGTAGAGCAAGCCGCGGTGGAGGACAGGGTTCGTCGTCGGTCATAAAATCTGGCCCCTCCTGCGTGATCTCGGAGAACTGCCAATGGCACAACCTTTCGCCGTCGCCGCCGTGTACGCAGCGAGCAGCCTGCAGCATGAAAAGTGCGTTGACGCCGAACATCCTTCCCGTCGTAGACAACGAAGGTGAAGCTGGTGCCCTTGGGCACGTACAAGTCGCAGATGCTACCGGTCACGAGGTTTGCGTCGACGACTATATTATCTTTGTCCACACAATAGAACAGCATCACGTGGTGCCCCGCGGCGCAGCATATCCTGGCGCCGGGCGACTTGAGCGTCTCACCGTCGAGCTCGAAGATCTTGTGGTAGTAGGGGCTGTAGAAGCGGATGTTGGTGGAGCCGACGTCGGCGGCGTTGAGGAGGACCGGGGTGATCCACGCCGGGTAGAAGGGGGCCACGGCGGAGCGCCAGTGCGCGCTCGTGGCCGCGAAGCTCGGGTGGCTCGACCATGGCAGCCAGGCAAGGATCTCGCGGAGCAGATCGGCCGGGAGCGACGACGACGACCAGTCCCGTCCCTGCGCCGTGGGCGACGTTTCTGCCGCCGCCGCCGCCATCGATCTCGCTTGTGTGTTGGTGTCCGTCTGGCCCGCGGCGTCTTGTGCTGTTTAAATCTTTTCTTCCTTTCCCCCCCTCTCTGATTTTGACTCTTCCTTCTTGCCCATCTCTGGTTTTGATCGCTACGGCTGGCGGTAGGATCGGACCCGATTCAGTTCAGCGCCGAGTTCGATCCGTCTTATTTGCAGGTTGGACTCGGGCCAGGTCTTCAATTCGCCTGGAGCGCGGAGGCGTGCGTTCTGTTCCATTTTCGTTTCCATCTTGGGCGCATGCTAATAATCTGCATCTGATCAATGGACGCTGAAAACCCGGAATGTTCATTCCTAGGGACAGACGGAGCACAACTGCCTTATTGACACCTCTGCTTCTATGTTGGCAGCAGCAAGAATATCAATTGCTCTTCCGGTGATGGGCTTATTCGTAGTTACATTTGTAGACAACGGGAAGTTCAACTGAATCTCTCGAGGTAAATATGACAGTAGATATATGCATATCACCTTATAATTATAGTTGTAGGAATACATGACAGTAAATACCTGTATATCAGCCCAGGATTACATTTGTAGGCAACTGGAAGCTTAAGTCACTCACTGTAAATACGTATATATCCTACATATCAGATACAAAATAATATAGATGTATATTGTCAAGCCGTTGCACAACTCAATCACATGACCAATAAAAAATCGCCATTCGTGCTCGGAGCGAGGAAGCATCTTTTACCTACATGTAGAGTACGTGCACCACCGTAAATGAAGTAAAAGAACTAATAAGTAAGTAGAAATCCAATTGCTATATATGTTCTCAACTCGTTCATGCATGTTCCTAGCTACGAAAAATATAGCAGGCTCAATATAGCAAATTATGCAGAAAACAAATGATACACTTACCGGCAGAACTGAAAAGACATGCACTGTAGCTTGTAGGTAATGCTTCTGTTGCTTGTGGCACTGCATGAATAATTTCCAGAGGAATCATAGGAACTGCTAGTAGTGGCGCATTGCAAATCACAGCAGTAGTAAGACGAGAGGATATGGTGCTTTTTATGCGTCCTACGGCGCGCGGTGTCCGGGCTCCCGACGCGCCGTGTCGCTGCGCGACCCCTTCTCGTCGCGCACGGTGCACTTCTCGCCGGACCGGGAGTGCCTCCTCGACAGCTAGGCCACCACGTGCGCGCTGTCGACGCCCCGGCCCACGGACCCGGGCTGCGTCGTGCTCGTGGCGCACCGCAGGCGCCCGGTGCTCTACTACTGCCGCCCGGGCGACGACGACGCCCGCTGGCTCCAGCACGAGTACCAGACCGAGCCGATCTGGCGAAGAAAGCAGCGCCGAGGCCGTGAAGGCGATGGCCAAGCTCACGGCGGTCGGGGGCAGGCTCTACGGGCATCTCCTCGGAGGCGAGAAGGTGGTTGTGGTGACGCTCGACTTCTCTCCGGCGCCGGGGCCGGTGCTCACGGTGGTTCACGTCGCCAACACTCCGTGGCCGGCGGGGTGCTGCCGGATGACGTCTTGCAAAGTGGAGTCCTGCGGCGAGGTCTTCGTGGTGCGCTTCTTCAACACGGCTCTCTGCTTCCAGAGGATTGCTCGTATCATAGGTTGGACTGGTCCACGTGTGCTTGGGTGAGAGCGGCGGCGCTCGGCGCCAACAGGGTGTTCTTTGTTAGCAAGGGACAGTTTGGGGTGTCAACGGCGGCGGATGAGGTTGGTTTAAGACCGAACTGTATCTATTTCACCATCAAGGGTGATAAAGGACTCTATGTCTATAACATAGAGCAAGGAACCACCACCTTGCACGATCTTGGCCCAGATATTCCGGATTCTATGCAGCCCCTGCTATTGATGCCTGGGATCTGAATGAATGCAATGCATGTTTTGTGTTGGATCTATGTTAAGTTTTCCTAGACGAATGAAAGGACTACATCAGAGCTATCACGTTCCAGGTTACATTTCCATCACCCCGTCAATGTCGTTAGGAAACCAAATGCTACAACAAACTATGACCTACCAAAGACTACGTACATCTACAAAGAGACGGATCCCTGCTCCTCTGGCTAATGGCAAGACCCTCAGAGAGGACGGGGACAAGTAGGGGCATGGCGGCGGCACAGTTCATGAGTTCAGCAAGTCTATTGCTTTTATTTACGTATTTGTGGGGTATACATATTTTCATTTGCCATGAATTCTACTCACTTTCTACGCAATTTTTTTAAAACA
This sequence comes from Echinochloa crus-galli, assembly GCA_900205405.1. NCBI lineage: Eukaryota > Viridiplantae > Streptophyta > Magnoliopsida > Poales > Poaceae > Echinochloa > Echinochloa crus-galli. Next base: position 87,716 of record OAMR01000186.1, on the reverse strand, counting down.
TACTCATGTTAGCAGCAAAGGATTCAGCATGCTGCTACTGTGCCCTCGTGTGGGGGTGCCGAGATGAACCAGTGTGCTGCTACTTTTTTTTTCTTGAGGCTTGGGTCACGTTTAGACTCGGGTTGTGTCGTCGCCCAGTAATAAAAGAACTAAGCAAGTTGAAGTCCTATTTCTATATAAAACGTTCTCGACTCGTTCATGTTCCTAGCTACTGACAATATATCAGGTCCAATTTTACAAATTATGCATTATGCAGAAAACAAATGATACCCAAGAATAGTCACCAGCCAGTGCCGGCGACAGGAGGGCGCAGGACGACCCGAGCTCCCGCCGCGCCGTACGTGTCGCTGCGTGACCCCTTCTCGTCGGGAAAAAAATTCCTTGCAGGACTCCTGCACAGCGTCAACCGTGCAGGACCGCGTCTGATTTCTGCCACGTGTTGCTTCGCCGGATCGGATGGAGAGACATCGCTCGCCTTAATTGGAATTTTTCTCGGCTCGGTGCTCGCTCAGCTGCTGCGCTCGCTCGGCTCATCAGCCGCGTCCGTCTTCCCTTTCCTCGCCTCCTCTCTCAAAGCCCCCGCCGCCACTAGAACTTCAGCAGCTGCATCAGCTATTTCGTGATCTTGAATGTTTCAACTCTTAACTACGCCAGGTGCTCGGCTGCTGCTAGACGTTAAATTCCGGGCAAATAATTTCTGCAACTATGGCTTCGTGGCCGATGAATACTGTGGTAGGTAATTAACGAGATACAACGACCGATAAGACATGTACCGTCCTACTATGAGTTTTCATCTTGGGATTAATATTATATTGGAGAGCTTTAGAATATTAGACATGGATGAGTAATAATGGATAGACTACATGTTGATCGATTTCACTCTTGCAGCCAATGAAATTGCAGCGAATCGTTATAAGAACTAGATAGATGACCTCCATCCAATTCAGGAGGGATCAAGCGCGACCAGTCCAGTCCTCGCAAATCCCGGTAAGGAGCTGAAGCATTCAGGCACACGCAGTAGCTGATGCAGCGGCGGCGGCGGCTTGCGATGAGGAGAGCGGCGCGAGCCGAGCAGGCGCCGTGTTGAGCCGATCGAGCGTTGAGCCGAGGAAAGTTCTTATTGAGCCGAGCGAAGGCCCTCCGTCCGATACCGCGAAGCAACACGAATCAGACGCGGTCCTGCACGGATGGGACTGTGCAGGAGTCCTGTATGGAATTTTTTTCCGCCGGACCGGGAGTGCCTCCTCGACAGCCAGGCCACCACGTGCGCGCTGTCAACGCCCCGGCCCACGGACCCGGGCTGCGTTGTCATGCTCGTGGCGCACGGGCCGCAAGCGCCCGGTGCTCTTCTACTGCCGCAGCCAACCTGCCATTGCGTTGCGGCTCGTGACATGCTAAAAAAACATGTGGTGATCGAATACAGTACAGCTTTATATTGCTTTTTTGAAACGTACAGCTTTGTGTTTCGAGAACTGAGAGTCCGAGAGGGTTTCATGAAGACTATGAATTGAGAGCATCCTACCTTCATATAGTTGCAGCGCTGGAACTAATGAAAGTGAGTTTACAATTTGTGTACAGTCCAATTGAAAGCAATCCATTCGATCAAGAACGAACAACCTAAATCGTTTCTTTTGCATTATTTGGTTGGTCTTTTTTAATCTCCAACCATACCTGCTCCATCTCTGCTCGAGCTCCCTTGATCCCGCTGCTGCCATGAATACCCTGCAATGGTCTAGGGTCGGTCCTCTTGTTGCCACCGGTCGTCATTGTCATTGCCATGGTCGTCCCGCGCACAACCCGTCCATTGGTGTTCTCTACTTCCCCTTTGTCATCGTTACCGTCCCCTTGCTTCGTCATGGCCACCACCACACTATTGGCCGACTTGTCGCCACTGTCTCTTTCCTCTAAGCCCATCGAAGACAAACAATGCCCCTAGCCTATCACCCAAACCCCGAGCAAGCTTGTTGGAGCTTCACCGGAGACGAGTAAGACATGGTCTTGGATGACACATGCAACATGGTATATGTGGAGAAAATTGAACCGTTCAACCTCCCTAAAACAAAATATCTATGTTTTAGAAGGAGAAAAATCGAGTGTTCAACCTCCCTAAAATATCTGTGTTGTTTCAGAATTACCTGAAACGGAAACAATTGGACATCGTGAGGCTATCTGCCGGTCGAGGTAATACTATTCTTCAACTATATAAAGAGAAGAAATGTCCTTAATCTATAAAGAGAAGAAACTATATACAGATTGGACTATATCAATTGCTAAAATCCATCGTGATGCTGTAGTCAAGCTTTATGGTCTTCCAAAACTTTGACTCTTCATGCGGTCCCAATGCACAAGCCCACATGCTAAAAATTTGAATTGTATCGTTATGAGAGCCTTATATTGCCATTTCTTTTCTAGATTGCCAAGAATCAATATCATATGGTAGAAACTCTAGAGATTTCGTAAGATTCTTGTTGTTTGGCTTAATTCATGACATATGTTGCTTTGTATTGCATATTACAGTACTTTTGTGGAATATTGCAGCACAACCAATTTGTAATTGACCCAGTTTAAACCATCTGAAAAATCATTTGGGTAAGCGGTATATTAGATATAAAAGGCTCAAGAATCATAGAAAAACAGGTATATAATAACAAAGTTTTCATAGGCTTGTCAATGACAAAAGATGGAAATTGCCGCTTTCCTTGTTATGGGACTTGTCATGCATAAAAGAATTGTTTTTAATATGAGATAATGCTGATCACAGATATATTATTCCATCCGGTCATGTTTACATGATGCTTGTTGGTTGGCTTTTAGTAATAGTGCAATAATTGACGGTTTGCAATTATGATATGTTTTTTACCTATTTTTCCCTATTATAATTGCTGAAATAACTGCGGTTTCGTAAGTCCCTTTGTTAACCTCTACATGTATCCAAACAAAGAGTAAAGCACGTCTAACTTATTATACTGCATAGTGTGTAAAACTTGGGGAATGACAAAAGCAGAGTCCACACTTCCACAATTCGACGACATACAATTCGATGACATCAGCACCAGTAGTCGACTACTTAAATGGCTGCCTTCTACTCATCGCTGGGAAGCAAGTTGCAGCTTGCTGCTGCCATGGGTAATAGCATGTTTGCGACCTGGGAGGGTAGGAGAAAAGAAGTGGGAGTGTGAGATAGGAAGGAAACAGGGCAGGATAGGATCTCAATGGTCGTCAACAAAACCTGCCATAGGATTGTGGTAAAGATCTTCAGGGCGGTGGCAAGCGGGAGTAGTATGCCGCTGTACCATGCGTGATGAAGTTGCTGCTGGGAAGGGATTAGTGCATAGGCAGATATTATGTGCCCATAGTAGAATAACCATCAGTATCGCTGATGTAGCAAAATTAGGCATAGATACGTGCCTATTTGCAAGTTGTGTTTCATAGGTTACTTGGTATGGATTCAAAGTTTTTGCATGTTAAATTTCATATCTGCTTGGCTAAAGGGACCAACAGGCTATTGTATAAAACAATTAGCTAACGCCTTAAACCAATTAGTAAGATAAGAACTAATACATAGTTAACTCGTAGGTGTAGAATGTTAGATTTTCATTGGTAAGGGGCGTGCACATGTGAAAAGCTTGTGCTATTAAGGCATGGGCACGGTACTATGCAAGCAATGAAAAATTTTAATCTAGTTCTAGAAATGGCGGACCATGATCAAAATTTTAGATGGGACAGATTTTACCATGGACTACACCCGCTATCTATCCACATAGAGCCCAAGTGATTTCCTACCAGTCCATTTGCATGTGTGTTGTATGCACCATTTACGTATTTGTTAGCAGTGTGTAAATGTACTTGAATTCAATTTATGAATTAAATGAGAAGCTACGCGTTGTGAATGAACTGGGAAAATTAACACACAATACATGTCAAGAGATAGTTTTACAAATTAATAGACCTGAAATGATAAATATTTAGTGTTTCTCTAATTTTTCAGAATTAAATTTCTGCTCTGAAAGTTTGATAAAGATTTCAGAGTTGTCGACCTGTATGAAAATTTTACAATATATAATATGTGCTAAAATCATCAAAATTTGACCTCATTCTTGACCAATCCTAATATTTTGTGTAATTTACACCAAATTTTGGGCAGCACATCTATTGCTAGAAATTTTTGATAACTAAAAAAACACACATACACAAGCACACGGCCACATGCCCACACTTTCCTACAACCCAGCTGTCAGGCTTCTTCACCTTCCAAATCCCAGCAGAAGCACTTAGGGATGAAAACGGTCGGAAACGATTGGGATAGACCCCTTATCATTTTCACTTTCACATTTCAATACGAAAACAAAATCGAAAACGGAAAGATCGGAAACGAAAACGAACACGGACAAACGGGATATCAAAAGATTCGAAAATGAACTAATTCGAACGGAAATGTATCTATAACGATCGGGAAGCGAAAAAACGAACGTATCGACCCATTAAACCAAGAAACATAACCGCGTAGCATCTGGCCCAATGGTTCAGTTGCTTGGCCCAACTAAATATATATAATTAGTGAACACTAATGATTTATATTATCTTTGCTTTTCAAGCTTCCTTAAATATATTTATGTATAAAAAGTTTTTCAAATTATGTACATTATTTATACTATAATATTGACTCCATAGAAAATAAAATAAGATAAAGCTTAATCACTCAGTGCAAATATTTGTTTACAGATTTATTAAGTAGTTATTAGCAGTAATAAAGGCTAACCTATCATTAGACCAGGCAACTGGACCTGCCTGAGCCAAGCTATCGATTTTGAGCGCCTGGGCTGCTGGGCATGAGCGCTGCTGCCTGCATGAGGCAGGTTGGCAGGACCGCATCCAAACAGCACCCTCAGACAGCAACAAAAAAAAACAGCACCCTCAGCTCTCCGGCAAGCTCCTCACGCATTGCGACCTGCTCCTGGGCCCCGTGCCCCGAACAAACAGCGCAGAAGGAAAAAGGTAAGGTGGGCTTGCGTTGTTGGACCTTACTTGGGCTAAAAACGGGATATACCGTATTTACAAATACGGGATATCCCGATAAAATACGAGATATTCGAAAACGGTCGGGATAACAGTCAAACCGTTTTCGTTCCGTTTTCGAATTTGATACCCGTATTCTGAATTTTATATCCCGTATTTCGTATTTGTTCGAAAATTCGAATTCGAACGAGTTAAATGTAGAAAACGGAGCGGTCGGAAACGGGATTCATCCAGACCGTTTTCACCCCTACATTCAAGCACCCTAGTTGCTCGGTAGGCAGACAGGAACCTAACCGGGCTAAGGGGGAGACTAGGAGGGGGTCTTGTACCACCGGCTAGCTGAGGCAGCTGCCCCCACCATGCGCTAGACCTTGCCACCCTCATCTTTAGTGTAACCACTCATCCTATAGTGCAGCCAGCCATGATACTAAAATTAGGCACAAACTTGTCCATGTAGCACTATTGGGAAGACTGTTTACTAATATGCCATTCCACCTCCCCGGATTGTTAGCACTCGCAAGCTACCTTCCTTTTGTCCGTCTGGAATGTGCCATCAGGTGTTACATGGACAGTCTTAAGAATTTTCACCAAATTAACTATCTTAGCTGTGTTTAGTTCCCAAAATTTCACTATACAAAAAGTCTCATCACATCACATCAAATCTCTCTCCTCATTCATGAAGCATTAAATGTATGTAAATAAAAAAACTAATCGTATAGTTTTGATGCATACGATGAGACGAATCTTATAAGCCTAGTTAGATTATGGTAGGACAACAATTACCACAAACAAACGAAAAGTATTACAGTGTGCTACAGTGTCCGATGTGACTTTTAGACCAACTTTTCGCGGGAACTAAATACACCCCTTTTCTCTTCTACAACACCCGAGCAGCAGAGTATTGCTGGCAATGAGCGTTCACTGAGGAAATGGACAGCAATGTGGTTGAGGAAGAATAGCTAGAACGGTTCTGCACCTGCTGTAGAGGAGAATCATCTACTGATCTGGTCACATTGCGACTTCAGTTCTGGGATTGCAATGCCAGAGGAATTCACAGAGGGCAGGAGGTGCCTAGAGGCGGCAGGTTGCTCCCAGATCTGGAGGTGACGTGTTCAGTAAGCCGCTCATACCCACTGTGGTGCACAAACAGGAGTTGGAGGTATATCTAATCAGTAGGGGTAACCCCTCCTGTTTCCTTAAAAAAAACAGGAGTTGGAGGTAGGTGGGGGTGGCTACCAGCAACCTGTGGGCAAACTTGTTAGGAGAGCTCCTGAGAGGGAGGATGGAGACGAAGATAGGGCGAGCAAGAGTGTGGAAAGATGTGATGATTTACTTTTGTCTATAGAGACCGCACCGCCCACCAAGCCTGCTCGCGTTGGACTTTTCTTGCGTGCGTAACCCTTTTTTCTTCTTTTGTAAAGTTGTGACAGCGCCGAGCAGGCGAGCGCAGGACTCCCACAGTCCCACCCAGGGCGCCAGACTCCAACATGTCCGGGCCCTCGCCCTGGCCCGGCGCCGCATTGGATAAGGAGCATAGAATTCAAAAAAATTTAATTTCCATATCTTTGTAGAGTTATCATCAATTACCAAAAAGGGGGAGATTGAAGGTCCTTGTTTGGTTTTGGTAATTGAATGACAACTTAGGTGGACTAATATGTGTTTAAGTGAAATACACAGGTGATTAGTCCACAGGTGATTATGTGATGAAGGAGCTCATTGCATATATTGCTTCTTTTATCCCCTCTCCAAAATTTGAACAGTGTGCATAGGAATTCATACTGTGTTACCTTAGCATCTTTCTATGTTTGATGAAAAGAACCTGCAATTAGTTTGCATTATCATCATCGATGGAGTTCAGCAGACTAGAATTCAGAAAATTTCAGGAAAAGATTTTAAGTTTAAGACTTAGAAAGATGAACCAAGGCCAAATTATAGTGTCTGCCCAATATGTTGTAGTGCGACATGACGCGGAGTTGCCGCTGTTTGCCTCAAGAGAGGAGCACCTTGATGCTGCACGCCTGAGCCGGAGTCAACCACCGGAGAGATCGATGTAGCTCCATCTAGCGGAGGGGTCCACAGATGTCGGCTACAATTGCAATTGCAGCTGTGTCTTCCTAGTGTTGCTCCTGTTGGGCCCAAAGACGCCCGGAGCAAAGATACCAGAGGACGGTCTGCAGGGTGCAGAGAGTGAGCAACATGTACGAAGGAGGGCAACCATACTGATTATCACATGGCAGAGTAAGACATGCCAGCATACCCAAGTTTGTGATGGTCAGGTCGTATTGGTAAAAAACAAGTTAGTGCGACAAGCTTATTATTATCAGGTGGTATTATAGATTGGGCATGAATGTAGAATTGCTAAGCTTTCAACGTTAGTGGTGTACAAACAGGATTGTAGTGCTCACCGTGTTAGAGGCTGAACATTTTGCCGAACACCTTGCAGGCAGCGGAGGATGGCGCTGGCGTAGGTGCAGGAGGCTGTGGCTGGAGCTGCGGCTCGCACTCTCTTTTAGCTCACCCCTCCATAGCTGTACTGGAGGAGCTTCGGCAGTCCGGCGACCGGGGTCGGGGTCGGCAGAGGAAGGCAAGGTCGCAAGGAGGATCTCGTGCTTGCCGCAGCCGTTGCGTCGATCCGCAACTCACGTAGCTCTGTGGCCATGGGATGGAAAGGAAGGGGCGGTCTGGGAGGCAGAGTGGCGCAGCAAACACGACTGCTGCGATGGGATCGTCGGCGACTGCAAGGCTGCAAGCTCTTCTGAAATACACAGGTGATTAGTCCACAGGTAATTATGTGGTGAAGGACCTCATTGCATATGAGACATGACATGGAGTCATGTGGCTAAAGTGGAGAAGATCAAGAGAAGACTTGGTTTGATGGACCGGTTGCAAGTGTGAAGGGCAAGTCAGAGGCTAAGCGTTGGACCGCGTGGCGGGATGCTTGAGCAATGACTTGGCGCCGATGGACCGATGCAACGGTGAAGAACAAGTGGAGTCAAGATCGATGAATCAATGAGTCGCATGATGATATGAAGTGGATCATATAATTTGTGATGATGTTGGTGCATGTGTTGCATCAACAATGGAGAAGATGGAATGAATGTGCAAGGCAAAGGTATAACCAATAGGCATTTCATTTAACCGGTCATAGGTGAGTAGAGAAGTTTATGACCGGGTTTAGAATAGATGGCCGTACTATCAAGAGGGGCAAACTTGTTTGCATATCAGTCATCTAGTGCCACTTGAGCGATCTAACATTGCGATGTCACTAAAATCGAGTAGCGTGGTAAAAAGAGTGGAAAACCCTTTAAATCTTGTGAAACAAAGTTCTGACGGGGAGTAGGACTGTCCGTGGATAGAGCTCGGACAGTCCGTGACTCATGGGATGTCTTGAGCGCTGACTTGAGAACTTTGAGCCAAGTGTCGGACCGTCCGTGGAGGTGCCTCGGACAGTCCATGGTGATATGAGAATAAAATATATGGGAAATTCCGTTCGGGTGTCCGATCGTCGCTCGGATAGTCCGTGATGTGGTCTCGGACTGTCCGTGGTGAGTGCTGACCTATGGGCCCGTGAGAAACCCTTTGAGAAATGTTTGTGAAAAATGCTAACTCACTCACACATAAGATGGTACACTTATGGGGTTGGCACATTTGCAAAGGGGTTGAAGAATTGGTTGATGTGATGGCTTAGTGTGATCTTGGTTTGCAATTCTGCTTTGATCCAAAGTGTTTTGGGTCAAGAATTCAGTTGGGTTGGGATGGATAGCCCTCTGAATGAGCTTTCCATAGAGTCTAAGATCACCTAATTTGGACATCGGAGCTAAAAGTTATGGGCGTTTTACCGAGTGATGGCTGTGCTGAAAATAGAGTGGCGGACGGTCCGCGATGAATGGCGGACGGTCCGCGGATAGGGCGGACGGTCCGCGGGAATAGTCCGTAAATTCGTCCGGTTTTACACAGAGATGTTTCCCGATGATCCAGGGGGTCGGATGGTCCGCGGGTGCTGGGCGGACGGTCCGCGGATGACGAGTTTGTGACCGTTTGGAGCTCAACGGCTAGTTTTTTGAATGGCGGGCGGTCCGGGGATGCACCGCGGACGGTCCGAGGTAGCCGTTAGAGCTCGGAAAAAGGGTGTAACGGCTAGTTTTCTCCTCCCCTCTATAAATAGAAGGGTGCCCGGGGCTTGGAGGGGATTGAGCACCTTGGGAATGTGTTTCCCTTGGTTGTGCTTGCCTTGGGAGTCCACTAACTCACTTGTTCATGCGAGATTGCGAATCCATTGCGAGTGAGTGCGAATCTAGTGCATTGCTTTGAGAGATTGCATCAAGTGGCACTAGGTGTTCGTGTTGCAAGCCGGTTTGCTTGTTACTCTTGGAGGTTGCCACCTCCTAGACGGCTTGGGGGATTGAGGCTCCGTTGAAGCACGCAAGGAGATTGTGCGGTGCTCCGGAGAAGGATTTGTGAGGGGATTGTGCTCACCCCGCGGGGATCGCGAAGAGCAACTCTAGTGGAGCATGTCATTGAGTTACCTGTGACTAATTTGCTTGTGTAGCTTAATTAGTCTCTTCGCTTAGTTTGTGTAGCTAAGTAAATTGAGCCTTTGGATTAGACTTGGGTAGTCTTGTCCATTGAGCGTTGCTAGTGAGCTTAGGAGCTTTGTGCTTTTGCTTACTAGTTGTGTAGGAGCTCCCCGGTGTGTGAAGTACTAGTGGCATAGGTTTGTGTGACCTTGCTCCTAGAATTGTTTAGGTGAGCTCGTGTTAGCTTGGCACAATACTTGCTTATTTAGAATCTTTTATAAGGTGCTAGTGAACATAGATAGAGGGGGGTGAAGTCTTGACTAGACCGATAGTTTTAATCCCGCTGTTATTTCGGTTAGCCGGTGAGTTAAATTTTAGAAAGGACTATTCACCCCCCTCTAGTCCGCCATCTCGACCCTACAGGGCTCGAAACCCAGGCCTCGAAAAGAATCGGCGGCTGCCCCGGGCCAAGCAGCGCGAGAACTGCTGATCGAGCTTGAACAAACCTACCCTCGAATTGGCAGCTCGGAGGCGGCAAACACCTTTCGCAAGGCCCTACTGATCAGGAGTACGAAGCCTGGCCCGTGAAAGGGTTCGACAGGCGCTCCAGATCAACCGAGTCAGGGACAATTCGGGCATGCTCAACGGACTTTACCCCGGACGCGAGGTCTGGGCTCTAGCTATTAACATCATGCATACATCTTTGGATAAGTGCATATTTTGGGTACCATCAAAAAGTGGATGAATGTGTAGGTACCATGGCATTGGAGGCTTGACTCAATTGGATTCTTTATGTTCATCATATGATTGAGTGAAGTAATGAAAGTTAGTGCTATCCTATCTCAATGCCAAGTTAAATTAAGTGAAGTTCAAATGTGCTACAACATTCAAGTGCAAGTTATCAAGTTGTGGTGACTCATTGACTCATTGCAAAATATTTGAGTTGAAGCTTGCTATGGATTGATCATAAGCTACAAAGGTATATTCTTTGTTGATCTAATTCATTTGGGTGCATATGAGTTGATTGAATTGGAATATATCTATGCAAATGTTGCTTGCTATGAGATGATTGAATGGATTAAATAATTAGTAATCAAATTTGGATTGATTTGATGGATAATTTCATAAGATACCTTTTAGTAAGTGGACTGAATAGATATGTCTTGTGAAAGTATTAAATCAAGTTGATATCAAGTTTGATTCAATTTGAAGAAGTATAGCTCAAGTTTAGAAAATTGTCCTATATTGCAAAAACTGAGCTAGCTGTGATGATAGCCATGGTTGAGTGATCAAATCTATTTTGATTGGCTTGAAATTTGGTGTACATGCTCTACACTTATGATATTAGTTGCTGCAAAAATCTCATGAGTATTGGATAAAAGATACTTCGGTTTTCGAGTGAATCTTGTCAACACATGTGCAGCAGTTTTTTAGCATGTAGCAGTTGAGAAAAATCTGAAATCTGGTATAAATTGAAAAGTCAAATGAAGCTCAAATCTTTATAATCTTCAAGATGACTTAGTGAAGCACATCTCCACCAAATTTCATGGTCATTGGAGCTGTACATTGGGAGTTATGGATTATCCTTTAAAGTGTACAGAATCTGCCTTAAAAGTGACAATCATTGGATAAATCAAGTCACTTTGATTGAAAGGTCCTCAAGTTGGAATCATGGTTATAAGAAATTGGGGAACCTAAGTTTGGTTTTGAGGAGAGCTAGAAGCATGAAATAAATGAGTACAAAGTTATTGGATTGCGGAGTGCATTTGGCACACATTTGGTACTCAAGTTGAAAATCAAGACCAAGCTCAAGATAATGATGGAGTTTAAGTTCTAGTGATTATTGGAGATCATTTGGTAGAAAGAAAACATTCAATGAAGAACTCAAAGTTACTCTTCAAGATAAGTTCTTCACCTAGATCAATCATTCAATTCAATTCAAGTGAGTGTCTAGAATGGTTTTTGGAGTAGTCACTTCTCCCTTGAGAGGGGCGAGCCGCCAAATGGTGGGATTGATAAGCACGGTGCTTGGAAGGCCAACATGGAAGTGGTGATCTAAGGGCATTCAAGATGTTTATTTGAATCAATCAAAAGGGTTGATCAAGAAAGCAAGCAACACCCAAAAGAGAGTTAGCAATGGGATTTCAAGTGGTATTCTAAATAGTTCTCTCATGCAAGCATTCATCAAAAGAAGAAGCAAGCCAACCACAACATGAAGAATGCACTTAACCATTAGTGGTTCTCAATTCATATGGGTGAATGATGGAATTCAACTTGGTATTCATTGATCTTCACCAAGCTATTAATTGGACTTCATATTGCTATTATGGAGATAAATTGGAAACTTATTGACTATCCTCTACTCTAATATAGCAAAGGTATCATTGTAATGTGCATTGATCATTTTTCATCCCTTACTAGTATGTGGTTAGTGCATATAGTACATGCTTATAGGATCATGCATTACAAATGAAGTTTTGAAATTCATAGCCTACCACTATTGCTTGAATGATTGTTTGATCTAGTGGTTAGTATATGAGTTTGTTCATGAGCTAGTAAACCCAAGTACTTGATATATTTTGGATTGCCTATAAGTGACAAGCACTATCTTTATAAGACAATAAATTCATGCTTGTGAAGAAGCTTAGAAAGTGTTTGCCAAACTTGGAAAGCATAGGCAAATCAATTTGTTCAAGTCAAAATTGTGAAGCTCATGCATGGAAACAATCTAGTTTAAGAACAAGATAGCAATGGAATTGGTCATCAAGTTTCTTGAATATCTTGAGAAAGCAAAGTTTTGAGATAAGTTGATTGCATTGTCTTTCCCCACAAGCAAATTGTTTTTCCATAGCTTGAATCAAATTAAGTTCTAGTGGGAGTGACAATTGAGCTTGAAAATCTTAGACTTACACCTTTCCTAGAGCATAGATGTGATTGGAATGAGACCATCATTAGACAATGCTATGCTACCTATGAGATTGATCGCGAGGAAGGAAAGATAGATTGGACTTGTTTCAAAATCCTCAAATGCACCTTCATGCCAAAGAGTGGAAATAGGGATGCTATTTGTGAGCATTATTGGAATGTCATCAACTATATCATGTCCTTGATCAAGTCAAAAATGGGATTCAATGGTTCTTGTGAAGTTCGTCATGAACTTTATCAATCATTCTTCAAGTGGTATTTCTTCAAGTGATATAATTGGTATTTCGTCAAGTGGTATATTTTCAATGGTTATATCAAGATTGCCTCAAGTGATCATCAAGATTACAAGTGATCCTCAACTTTAAGTGATCATCAAGAGAAGAATGTATCCCTCACATACAAGAGCTAAAGTTGATCAAGTTGGATGACCAAATCTTAGACATGGGGGAAGATGCCAAACATACCGGTATCAAGGTCAAAAGATCCTACATGAAGCATTCCAAGTAACCTATGAGTGGTATCATTCTTTTGGCATTCCACAAATGACATCATTTCTATATATGTGATAGTGTCCATCAAAAATCAAGATTCAAGTATCACATAAAAAGGGAGATAGTATCACCTAACCCTTAGTATCAAATGAGCATACCTTTATGGAAATTGATGACAAAGGGGGAGAGAGTGGTACAAAGATATGAAATATCGTAGAAGATGGAATGAGAATGAGAGTGGTACAAAGAAATGAGAGTGGTAGATATGAAATATTGGAGCCACTATGATTTGGGTGAAAAGAAAAGTGAATTTGGACATGGACATGGACATAATAAAGAGGGAGCAAAAAGGATCACAATACTTGGACAATAAGAGTCACACAAGTAGGGGGAGCAAGCTCATGAACTTGATTGATTGCATTTGATATGTGCATATTCATGTGCTTGCTTGCATAAGCTTTCAAATTCAATATGCATGCTTATATGGTGTATGCTAGTTATATGATTTGAATGATGAAATGTTAACTAGCATGCATAGGTTGGTAGCTATATATATCTTATTCTTTCATGAACACCTAGAACATTTCCTATAATATTGATGTCATGAGGTATCTAGTGTGTTTCTTGTGATATCTAGCTAACCATGATGCTAAGGATGGACTTCAATGTGCAAGCTAAATTGGTATCACGCTACAAAGGTTTATCCAAGATACCTTAGCATCATCAAGTAGTGTTAACGCTCCTAAAATTTCATATTTATGCATATGTGCAAGCTTGAAAACAAAACATTTGAGCACATATGTAGGGGGAGTTATCCCTACCTTTTCGGATTTTATGGTGCTTATCCTCATAATAACATAGAGCTGAAATGTTGGATAAGGAGCATAGAATTCAAAAAAACTTAATTTCCATATCTTTGTAGAGTTGTCATCAATTACCAAAAAGGGGGAGATTGAAGGTCCTTGTTTGGTTTTGGTAATTGAGTGACAACTTAGGTGGACTAATATGTGTTTAAGTGAAATACACAGGTGATTAGTCCACAGGTGATTATGTGATGAAGGAGCTCATTGCATATGAGACATGACATGGAGTCATGTGGCTAAAGTGGAGAAGATCAAGACAAGACTTGGTTTGATGGACCGGTTGCAAGTGCGAAGGGAAAGTCAGAGGCTAAGCGTTGGACCGCGTGGCGGGATGCTTGAGCAATGACTTGGCGCTGATGGACCGATGCAACGGTGAAGAGCAAGTGGAGTCAAGATCGATGAACCAATGAGTCGCATGATGATATGAAGTGGATCATATCATTCGTGATGATGTTGGTGCATGTGTTGAAGCGGGGGCGACTCCTGCTCCCTATTGTTGGCACTCCTTACGACCTACAGATAAATCTGTAAGCGGACGGATACCGATGTAGCTTTCACCCGGGAGTATTCCAAGGTATCGATTTCCACGGAGAACGAGAAGTGGACTGATGCTAAACTAAGTTGTCCTAGGTAGATGGAAAGGAGTGAATGGTATGGATGAGGTGGATGACAACAACAAAGACAAGAGGAGTGATAGGAGGGTAGAGAGGGTACGAGTCTGGTAGAGGTATTCTACTGATTGATCGAGCAGATCAGAGGATACAGATAGATACTTGCTTCGGGACAAGGGAACCGGTGGACACACAGAAAGGGATGAGAAGGGGTGCCACTATTTCCCAACTGGGGAATCCTACGGACCGGAACTAACGTGATGGGCTACAAAGACCGGAAGGGCTGTCACCACCTTACGGCTACCACCTCCGTTGCGACGGGAATAAACTAAGTTAGTCTCAAGTATAGGCACCACGCCTACACTAGTCAACTAATACTTATCTCCTATAGAAAGATAAGCACCCAAGCTAAGCAACCAGTATACAGTTATACCAATCAACTAAGCATTGAACGAAGAACCAGCAAGCATATAAAAGTAAGAACTGAATGCTCAATTAATCAGAGAGAGATACAAGAGTTACCAGACAAGACCCGGATGTTACTCGAAGTGAAGTCGCATCCGTAGAGGTACAGCGGGAAGAGGGGCCGACACTTCGGCTCCTCTCCGGGACGCTCACCTCTCCTCTTAGACTATAGTTGGTTCATTCCATGCATAAACCACTAGAGACAGAGACTTAAGCAAGAACTAGAAGCACTAAGAACTAGAACCAACTATAGTCTAAACACAATATAGAAGCACTAGACTAAAGTAGATGCAACTATATAAGACAGAAGTAGAGCAAAGTTGATGACTATATTGATAACTCGAATGTCATACAAAATAAAGGTAAAAGATACAAGAGCTAATACCAGAGCTTCTGAAGACGAGTCCGGAACCTCCGAGGCACAGCTCGACTCGACTCTAACTCCCAACTAAACTAACCTACTCTACTAGAAATGAAGTGGAAGCTCCTTGGCTTGAGTGTGTGTTACAAGTGACACTAGGGGGTCCTATTTATAGCTTGGACAGGTCGGTTGAGCAGAGTAACGGCCAAGCCAACCAGGGGGGGTACCCCCTGATCCTCCGGGCAGGAAACGTCGGTTCGGCCGAACCGACCATCCCACAGACCTTGCATCCAACGGCTGTGGCTCGCTCCCTGGGGTCGGTGGTGCAGTGGGGGCGGTTCGGCCGAACGGGCCTGGAGGCCCGGGCTGGCCCCCCTGCACCGCCTCTGCTGCTGGACCTCCCTTGGGCCACCTTGTGTTGATTGTCTCCGTGGTATGTGGGCCCAAGATGATGTGGCATGCTTCAGGATGTGTTGGCGGGCGTCCACTTGTCATTCGATGTGTCCGTTTGGTTGGCGGTGATGTGGATGCTTCCCGCTGGCCTATACGGCTAAGGGGGATAACCGGCCGAACATGTCGTTCGGCCGTTTCTGTCATTTCCGACCCCAATAACACGTATTTGTAAACATTGTACCTATAAACACAACACTCACCAAAACTCGTGGAACTTTATTAGAAATAAACCTAAGTATATTGGAATGTTGCATATAACCTCTTTTATTCCCGAGTATTGGTGGTCGGATTTGGGCTTTAACAACCGCCAACAAGCTCCCCCCAAGCTTAGCTCTTTGCTCGTCCTCGAGCAAAGATATAAACTTAGGCTCGGTGGATCAGGAGTTGCTACAATATCATTTTTCTTGCAGGTAACTTTATAAACAACTAGTCTTCAAAAGAAATGACATTGTAGCAACTCCTGATCCACCGAGCCTAAGTTTTTATCTTTGCTCGACGACGAGCAAAGAGCTAAGCTTGGGGGAGCTTGTTGGCGGTCGTTACAACCCAAATCCAACCAC
>OAMR01000186.1:19832-64298 GCA_900205405.1 Echinochloa crus-galli | reverse complement strand
TATATATATATATATATATATCTATATATATAGCGTCCGACTAATGGGAGACCAGGGCTCGGGAATACATTGGGAAGCCCCGGCCAGCCAGGGGACCAGGCACCTGCACTCATTCAAATTTCACCAACCCCCTCTCTCCTCCCTCCCCTCGCTGACAGGAACAAAAAGCTGCAGCATGCATGCACAAACAAGAGGCTTTCACCTTGTATGTGTGGTATTTTTCAAATCTTTTAGCCATAAGTCTTCACTCGGATCTCCGATTAATAAACCGTTTACACCATTGGGTTTCTGACATTTTTGTGCACATATTGATATCCATTTTGCATAGTTTTATAAAAATATTTAAATTCATAACTTTCTAATGAAAATGTGAGTGTTCTATGATATAAGTGCTCGGTTTCTAATGAAAAATAAATAGTAGGATTCTCGTTGTTTTGCATGCATGCATGCGTGCGTCAGGCAGGTAACACCTTTTTTGTTTGAGATGTTCATATGTCTTTTGGCGACAAATATATGCATGTAGACATGATTTGTACGACATTTCTCGTTGGTGCTTGCTTCTCATCTCGACTGAGCGAGCGGGGCCGCGAGCGGCGCGGGGCGCCGCGAGTGGCCCCACGAGCACGTGTCTTTGCTAGCTGGTGGGTGGCCTGGGCTGGTGGGTGGGTTGGGTTGGCCGGGGCTTCCAATAACTATTGGAAGCCCTGGGCACCCAATAGTCGCGTATATATATATATATGTATATATATATATATATATATATTTCTATGATATAAGTGCTCGGTTTCTAATGAAAATTTTAAGCAACTATTGTTTTATTTTTAAACGAAGTTTGAATACAACCAATTCATATGACCTAGTTTTGCTTTGCATAGAAAGATATGGATGCAATCATAAAACCAAAAAGTTTGTTTCTTTGAAATTCGAAAATGTGAGAGATCTATGATAAAGTACATGATTTCTATGATTTTTTCCATTCATCAGAGAGTGTAACCGGACAAGCAACTGCCTCCTCTCGTTCAAAATTATCCGTCCCCATCTCTCTGACGCCCTCTCATTCTCTCTCCTCCCTCCCATCAATGACGCAGACATGCAAAAGCACCGAGATTCCTACTATTTTTTTCGATAATTTTTCACTCGAATCTCCAATTCACAAATGGCTTTCACCACTAGTTTGCACACATTTTTGTGCACAATTTGAGATCCATTGTGAATATATTTATTGAAAATAAAATAAAATTAAAAATCTACACCTTTTGAGAGGAGTTCTATGACAATCAATTGAAATAAATTCGTTTCGCCATTCGTAGAAACCTACTCGTTTATCATATAAACTCACCGGACACATGCATACCCAAATGATTCTTTAGCCGCGAATCATAGAAACATTTCAAACAACCTGGGGCGCACATGCATGCATGCAAAGCAACGAGATTCCTACTATTTTTTCATGATAATTCGTCACTCGAATCTCCAATTCACACACGGATTTCACCACTAGTTTCCTGACGCTTTTGTGCACAGTTTGAGATCCATCATGAATATATTTTTTGACAAAATCAATTGAAACAAATTTGTTTCTTCATGCTTAGAAACCTACTCATATATCATAGAAACCCACCGGACACATGCATACCAAAACCTACTCATATATAATTTTGTAGTTCAAAATCTCGCCTACATTCAGATGTCATATATATTACCCTTGTGATCATAGGTTTTTTCCTTCATTGAAAAGATCAAAATTCAAATGAACTTAAGCAAAGATGTTGCCATCTAACCTTACAATAAAATGCAGAAAAACCAATGATAAAAATCATAGAAAGATGATCAGGCTCAGCACCACATGACATCCGGTGCAATTAGGAAACACAATCAACACATGATACCTCGTTGCAATTCAGACAACAAGATCTCACATTTTTCCAATTACATAGATACAAGGCAAGCACCTACCACACGAAATCTCAAACTCCTGAGAAAACTTCAAAGTATCTACTACACATAATAGTGTCAACATTCACAAGCTTTTTATGAAAAAAACTAGAATTTCTATTCCTCTATTGACACCTCTCTTGACAGCCATCTGCCTCTGATAGCCTGTTCGTGATAAAAGAAAAGAAAATAGTCGTAGAAACCTGGGAATAAGTGATATATATGAAACAATAAGTGATATATATGAAAAAAATAAATGCTAATCAGATTCTTGACAGAAAAGGCTTCAGGGTTTCTTCTGGATGTTTGCAGAAAACCATAAAAACAATGAAATTTGAAAAATCATAGAAACAATAAAAAAACCATAGAAACAAACATTAGTGTAATTTCAAAAACAATAGAAACAATAAAAATGTCGTATAAATCTAACACCGCCTTGGCCTATCGGTTGTATCTATGCTTATCTACACTCCCTATGTATATACAGTATCTCTATTTGAAAAAGAACAGGATTAAAGTAATGGCATAGGAAGTATACTGAAAAAGGCATATGAAGTATATCATATTGACACAAAACCAGCAGTTTCTATTTAAAAACAGCAGTTTTCATTATAAAATCATAAAAACTTAGGGCACAAAACCAGCAGTTTCTATTCTAAAATCATAAAAACCTAGGACACAAAAATTTCTATTCTAAAATCTAGCAATCCAAGCATCAGTAGCATGAATACGACCATTTGCAAAAACAGGCAATATCTATGATTTTCTCCATTTGCAAAGAAACCATGTTTATATGATTGAAAATCCATGCAGGAAATATCTAAGTTAAAACAGGCAATATCTATGATTTTCTCCATTTACAAAGAAACCATGTCTATATGATTGAAAATCCATGCAGGAAATATGGACGAGGATGGGGACAGGGACGCGGCCACCTCCGCTTGCCGTCGTGTGGAGCCACGCTGGAGAGGAACGTCGCGCCTGAGATGCACCGAGCCGGAGGGGTTGGGGCCCGACGCCCCATATCTGAATGGTGGGGGGCGTGGAGGGCCCACGCTCGACGCAGGCTCAGATGCCGAGGCCAAAGGCCGGCGCAGAGGGCAGCGGCGCCGGAAAGGGACACCGGGACGCAGGAGCGGGGGCCCAACAGCCGCCCCCGACGCCGACGCCATCGCCGTCGCCGGTTGCTGCCGCAGCTTCCCGTGGACATCGCCACCATGCTAGTCGACGACGGGATCTGGGCGCCGGCGTCGCCACCGTGCTGGCCGCTCCGACGCCGCCGGTGCCGTCCGCTCCGAGCTGTACCGACCGTGCCATCGCCGGCATGGGGTGAGGGAGAGGAGAGAGAGATTCAAAATGATTTGAAATCGACGGGAGAGACGATGAGAGTGCGGGGATTCAATAATACTCATGGGGCCCACGACGGCGACGGGCGTCGGGACGGAACACCTGGCCTAGCTTTTTGGTTGGGTCGAACCAGATGGATGTCCGGTTGGTTGGGGGCTTCCATTTGTTACTGGGAGCCCAGGCTCCTAATATAATACCTCTATATATATATATATATTCGATTGAAACAAATTTGTTTCGTCATGCTTAGAAACCTACTCATATATCATAGAAACCCGCCATGCACATATGATTGTTTTCGTTTTGTAGTTCAAAATCTCGCATACATTCAGATGTCATAGATATTACCCTTGTGATCATAGGTTCTTTTGTTCATTACAAAGATCAAAATTCAAATGAACTTAAGCAAAGATGTTGCCATCTAACCTTACAATAAAATGTAGAAAAACCAATGAGAAAAATCATAGTAATATGATCAGGCTCAGCACCACATGACATCCGGTGCAATTAGGAAATACAAATCAACACATGATACCTCGGTGCAATTCAGACAAGATCTCACATTTTTCCAATTACAAAGATACAAGGCAAGCACCTACCACACAAAATCTCAAACTCTTGAGAAAACTCCAAAGTATCTACTACACATAATAGTGTCAACATTCACAAGCTTTTTATGAAAAAAACTAGAATGTCTATTCATCTATTGACAGCTCCCGACAGCCATCTACCTCCGACAGCCTGTTCATGAGAAAAGAAAAGAAAATAGTCATAGAAACCTGGGAATAAGTGATATATATGAAACAATAAGTGATATATATGAAAAAAACAAATGCTAATCAGATTCTTGACAGAAAAGGCTTCAGGGTTTCTTCTGGATGTTTGCAGAAAACCATAAAAACAATGAAATTTGAAAAATCATAGAAACAATAAAAAAACCATAGAAACAAACATTAGTGTAATTTCAAAAACAATAGAAACAATAAAAATGTCGTATAAATCTAACACCGCCTTGGCCTATCGGTTGTATCTATGCTTATCTACACTCCCTATGTATATACAGTATCTCTATTTGAAAAAGAACAGGATTAAAGTAATGGCATAGGAAGTATACTGAAAAAGGCATATGAAGTATATCATATTGAGGCACAAAACCAGCAGTTTCTATTCTAAAAAACAGCAGTTTCCATTATAAAATCATAAAAACCTAGGGCACAAAACCAACAGTTTCTATTCTAAAATCATAAAAACCTAGGACACAAAAATTTCTATTCTAAAATCTAGCAATCCAAGCATCAGTAGTAGTAGCAAGAATACGACCATGCTCCACTCGAGCTTGCCGTCATCACTGACCATGCAACACCCATGCGTCGATCTGCGAGAAGAAAAACAAGAAAAACAAGATGCGTCGGAGGAGAGAGGAAGGGCCTGTACTCGCCATCGGTGCAACGAGGGGCACCGGAGCCTCCGTCACCCTCCCCACCGTCCGTGGCCGCGGCGAGCAGCTGGACGAGGTAGGCGCCGACGTCGAGCCCGACGGCGCCGAACACTGCCTTGGGGAACGTCTTCCTGGTTCAAACATACAGTTGGTCAGGGTGCAAAGCTCACGCATACTGAATAGAACAGAAATTACCATCAGGGCATATAGTCGAACAGGTTGCCTGCAAAGGTGTGCTCAGCGCTGCCCACGGACACCACGCTGCTACCTCTCCAGTTGATGCAGAGCTTCTTTCACCAATAGCAACTCAGGTCCTGGCACACCGAGCAGCACGACCGCCACCTAGTTTTGCTGCCATCTTTAGGGGAATTTCGTTGAACAGCTTACCTGCGCAGCAACGGGAGTCAACCTGCACACACGCATGCCGCACGGACTTGATGGAGGTGCCACCACTGCCAGCTATCGTGCCCGTTCAGGAGAAGCTGCCGTGTGCGAGGTGGTCGATCTTCCGGGAGCGAGAGGCCAAGATTCTGCCCTGCCGCCGGCGTTGAGATGAGGGACAGGGCCTGCTGGCCATCGCCGTCTCTGCAAGAGCTTTCATATCAATTTTCAGTGTCACGGTGGAAATAATCGATTTTTTCCACTGCGAAACTGAAACAGGGCATGCAGCCAGCCGCATAGATGGAGAAATAAAGAAATCATAAAACTACGCAAACTATCTATACTAGAGCTGACAAAACAAGGAAGTATGTTTTATCTACATCGCAAGATGCAAACAAGCAAACTCAGGTCGCTAATCAGATTTTTTTTAAAGTAATCTCCACCACGAGATGCAAAAAAGCTAAAGCGAAAAATCAACACACAAGCTCGGATCCGTGATCTGCTTATGTACCCAGAGCCATCCTCGCCTGGCTCCGTCGCAAGGCCAAGGTCACCGTCACGGGAGCAGCATCCGAGGATAAGATTTGATTAGATGCTCACACATACCTGAAACAATTAGATGCACGATCTGGACCGCAGCACGCGGAGTCACTCGTCCCCGCTCGTCACGTGGAGGGAGATGATGCCGCCACCGCCCTCTGCTCCGTCGAGGATCTGCAGTGAGGAAAATCAAAACGAGGGGAATAACATAAATCTATTTTGGCGAATAGAAACCTGAGACGCATAATAAATATCCAATTTCGAGGACGACGTACCTGTCCCGATCCGAATTGGGCAGTGGGAAGCTGACGGGCCGAGGAGGAGGCTGTCCCCGTTCAAGCAGGGAGGTGCCGGAGCTTTGACTCACTGTCACATCACCGGTGTTGGAGCGCCAAGATCTGGGGAACACCATGCACCGTGCTTGACTGCGCGGATCCAGCGCCATCGTGGATCTAGAAGCCAGCGATGGCCACCGGATCTGAGCGTGAGGGGAGGAGACAGAGCACCACCCACCAGCCGCCGCCAGGCCACCGTCGGGCATTAGAGATCCACCCTGGTGCACCGTCCCGGAGATCCCCACGCCACTACCCTGGACACACCGCCGCCGTCGCTGCCATGGAACCTCCGCCGGTGTGGATAGAGAAGAGAGGAGAGAGAAAGCAATGGTTCAAATGAACCCAAATGAACCGTACGGTGAGAGAGAGGAGGGTTATTTTGAAATATCAGTGGGTCCACGTAGCTCTGGTATAGTGGGTCCCACATGACTGGCGCATCGGTTTGGGCAGGGTGCACGGGAGACGGGGGGTGGTCAGCCGGCCAAGCGTGTGTGATGCGGTGGCTCGGTTGGACCGGGGCTTCCATTTACGAGTGGAATCCCTAGACTCCTAATATAATACCTCTCTCTATATATAGAGGAAAAATGCATTCTACACGCGCGTATAGTTACTCCTCCGTTAAATCCTACAGGGATCTCCTCCCGCACCCGTAGCTCGGCAGAAACAAAACAGGCACGGGGCATGGGCATAATTAGCGGATGGACCCGATAGTACCCAACCCTCCCGAATAATCCGTCGCCATCTTGAACTTTCGATCACTTTTCCTCTGCCCGCACTCGTTGTACGCATCCGTCGGCGACGGACGGGCAGCTGCCACCCGGCGTATAGGATCATCCCCAGCCCCGATCCATCCTATGCGACCGTCGGGTAGACAGGCGGCAGCGCGGCGCATACGACCGCCCCCATCCTGACCTCCTTTTCTCCGTCGTACTGGAACATTAGTCGTCGGCGAATGAGCGGCCGGTGGCGGCGGCGCATGCGATCTGTATCTTGCGAAATTGTCGAGGTAAGTGATCAATTCAAAGGTTCTCTCGTATTGTGGTTAATTTTGTCCTACTCACAAACATTCAATACGGCCGCTGATCCTAACGCATGACAAGATGGAATGGCAGTAGATGCGCTCCTACTTGTCCCGTGCGCTTTTGTAATCGAGGCTGCGCATCATGGTGGGCTCTTATGGGTTTGTTTGAGAGGTCAGAGGTGCAGAACAAGCCGGATTTGATCTCTACACACAGACATCATGATGGGTTGGTTTGAATAGGTATGCGACCGTATCTTCTCTGCTCGATTATTCTCTACGCACAAACATCATAATGATCATTTGTTTTTCCCTAATTCAAATATCCTCGCATGCAGATCGATTAGCTTCCAGCGGCAGTCTCCTGAGTCACGGCTGCAGTCGATCCCGGCGACGCCGCGCCCATTTTAGCTATAATTGAGACACATTGGAGACTCTGCTTTCGTACACATTATCTAATTCAAACATTCGTATAAGATCCAACACCAACTAATCGATCTCCTATTATTTTTCTTCTTATTTTCATATTAGAGTATCTTTTGATACTTCAACATTTGCAGTATCGGTTGATACTTTTTTCAGATCGAAGAATCTGATAGGCAAAATTAATCTTGTATGATAGTAATAATTATACTGTACTTTGTATATACGGTGTTCCATTCTGTTATCTCAGACTATATGCGTATGACATTGTACATTTTTTTCCGAGTAACATGTAAATGTACACACGCATGCTGTCTTAGCTAGTATACATACTCCCCGAGGGCATGTATGTCCTCATACATACTCCTAATAAATAGACGTCCCGTAAACATGTATGTCCTCATACTCCCAATAAATACGTACCTGTGCATACTATAATTTGGATTATAGTATACGGCAAACATGCTTGCATACTCCACGTAAACATGCATGTATGTACTGATACTATGCAAGGTAAAAGGTAATACGTACATACTCTCCCGGGCATATGTATATGCACATATACCAGGGGCTTGGATGAGTATGCGTACATCCTCATGTATGCGCACATACTCTCCTAGTATACTCGCAAATTAAACTGCCCCACCTAGCTTTCATATATTTGAAGTGGGTACTCGCATGTGTTTTCATAAAATCAATATGTATACTCCCTCATAACTATATTATTAATTATTACGTACATACATATACGGCAGCGCTATTCTACACCCTAGGTGTAGAATATTATTCTACACCACTGCCTATTACTGAACAACTGACCGGGAATTACTGAACCGAATTTACTGGACTACTGAACGTGACTCTATAGTAGTTCGTCAGTAATCGCGGTCGGTAGTAAATACTGAAAATTTTGTTCAGTAATTCTGTCCAGTAAAGGATGGTGTAGAATAACTGCTACACCTAGGGTGTGGATTAGCACATGTATATATATATATATACCTAATTATAAAGCAAGTAATGAATCCTTCGTTAGTTCTGCCTTCTCCAAGTTTTGGTACGTCGTCCGTGGGTCCTCCAAGTTTTGGTACGTCGTCCGTGCGTCCTTATAATTTTCTATGACAGCTTCTTCACCGAGCCTGACTTGGACTTCCCCGCGGACGCCGAACTGGACTGGGCACTGAGCTCTTAACACACACGCCAAGAAGTTTCACCCGCACCGCTATAAAGCTTAAATTTCCGCAGCACCCAACACCCCAGCCATTGAATCGATCTACACCGTCGTCTCCTCTTGATCCTTGATGCCGCACCGAGTCGAAGAAGCTTCGCAATCCCATCTTCTCTGGCAATGTGTAGTAGCCGCACGGCACATACACGGCGACCAATGAGCTCACCATCGAGATAACGACTACGACCGTGCTCTGAAAACAAATCAATCAGTCCATAGGCATTGTACGAACTGTTATCTCCAAACGCCACTTTTTTGGATCGAGGAGGACGCCTTGACCACCTGCAGCCCGCCGGCCTCGCACTGCATGGCCCCTCAGCCGACGCTCCTTCTGCTCCCAGGCTGAGGGTCATGCTGCTGCTCGCCGCGTGCGCTTCCTTCGCTTTGCCGCCCCACGACGCATCACACGAGTGACACCGCACGCCGATGAGCACAGCGCGCCAAGCCATCCAAGAGCTTGACCCCGCTGAGCACCGCACGGGACCAAGCACTTCACGAAACCAAGCATACCTCCAGGCCTGAGAGCAGTGTGCACCGCCACCGCGTGCAGAGCATCAGCAAGAAAATACGAGAGAGCAAGAGAGAGATTGTGAGAGAGGTGTCTGGTCACGGGACTGGGAGAGACCAAGAGGTGCGAAAGAGAGATAAGGGGCAGTATGGTCTCTCTTTTTATTTCCTTTGCGCATATTTTTTACTCTATTTTTGTTATTGTTGTGTTCAACCCATGAGAAAACATGTCACGCAAGTCAAGTTCATATACTTGATATAATTATCATCTATGAGCACATTCATGAATTAAGTATCCTATAGACAATCCACCAGACATTACTATAGATATTAGCATGATACTTTATTTACATACCATTTTATTATTGATACCATTGACCAATCACTAACCGTGTTTCTTGCAGAATGGCTTGCTCGAAACAATATGAGGACCATGCTCTGTTAGAAGACCTAAGGAGTACTACTGGCACAAGTAATATTATCAACTATTTTCTATAAATATTTATCTCATATGATACTATACACAACTATGTACATATTGTATTTGTTTAGATAGCGACAAGAACAGAAATGCCAGTATGTCCACGATATCCAGTGACCAACCACTACGTACTCACAGATTCTAAAGAACGTAAGAGGCAACGAGAAAGAGATCGGTATGCACAATTATCACACTAGCAAAAAGATGAATTACTAAAAAAGCGTCGTGAGGCCCGTCAGCAAAAGAAAGTTGTAGATGGTCTTATTGCTATGGAACACTATAGTCAGATGAAGCCAAAGAAATTTATGGAAGAAAAGCTACAATTTACATCCAAGCAAATTGAAACAAGACGTGCAAATGCTAGGGCACGTTATGCAAATCTAAATCCCGAGCAAAGGCAAGCGATACGCGATCGTTAGAGGTTGCTCTATGCAAATATGACATCTGAGCAAAAACATGCAAAGAGGAACCGTGAAAAGGCACGTCGTACGAAGAGATGCAACACTATAAGTAAGAATTTCATCGCTATGATGAACCCTTTGTATAACTCGTCAGATTGCAGAAGAAGATGCGGCGCCATGGTGTGTCACGGCGCATTTGTGACTGTCTCTAATTCTTCCCGCTCGTGTACCCGGACCAGAGAGAACGTTAGAGAGGAAGAATGTTCTTTTTCATACTTATGAGTAATACTTAGGGGAAGAATGTTCTTTTTCATGCTAAGGTAAAGTCCACACAATCTTATGATTAGTGACAACATAAAGATGCTTGCGTATTTTAGTCATATATAGTTATATTTGAGACCCGTAGCAACGCACGGGTATATTTGCTAGTAATTATAAAGCAAGTAACGAATCCTTCGTTAGTTCTGCCTTGTCCAAGTTTTGGTACGTCGTCCGTGGGTCCTTGATTTTTTATGACAGCTTCTTGACCGAGCCTGACTTGGACTTCGCCGCGGACACCAAATTAGACTTGAACATCGCTGCGCACCGAGCTCTTAGCACACACGCCAAGTAGTTTCACCCGCACCGCTATAAAGCTAGAATTTCCATGGCAGTATGGCACCTTTAGCACCGTGCTAAAGGGCTTACCCTTTAGCCTCGGTTTAGTGGCACCGGGTGGGAAATCCGGTGCTAAAGGGCTTTCCCACCCGGTGCCAATATCAACAACTCTGGTAGTGTTTGTCTAGGAAAACTTAACCATAACACAATAGCTTAATCTAATCCTTCATTTATTTATTATAGGAGAGCCAAAACTACACGATATGACATTCAGATCGCAGGCATCAAAAGCAGAGGCTGCATAGAATCTGGAATATCTGGGCCATGATCGTGCAAGGTGGTGGTTCCTTGCTCTATGTCATAGACATAGAGTCCTTTATCACCTTTGATGGTGAAATAGATACAGTTTAGTCTTAAACCAACCTCCATATTTCAAAAAAAAAAACCAACCTCATCCGCTGCCATTGACACCCCAAACTGTCCCTTGCTAACAAAAAACACCCTGTTGGCGCCGAGCGCCGCCGCTCTCACCCAAGCACCCGTGGACCAGTCCAACCTATCGACTTGGATAAGAGCAATCCTCTGGAAGCAGAGAGCCGTGTTGAAGAAGCGCACCACGAAGACCTCGCCGCAGGACTCCACTTTGCAAGACGTCATCCGGCAGCACCCCGCCGGCCACGGAGTGTTGGCGACGTGAACCACCGTGAGCACCGGCCCCGGCGCCGGAGAGAAGTCGAGCGTCACCACAACCACCTTCTCGCCTCCGAGGAGATGCCCGTAGAGCCTGCCCCCGACCGCCGTGAGCTTGGCCATCGCCTTCACGGCCTCGGCGCTGCTTTCTTCGCCAGATCGGCTCGGTCTGGTACTCGTGCTGGAGCCAGCGGGCGTCGTCGTCTCCCGGCCGGCAGTAGTAGAGCACCGGGCGCTTGCGGTGTGCCACGAGCACGACGCAGCCCGGGTCCGTGGGCCGGGGCGTCGACAGCGCGCAGGTGGTGGCCTGGCTGTCGAGGAGGCCCTCCCGGTCCGGCGGGAGGTGCACCGTGCGCGAGGAGAAGGGGTCGACACGGCGCGCTTGGAGCCGGCCGGGTCGTCGTCCAGCGTCAGCACCCACCCCTGCGGGGTGACCCAGCGGGCGGACGCGACGACGACGCCGAGCCCTCCTGGAAGGGAGAGGGACTGCTTCTTGGGGATGCTGTACAGGAATCCTGCTCCGCTTGGCTCCCCGGAGGCGGCGGCGAATAACAGCACCGGTGCCAGGCTAGGATCGAGAGGTGATGGTGGTGGCGAATCTTCCTTTTCTCCATGGGTTGTTGGTTTCCTTCGACTTGCATTGGGGACGTCGTCGTCGATCGATGCGCGCTACGCTTTTCTGCAGCAGCTACGAGAGCGGCCGGTTGGGCGGTATATTATACGTTCCCTCGTTTATACTATATATAAGGCCAGTCTCAGTGCAGCGTTTCATCGCACATTTACCTAGACCAGAAACTAGGTAACTGTGCCAGATGAGTTTCATGGTGATGAAACTCCTCTCACATCCCATGAAACTCTCCACTCTCTCCTCTGCCACATCAGCATATTAAATGCCATGAAACACTCATGAAACCCCCCACTGAGACTGGCCTAAGACACGGACACGGCACAGCGCGCATTAATTAGAATCCGATTGTAAGTAGTGATGACATCAGTATACAATTTGTAAACATGTAGTATACGGTATGGGACGTGTAATATGTTTCGACGGCCACCGCCATATCTAAGACGCACAAAAAGCACTAGATCCTCTCGTACTGGGGCTGGAGAGACCGGGCGTCTCGGTCTGTGGCCTACTGGTCGACCTCTTCCGTATGTTACTTTTGTAGTTTTGGGTGGATTGCCTCTGGCATGGAGCAGGAGGTGCTTACATTGAAAGACGATCAATTCTCAAAAAAAAAAAATTGAAAGACGATCAGACAACACAATACGGAGTAGAAAGGACTCGTTCCCAACCAGGAAATGGCAAAAATCTTCGAAGCACAGCTGCTCATGTTTGAATCTCCCCATGACATTGTCAGGGTAGACATCCATGCATGCAGAGTCATGTAGTATCCCTTTGATATCACCTCTATGCATGATGTAGTGGAACCCAAAATGGCCCTTCTTACACATTTTCAGGTAAACACACTTCTCTTACTACTGCTGTGATTTGCAATGTGCTACTACTAGCAGTTCCTATGATTCCTCTGGGAATTATTTATGCAGTGCCACAAAGCAACAGAGAACCATACCAGCCCTGTTCGTTTGGCTGGTGGCTGGTGGCTGGTGGCTGGCGCTGGTTTTTGCTGAGAGAAAAACACTGCTGGCTGGTTGGTGGCTGGTGGCTGGCGCTGGTTTTCGTTGAGAGAAAAATACTGTTGGCTCGCTGGAAACAATCCAAACGAACAGGGCGACCCGCGGCATGCGGGTACTATGTACCTTTACCGGTAAAGTATATCATTTATTTTCTGCATAATTTGCAAAATGGGCATGCAGGCACTTCGTAGCTAGGAGCCTAGGAACATGAACGAGTTGAGAACACATATAGCAATTGCACTCAACTTATTAGTTCTTTTACTTCATTTACGACTCGCCTTCGCGCGGATTCCGTCTCCTCTCCCGGCACAGGCGCGCCCTTAGCGGGTGCTGGCGTGGGGCTTCTCAGCAGCAGCTCCCACCGCCATCAGCTTGCGGCGGCTTCCCTCGGCTCGTGCCGTCGTTGCTGGGGAGGCATGATTTCTCTCCATGCAGGTTATACATGAGATGGATTGCGGCCTGGCAGGGACGACATCAGGCGAAAGTCATTTCCGGGATGCCGGTGTCGACAATGACGGCGTCACGTAGCATCGTTCTCCCTCCTTGGGGCGTTGTTGAGATGCTCCTTGCTAGTGTTGCATGACTTTCAGGTGAAAACCTAATTCCGGCTCGCCGGTGGGGCGGTGGCGGCGGCTTCGATGTCGTTTTCCTTCTTGAAGGCACCGCTTTGAAGGTCCATTTCGTACCGATTTTTCCTTCCCTGATTCGTGTTGCTAGGCATCGTCGTGGGTGCGTGCAACTTGTCAAAGTGATTGCGTAGAGGTTGCATTGTGTTCGTGGTCGAGTTTGATTTAGTCTGTCATCAAGTTTCTAAGTAAACGAAGATTGTGATGGATTGGTGATGCTTTATAAAGACAATGCAAGAAGAATATGGAAGAAGAAGAAGAAGATTGAGGCTTAGTTTCTTAGTTTTTTTCCTTTCCTT
The DNA here is from genome assembly GCA_900205405.1 of Echinochloa crus-galli. NCBI lineage: Eukaryota > Viridiplantae > Streptophyta > Magnoliopsida > Poales > Poaceae > Echinochloa > Echinochloa crus-galli. Next base: position 50,417 of record OAMR01000186.1, on the reverse strand, counting down.
AGAGCTTTCTTCTTGTGTGTATGTGTGAGCTCCTCTTGTGGAGGATTAGAGTCTAAAAACTCTTTGTAACCTTTTGCTATATATATCCACATGTTGGACATAAAGACCGGATTATATTCTTTATTAAAAAAACATGTGGGTAAAAGACGCTTCCTCACTCGGACGGTTAACGCGCAACGGGTCACGCGGAAGGGATGCGTCTACCACCAGTTCAACAACAGCAACGGCCAACGGGGGCAAGCAAAGACCTGCTCCGCAAAATCAGAGTCCAATGCAACCAGCACAAGCCGCAAATTAACACGGATTGGATGAGGGCTCGGCAAGAACTCGGACGCGCGTCCTAGCACAAGATCGACGCCGCGCGGTACACGGATGCGCGCGCGTTTCTTTTGCAACGTTAACACACAAGCGAGATCGATGGAGCCGCCGTCGGCAACGCCAAGCTGGGCTGATTCAACGCATGGAGACCGTCGTACAGAATGAAGACTCGCCACCGCCGCTGGATCCTAGCTAGCCTGGCTCCGGACCTGCTGTACGACTACGGCGGCGGCGGCGGCGGGGAGCCAAGCGACGACGGCGCAAGACTCGTGTACAGCAATACCCACGAGACGGTCGCTGCTGGCTAGAGGAGCCAGCAGCTTCGTCAACAACGCGAACTGGAACGCGCCACACGGCTGGGTGCTCACGCTGGACCCGGCCTGCCAGGCGCCATGCCTAACCTGAGGGACCCTTTCAGCCTGCCCCCGGAGGCCCGGACAGCGAGAACATCCTCGCCGCCAGCAGCAGCCACACGAGGTGCGTCCTCTCGTCTCCCGCACAGGCGGATGACCAGCAGGGCTGCGTCGTGCTCGTCAGTGGCGTAGTCAGGAAAAAAATCCAGCTGAAGCGAACTTTTAATGATCGACTGAACAGAAATCAAGCACATTGCGATTCACATCACACTAATGCATCCATACATTACAATCACATAATTTTAATGTGAAGTTGAGATATTACTTCAAATTTGAAGAAAAAATTGATGCTTCTTACACCAATACATGGTAAAATTGCTGCCAGGGCTCTAAAAATCGTCGGAGAAGAAGGAGGTTTACAGTTGTGATTCTAATTTTAGCTGGGGCAACTGCCCCAGCTGGCCCCAACATACATCCACCGGTGGTGCTCGTGGTCCACCTCACGGACACCGTGCTCTGCTACTGCCGCCCCGGCGGCACCCGGTGGTTCTGGCACGAGTACCGGCCCGAGGACATCAACGACGGCGACCGCGACGGCGTCGTCCGCGCCACGGCCTGCCTCACGGCCTCGGCGGACAGGTTCTACGCGTATCTCTCGTCACGCAAGATGGTGGTGCTCGAGTTCACGCCGGCCTCGCGTTCACGGCCAACCATGTCGTCAACGGCCTCCGCCGGGGTGTTGCTACACGAGGTGTCAACTGGAGTCGTGTGCGCAGTTCAGCTACACGCGCCTGTGCGACAGGAGGGTGTCGTGTGATTGGTCCAAGGGCGCCTGGGTGAAGGCCGGTAATGGGGCTCGGGGTCAATAGGGTGTTGGGGGCAGTTTGGGGGCGTTGATGGCGGCGGATGAGCTTGGGTGGTGTTTACGTTGAATTTGGGAGGGTGAATTTTGGAAGTATGATGTCACTTCGTAATTATTGCGTCATTGTAGCATTCTGTTTGTATTTATAAAAAATTATCCAAAAATTAATTAATTAGGCTCAAAATGCCCGTCTCGCAGAGCACAACAAAACTGTGCAATTAGTTTTTAATTTCATCTACATTTAGTACTTCATGCATGTTATGATATTTTGATGTAATGGAGAATCTTCTTTTTGCATAGTAAATTTGAGAGTGGAATTTTGGAACTAAACAGGGCCTTGGTTTGAAGGAAAACTGCGTCTATTTCACTAGCAATATGGTGACAAGGGATTCTACGTCCACAACATACAGCAAGCAACTACCGCGCTATACAGTCCTGGACTATATGTTCCAGATTCTATGGAACCCGTACTTTTAATTAATGCTTGCAAACCCAAATATGGCAAAAAGGTGAAAGTTTAGTTTTTGGTTGAAGAGATTTTTTTTTGAGGAAATTGTGGTCAGATTTATGGGCCAGACGTACTACAAGTATAAGATATGTTTATGTTTCCTAAACCTGTCTTGTTGTATTACCTATGTTTTATTTGTCTAGATTGTACAACCTGTGTTTGAACTCAGAAAATGCACTCTCAAAATCCATAAACCGTGCTTTCAAAGATAGATAAATATTTTTAGAAACTTTTTGGTACAATTTCACCTTTTCTGATTTAAAATGAATTAGTTATGCACTACTATAAATTAAAACAGTATTTTATAATTCTTAGAAAATATATATACAGAAAAACCACCTGCAGAACTATATAGAGGGTCAATTTTATCCTATTTCTATAGTTTTATGATTAAAATTTTCTGGTTTTCGAGTTTGATGGCGAGACACTATGTCAGGAAACGTTATTAGCGACGCGTCTAGACGGTCATAAGCGACGCGTTTTTTACGTGTCACTAAAGATGCGTCTCTAATGTAAAGTCAAAGGAGACGCGGGATTTACGCGTCACTAATGACAGGTCTATTGGCGACGCGTTTTTAGTGACCCGCGTCACCAAAAATGATCATTAGAGACACTGCCTAAGATAAAACGTGTCTCCAGTGAAGTCATTGGAGACGCGTTTTCCAACCCGCGTCTCCTTTGAGAGGGTCATTGGAGACGCAGGTTGACAACACGCGTCTCCTTTGATGAATTAAAAATAAAAAAATAATATTACAAAAATTACAGAAAGCTCCCTAATCATTGATTACCACTAGGGGTGGGCATTCGGTCTATTCGGTCATTTCGGTTCGGTCTATTCGGTTTCGGTCATTTCGGGTTTTGGAAAAGTGAGGACCGAAATTTTAAAAAGTAAAATAGGAACCGAACCCGAATAGACCGATTATTTATTTCGGTTCGATCTATTCGGTCCACCGAATTACCCGAATTTTCATAGATGTCCTTGTCACCTCTGAAAACTCTATGGTAGAAATTCAAATTCCCAACTCATTCAAGTCTATGGATTTAAGGACTACTCGATGGAAGCAAGTAACTATCATGTTTATGAAAAAAAATTAAAATAGTTTAAAACACAAAGTTGTATCATTCATAAGCTAAATCAAAATACGTAAATATATATAATTTCAGGTTATTCGGTTTATTCGGGTTATAGACCATAGGAACCGAAACCGAACCCGAACTCCGAATTATAAAATTATCTGGACCGAACCCGAAACCCGAAACCCGAATAGACCGACAATTCGGGTAATTTGGGTTGGGTTCGGTTCGGTTTTCGGGTTTCGGGTTCAAAGTGCCCACCCCTAATTACCACATATCTTTTTACAACTAACTCCCTAGAGAAAGAATAAATTACAACGCACATGTGAAGCCAATACTGAACAGCTAAATAATGCAGTCCCCAGCCAGGATCAACGCCTGCATCCAAACATGAAGTTCTTAGAGCTGACTACTTGTTAGCAAAGATAAACAGGGAAGTTTGAAGTTTCAAACCAAACCTCAGCCATCCCTTTCACAAAAAAGGTAAATCTTATATTGTGATCTTAACCATATGCAGATGACTATATAAGAGTTCAAAGCGTGAAAGTATGAAACACAAATATGAACAAGTGGATAACATGGCCTACTGGAACAGGAGGAACACTATGTGATAACACTTATGTTCATAAGATTATCCACATCAAATGCTAGGACACAAATAAACACAGCATAGCAACAGTTCATGCAACACATAACAGTTCACATGGAAAATGAAAACAACCAACAAACAGAAAACCACTTATTGCATGGGAAATTGTGAGGTATCTTACCTTTCTAGTCACATCCATTCCACCAAGATCATCACGTGGATCTGGTAAAAATAAAGTAACAGTAATTTTTAAGCAACCTGACAAAGGAAAAGTAATTTTTAAGCAAAAAAATCAGACATGGAGTGATCACAAATATTGAGTATTATCTAGTTCTTTTCCCTAACAATTTATCCTTTAAGTTACTGATATATTGATACTACACAAATATTTTGCAAGGGATTGTTTGGAATAGAGTATTGAACTTGAATATAATTACTAGAACTGGACAGCACACTTAGGCTGCTGGCACTGGGGTCTGAGGGAACGTTTACCGGAACCAACAGCTGCAGTGGGGTCCCCTACCGCCTCCGCTACGGCAGCGGAGGGCTGCCCCTCTGTCAAATCCAGAGGAGGTAGGGGGCCTCCGCTACGCTGCCACTGTGGCCGCGGGGCCCGCGTGAGCGCGCGGCCCAACCGCCCTCGCGTGAAGACGCCGTCGCCGCCGCGTCTCCCAGCGCCCGTCCGCCTCGCTCGGCCGCCGCCGTCGCCGCGGAGGGCTCGCCCTCGCCGCAGCCTGGCCCGGCCGCCGCCCCGCCCACGCGCCATTGGAGAGAAAGAGGGACGCGCGGGAGGACAGCCTCGGTGGAGAGGATGGAGGTGGCAAGGCGGATGTGCAGCGCCGGAGGGAGCGACGACGCTGAGCTGCCCGGCGCGGACATCGAGGCTGCGCAGGAGAAAAAGGCATGGCGGCGGTGTCGAGGCACCATTGGAGCCCGGCGGCGTGGGGAGGAGGCGCCCGGCTGCGCTTGCCGTCGCCGCCTGCTGGGCTCGCTCCGCCGCGCCACCGCCACGCCGCCCTGCTCCGCGAGTTTTTATTTTTTTCTTTTCTTTTTTTCCTGCCTATAACCTCCCAGGGTCGTAGTCTTATATTTTTCTACTATATTAATAGAAACGCACTCATCGAGTGTAGTTGTTCAAAAAAAAAAAAACCCAAGCACTCCATACTACAACTGTCTTTTTTCAGATAAGGGGAATATGTGACGCGTTGCGGTGCTGGTTCTTTTCCCTGTCAGATGGGTTTGTTTCCGTTCTAGCCTAGGTCGTATTGTTTTTCACCGGTGCCAGGTAACGTGCGTGGTAAAAAAAACAAAGCGCGTAGGAGTCCGCACATTGTACGTACGCAGTACTCCGCACAACAACCAAGGCCTACATACCGTACGTACCCAACCAGAGTCTAAGCAGAACACACGGAGACGTGCAACAACCAAGGCCTACATACCGTACATACGCATATGCAGGCCTACGTACGTACTCAGCAACCAAGGCGGTCGGCTGCACCGCGCTCGTTTGTTTCCGGCAAGCTGCGACCCGCCCCCACACGTTCCTCGATGGACGACGCCAGGCCGACGGCGACGCAGGAACTGGGCTGGTCGTCCCTCCCGGGCGACCTACTCAAAGCTATCTTGGATCTGCTACCGTGGTCAAGCCACCCGAGGTTCGCGGCCACGTGCAAGCATTGGCGCTCCGCCGTGTCGCCGTTCTATCCGGCGTGGCTCACCCCGGTCCTCCTCAACACCGTCGACGTCGGCACCACCCGCATCCGCTACTACAGCCCGTATTACCACAAGAACTTTGAGGTTGTGAGGACATTGAAAACCCCCAACGCTAAGCTCTGTTGCACCAATGGGCACCGCCTGACGCTTTGCCAGCGCGATGGCACGGAGCTAACGGTCGTGGACGTCAACCTCGTGACCGGCGACATCAACTGCTCGTACACGCTGGACCGCACCTTCTTCGACTTTGTGGTCTCCAGCGGCTCCAAAAGGATGTTCGGCATTAGCGTGATCGGCGCACTCGACATAGCCCGTGCTATCGAGGCCGACAATGGTGGCTGGAACTGCTGGGAATTCACGGTGTTCAGGTACCCCGGTGGGCCGCAGCTCAACGTGTCGCCGATGACGAACCCCGTCCTCCACCGCGGCTTGCTCTACATTCTTGGCGTCGACGGGAGGTTGGCAGTGTACGACGATAGCCGGCTAGAGGAAGGATTCGAGGTTCTTGACAAACCCAAAAGTTTTGGTTTTGTGTGACGACTACTGTCTGTTTGAATCTGATGAAGGCGAGCTCATGGCCGTGCTCATGGGCCGCCGCGGCCCCCCGGTGCATGTCGTGAAGCTCAATGAACAAAAAATGCAGTGGGAGAAGGTGGAGAGCTTGGAGGGGCGAACATTGTTCACCGGCACCCTCACGACCATGATGGTGAAGACCAATGTTAAGTGGATGCGGAACAAAATCTTCACATCGAGACTATACGATTGGCCCGAGACCATCCACGTTGACCTTGTTGATAGGGAAGGCGAGCTGGCTTTTGTACCTATGTCTAGTGAAGTGCCACAATACAGTCGCACATGTGGCACAAGCATTTGGACTTGTGGATTGGGACCACATGAAGCAGCCGAGTTCTGGGATACTATAAAGGTCGATTGTAGTATTTGGGTGAATTTTAGCAATTGATATAGTACGTCCTTCCTGTTTCTTCGTTTCGTCTCTATAAGTCGAAGAATAGTATTCCTTCAACGTTTTGTAGAGCATCCTGCAGACAGCCTCATGATATCTAATTATTTTTTTTTGTTTAAGTAACTCTAAAACAACAGCTATTTTAGGGAGGTTGAACCTCGAAATTTCTACTTTTTCACACGCCTTTTAATTAGCACTACACCGTACCGTAGAGTCTCTGTTTACGATCACCTCGGCTCTCCGAACAACATCAGGCTGTACTATTTTTGATCCCTGCATGTTTTTGAGCATGTCACGACACGCAACGCAACTCGACTACAACACGTGAACAAGAGTCCTCCCGCGTTTTAATTTATAAAAGGCAATTGTGTTGCGGCGTATATATAGGAGAAATAAACCCGAAGACATCGCCCCTGCAAGACGTTACGTACGTCACGCAAAACGTACTACAGCTGAGAAGTATCTCGCAGTATGGAGACGGTAGAAATAGAAACGCTTGATCCTAGCCTGGCACCGGTCCTGCTGTACAACTGCGGCCGCGGCGGCGCCGACCCGGAGGAAGGAGACGACGGCGCTAGGCTCGTGTACAGCATACCCAAGAAGCAGCTGCTGCTTCTGGCCGGCGGCGGAGAGCCGGACCGCTTCATCGACGACGTCAACTGGGTCACGGCGCAGGGGTGGATGCTCACGCTGGACCCGGCCACGCGCAGCACGTCCCTGCGCGACCCCTTCTCCTCGCGCACGATCGGCCTGCCCCCGGACACGGACGGCCTCCTCGCCGGCAGCGACGAGAGCGCATGCGTCATGTCGACCCGCCGGCCGACGGACCCCGGCTGCGTCGTGCTGGTGATACACCTCACGGACCCGGTGCTGTGCTACTGCCGCCCCGGGGACAGCCGGTGGCTCAATCGGTACAGCCCCGAGCTGCTCGTCACCGACGACCACATCATCGGCCGCGACGACATCATCCGCGCGGTGGTGAACTTCACGGCAATTGAGGGCAGGTTTTACACGGACTGGGAAGCTGATAAATTGGCAACCTTTGACTTGTCGCCGGACCTGACGTTATCTAGCCACATTTTGGTCGCGGATAGGTCGAGCCCGGCGTGTTGCTACTTGACAAGAACTTTCATGGTGGAGTCCTGTGGGCAATTGTACACGGTGCGGTTCTGCTACTCGCGGCTCTGTGACTGCAGGATTTTGCGTGTTCGGGTGCAGAAGCTAGACTTATCCACGGGCGATTGGGTGAATGTAACGGGGCTCGGCAGCAACCGTGCGTTCTTTGTGAGCGGTCAGTTTGGAGCGTCGATGTCTGCAGACAAGGTTGGCTTGAAGTCAGACTGCATCTACTTCATGATGGAGGAGGACAAGGGGCTCTACGTCTACAGCATGGAGCAGGGAACCACCACATTACACAACCCTGGGAAAGAAATTCCATATGACATGACGCCGATAATTTTGATGCCTGCTACTTAAAAAAATTTAATGGGGGTGTGCCTTCTTATTAGATTGCGGATGCTGAGTTGTTTTGTAGTGGTCTATATTTAAATTGGCCCCAAATCTATAATTCAATCGTCCGTTTTTCTGTCACGACCCATCTATTATTCAATCATCCGTATTTATGTCACAACCTAATCATCATTAGCATGCATTAAGCTATGAATAATCCATGTTCACATATAAATAATTCAAAACATTGTCTCAACAGCTCACACCATTCATTTAGATTTCAGATCCATAAATTTAAAACTTCAATTCAAAAATAACATATCCAAATGTGTCTTTATAAGACACTGCTTCTTTCAACCAACTACCGCTCAACCCATCACAGAACCACCATGCTTCGCCAGTTGCTCTCAATGTCAACAAGCATAACCGTCACAAAGTTTGAAGTCATTGTGATCGCCCAACGATGAATCGTCAAAGAACAGCTCCACAAGCGATGGCATCTACACCATTTAGGAAAAGTTTCACTTTACTATCCTCATGTATTTGTTTTGTCTATCTAACCCCCTCAACAAAATTTAGGTTCAATTTACTGCCTGAACTATTTGATTTAGCCTATTAAGATTTTTATTTTTAATTCTTCGCATATAAGATGATTTTTCAGTCAAATTTTGTGAGTAGATAAATAACATGATGCCTTGTGTTAGAAAAATATATTAAGAATTTTTTGTGCTATTTTCATAGGTTAAAAATATTTAATAGGAAATCTATGCTAAGGATACAAAACTATATGCAAAGAAATCATGAAAATTCCAAATATATTTTTCTAACATAGGGCTTCATGTTATAAGTTATCTTGGCAAATTTGAACTTTAAAATTGGATCTATGTATAGAGAGATACATAAAAGACAAATCTCATTTGGGGAGCCAATTAAAATAGTTTGGAAAAGTAAAATGAGCCTAATTTTTGTTCAGGATTAATAAATTGATAAAGTGGAGATTGATGAATGTAGTAAAATAGATTTTTTTTCTATTAAGTAATTAGGAATTAGGCGCCCCACTGGCACCAGGTCTGCTATGTAGTGTCACGTTTTCTTTATAGAGTGTGACTAATTGCCAGTAACACCATACCTTCTAGGTTTCTACCTTCAGGGTATTAGAGGATACCGCCAATCCAAATCTTCGGGTGGAAAATATATCAGTACACACAAACGTACTCCTAAAATGCACATATGAAAATATGGCGATGTTCTGATCTTTGGTTCCTCCTTTATTTCATACTTTCTCGAGTCTTATATGGGTCTTTGTACTTATATAAGAATTATAAATTTTGGTGGTCAACTCAGACTACTTTTTATTTCTTCAAGAAAATTCCTTCAGGGAAATATCCTCTCAACGGGGAGGTATTCTCTACACAGAGAGTAATTTTCGTAAAGAAGACAAACTTCTTAGAAAATATAATATTTGTATGAGATTTAACTATTGCTTATTCACAATTCTAAATTATGAGTCCTACTGGGATCTCACGTCGGATTTTCAGAATCCTATTAACTGCATATATTTTTTTTATTCATGCCTTTGCCAGATATATTACATAACGGAACTGTGTTTACTCAACACACATGGGGATTGGTCCATTACAAGACCACTTCAACCATCCCTTTCACCACCTATTGTATCAATAATGACCCATAATTGTCTGAACTTCAGGCTCAGAACTTTCACTTTGCGATTTTTGGTTCAGCCTCAATTGCATTTTTCATTGACCCGATAAGAGAGCTTCAAGCCCTCGTGCCTAGGACTTTATTCTAGATCTGGTTTCTCACGAGGAGAACTATTTGCAATTAGAGAGGCAAGACAGGTGTCGACACTTTTATTTCCCACAATATTCAATTAGCATCTTCGTCATTTCCTAAAACGAAAGATCCTTTGTTGTTCCGTATTCCTAGCACTATGATATTGCGCGCATTGCTAGGAATTTCAGGATGGACAATCACCAGCAGGGTGAGTTCATTGAAGGAGATTTTCACATACAACATGAATTTGCATCAAGAGAATATGCTTTGACTAAGGGCGTTGGATCACAATCGCAGACGTCCCCGCAGAAGTAGATCGTACCGATAAGTCGAGTGTGGATATGATATTAATCCCGGGTATATCCACATCTACTTCAGGTAGAAGCATTTATAATGGATTTAAACCACTATGGTTACTCCTCAATGAATCAAATAATTTTCTGGCAAAACTCCATATATAAAGGAGTATACACTAAACAACAGGTTCAGTTTGACTTGTGCATTTTATTCTTCTATATAAATATCAAGGCATTATTCAAGATGGACATTTATCTCCCCCTAATGCCGAGATATCTCTGAAAGCATACTAACAAAATCCCCGGCCACAAACTTCTGGTAGTGACTAATGTATGCTAGGGTGGTGATTTACTTAGGAAATCTTATGCACATTAAAGAGGATGGGGGGTTTTTCAATTTATATCTTCATATGCAGTAAGCTCAGACTTAGATTAATACAGTGGCATGAACACCGCATTTATTTCCTTCTGCTGAAAGGATTATGCTCAACTTCGAGTGAGATACATAACTATCGGTTGTTCACCGGTTATAATTCTATATACTTATTATTGCAACTTAATATACATGCAATCTTCAGGATTTAAATTTTCATAAGTAGCCAAATTTGAGCCATAAAAATTCTTCAAGGGGAAGTGCACGGCATCAGGCTGATACAGCCAAGCATTTGTATATAGAGTTGTATAGTCTGACTCATTTTATCAGTGCCCATGGTTTACCTAATTACTCATACCATTATGAAATTATACCATTATGAAATTAGGCATCAAACCTTAATATTTATAGCAACATTTATTGGTATAGTTCTTTCGAGAGACAGCTTCGACCATATTTAGCAATAGCCTCAAGTGCAGGTAAGGGAATGAACCAGCATGTGGTCCAAGGCAAAGTTGGAATTTCGGTCGACGGGACGAAGTAATACTTGCATCTTCAAGTGCACGGTACAACTAATCGGAAACATGTGACTGATATGTATTATGTACAAATTCAAATCACAACCACAACTTCAGGTAGTTGATGCTAACACCTGTCGATCATAATATTCCCAAGCTACTTATTTGTGGTACAAACTGCCTACTAGGCAAATTTTTCTCTCCTCATGTTATATACCAATTATACTATAAAGCATAATTTTAATCTCTTCAATGTTCAGGCAAAAGAGAAGCTTTTAGAATAGAATAGATAAGGCCAAAAATCCGTATTATATGGGAAATATCATAACAGTGCAAAGTTTTCGACTAAGCAAAGAATGAAAATTGCTTGGAGAGAGCAAAAGGTTGACCAAGATCCTTCTGGGACTGCTCAAAACAATCCATGCTACTCTCATATGAAGAAATCACAATAAGATTTTTATGGCTTTTCAACACCAAAATAATTTACGAAGAATGGGCCAACTCCCAATTTAGCTTCAAGCTCTATAATGATGTGGGATTTATAATCATCTTACTGTTGTTCTTACTTCTGGTAGATCAACAGTAAATCTTGAAAGGGCGCTGTCTAAAATAGCTTTGATACAAAGCCGCCCAAATAACTCGTCCATCAGGGACTAACCTTTACCATTTGGCTTACGCTTATACTGATAGTATATTACATACTTGGTTAGCGACTATCCCCAAGTCTATACGGTGACTTTATGTGATTTTGAGAATTATATGCTACATGAGCAAATATAATCCTAAGTAGGATAAGATATGTAATTCCTCGGGAACACACAATAGTTTTCCATACTAACGTTATAGAAAAATTCTCAGAATATTACTAACAACCTGTTAGTATTCTTGCAACTTCATGTCGCTAGGAGGCGGGGGTGTTATTACTTTTTATATCATTGTGTACCTCATGCTTTTTCAGCAGCAAAGAGAGGAAGATGCCAACATCAGGTTGTGCACTTTGTAACCAAGATTGTAAACCTTTATCTGATATTTAGAACATTGGTAAGGTAATACTAGCTTGCCATTCGAGCATATAATTATAATCCCAATCCGTGATGTCTTATTATGAAAACAAATTTCATGCATTATGTTATATTGCTTCGGGTTACTTCAGGTAAACTAACTTTATACACGAAAAGAGAGCAAAGAAATAGAGTATGGTCTCATCATGGATATTTCATTAATTTTCCATATATTTCCAAGCATTATATGATTTGCATAATTATTATGGCCCTTCGGCTATATATATAAATATATTATGCCACCAAAATAATAAATCATATAAAATAAATAAATGCAAGGAAATAAACCCACATAAAGCTTTCAAGTGAGGTGGTCTAATTCGCAAGGTAGTGCTTGAACTAGCAAGACACCCACCATAGTGCAAGGACCATGCACAACAATATGCCGGGCACTATGGCTCAGAGGGCAGTGGCGAAACGTGTGGCTCTCCGCGATCGTCAGGGTGGTGGCGTCACATGCATGGGGGCATGCGCATAAGCATATAGCCGAGTTGCTCTACTGAACTGTAGGATGGCTGCTACAGGTGCCAGTGGTGCACTGTGCTTCAGGCAAATATGACGCATATGACAGATAAGTCAAACCCAAAATCAATATACACACTTGTGCCCAAGAAAACTAGAAACAATTCTAGTGAACGGTAGGCTAGCAAAATCAACAAATTGATTATATAGCTAGCGAAACCAATCTATTAGCAAAACTCATCTACTAGAAAGTAATAATCAACATGATTTTAATCTACTAGAGAAATTATCTAAAAGATTAAATTATCTGATTATGGGCAATTGATGTGTGTTTGCGGCTTCAGGCGCATGACATAGAGTATATGGCTAGACCCTTTGTCTGTTAGTACATGACCAAGATAAGAAGGTAACACATGCAAATCATATCTTGGTGCAAAACAACCAACGGTGACCGGCAGAGCCACAATAGCGGCGCAAGGTGGCCGAACAAGGCCATTACTCACATGAAAAAAATAGGTTTAATTAAAATACGACTTCAGGCAGCACCGCGCATAACAAGTTTGCCGGTTTACGCGCTAAACGCGTTGGTAGTAACCAGAACTAGCGCTTGAGAAGCTTCATGTGCTAGAACTCGCCGGCGTACGCACAAATTCTATTCTGTGCGTTGGGATGGCCAGCGATGCAAAGGATGCGCCGGCATACATGCATAGCATGGTGGGATAGCCGACGTCTTAGTCCATATCTAACAGACAGCAGTCATACATGCAGATAAAAGTTGTACTGAATTGTAAACATATTAGTGTGCTGTACGAAATTATCTACTAAAAATTAATCAACCAAATTAATTTATTTAGTAGACAGGATATGAAAGGATAGTTCGCGGCAAACCGTAGCCTGAACGTTGAGGTGGATTCGTGCCGCGTAGGGCATATAGGCAAGGCCATTGACCTGCCTGCGTGATGAAGAATTGACGCCGGAGAGCCGCAGCGGCCAGGCCAGCGCCGTGGCCGTGATTGCGAAGGTCGCCGACATCAGCAGTGATGTAGTCGACGATTCCGCGGACGTATGCGAGCATGGATAAAGTTCGGTCCTTGCTTGCATGCATGAGTCGATCGAATGATTTTTCTCATGGATCAACACACGCCGGCCGGGCCGATGTCAGGTGGCCGCGCGTGCATCTGCCACCGCTGGCCCGACGTCGCGCCGAGTGCACTTGATCAGAAAGAACATGCCTCGTGTACAGGTCCAAGAAAAAAAATCAATCTAGATTAGCTAAATAAACAGATTGAATATAGCCGGTAAATAAAAAAATTGAAGCCGGGCTAAAAAAATAGCAGATGCTAAAAAACATCACCATGCATACGATTGAACACATGTCACAATCACATTGGAGTCATGCATGGGCACCCGTCTGGCCGGTCGTGTGGCCATGTCCGAGGTAATCCTCTCGAGGTGATCGGCGTGCGCTCGCCGACGCATACGATTCCGATCGGAAAAAAAATCAATCTACGATTCACAGAATAAAATCGAGATCGATTTGATGAAAAAAATTCAAGAATGAACTCACCCAGTTGGAAGAGCTGCTGATAACGTCTTAAGAATCGGATCCCTGATCCGATTTCCCAATCCCAATCCAAGAACAAGGCGCAAGAAGCTGTAGATTGAATCCCGTTTCTCTTCCCATCTCATACCCAAAAGAATACACAGACACAGATATAGGTGGAGCTTCAGGTCTCTTTTTCATTAGTCATAGATGAATACAGGATTGTTCATTATATAGATATGGGAAAACCCTTCAGGGGTATATTTGGTATGAGCCTACAAATATCCCTTAATCAGAATTTCTTAACAAGCACGAACGCCTCGCTGCGCCGCGTCCGTTCAATTCACAAGCGACAGATATGCCCAATTACGTATCCTCCCGAGAGTCCATATGATCGGTTCGAACTCAGCAACTCTCGGCTGAGAAGGGGATCGCATCAACCCACGAAGATCCGGTTGTGAGGGGATCACATCAACGCATGATCGAGACGCCGCCCTTCTCCGCCACAGCTGCGCCCTGCCGCCGGGAATCGATGGAGAACGCCACGCCGTCGACAGCGGCGCAGGAACGGGACTGGTCGTCTCTCCCGGCCGACCTACTCAAAGCCATCATTGACCTGCTGCCATGGTCCAGCCAGTCAAGGCTCGCCGCCACATGTAGGGACTGGCGCTCCGTCGTGTCGCCGTTCTACCCGGCGTGGCTCACGCCGGTGCTCCTCAACGCCGTCGACGTCGGCGCCACAAACATCCGCTACTACAGCCCCTACTATCATAAGAACTTCGAGGTCGCTAGCAAGACGGTGCGAGCCCACAATGCCAAGCTCTGCTGTGCTAATGGCCACCGCCTCACTCTGTGCCAGCGTGTGGGTTATGAATTAACAGTCGTTGATGCTAACCTCGTGACAGGCGACATCCGCAAGTTACATCCGTTTGATCACGCCGGCTTCGAATTCGTGGTCTACAACGGTGCACAAAGAATGTTCGGCATCAGCGCAGTCTGTGCGCTCTGGATAGCCCGCGCCATTGAGAGCAACGACGGCAGTTGGAACGATTGGGAATTCTCAGAGTTCGACTTGGAGGGACCAAAGCTTCATGTGTCACCCATGACAAACCCTGTCTTCCACCGTGGTTTGCTCTACATACTGAGCGACGACGGGAGGTTGGCAGTCTATGATGACAACCGACATGAAGAAGGATTCAAAGTTCTTGATATGCACAGAGGCTTTGGTTTCGAGTGCGATGACTACTACCTATTTGAGTCTGACAAAGGCGAGCTCATGGCGGTCCTTATGAGCTACCTTGGCCCCCCGGTGCATGTCGTCAAGTTCAACGAGCAAAAGATGGAGTGGGAGAAGGTGGAGAGCTTAGAAGGACGAGCATTGTTCACCGGCACGATCACGACCTAAAGACCGACATTAAGTGGATGCAGAATAGGATTTTTATTCCAAGGCTATACGATTGGCCCGAGACCATTCAGGCCGACCTTGTTGACAGAGAAGGCGAGCTAGCTTTCGTACCCATATCTGCTGAAGTGTCACAACACGGTAGCGCGTGTGGCACGAGCATATGGAACAGTGGACTGGTGCCGCAAGAAGCGCCCGAGTTTTGGGAGACTACAAAAGTTGATTATAGTATCTGGGTCGATTTTAGCAATTGACGCAGTCCTACATTGGACTTGTATCTTGTTCTATATTTCTTTTTTATAAAGCAGCCATGCATTAGACTTGTATCATGTGTCAAATTTCTCTCTTTATAGATATGAACAATGTTTCTCGCTTTCTTCCTAGAACATCACCCTTCGTTTTGCCCCGCGCTCGCAGCATTACACTCATAGCGTTCAAGGACGCGAGCGCCAACTTGCACCGCGGCATGCACTTCCAGGCCTAGTGGTGGCTCCGCCGTGCCTTCGCGTGTGTGCCGCTCCTCCTTTCCTGGGAGCTCGATGGCGTGGCGTCGCAGAGCTGCTGCCTGCTGGTGCTGGCTAGCGGCCCTGGCCACCGTGAACAGAGTTTGACTATATTCTTTAGTTTCCAGCACGGTGCCCTACTGCCCTCATCGCTGCCGCCCAAAACCAACCGTGGCACGGGTAGGACAAAGTACGATGGCCACATGTATGAGTATACTTTCTTTTAAGAATCATACTTCATTTAGGCGGTGTGAATTTGAATTTGCAGAATTTATCCTGTGTATGAAACAAATCTCTACCCAGAAGAAGTAAATAATTTTAAACTGAACTATATGATGCAGATTCCCTTGTAAATATCTTAGAGTGACATTCTAATTGGATTTGGAACTTTTAGAGGATCGTGTGGATTCCAAAATTAGCATGCCTCCAGTTCAAATGGTTTACTTTCAACCGCACGCTTCCAACTATATGAAAATAGGATCCTCTCGGTTCAAACAGTTTACTTTCAGTTGTACATCTGTACCCAAACTGAAAATTATATTTCATCGTTTTTAGTTTTAGCATGCTTGCAACTATGAAGATAAATATGCTCTCAGTCCAAAGTTTACTTTCGACTACACAAAAAATTCAACCTGAACCTTTTATTTGACATCGAACTTGCAACTATGAAGAGAAGATGCTCAAAAGTCAAGTTAAACAGTTTACTTTCAAGTGTGAATTCAAACGATCCAACTTTACCACGAAGATCAAAATAGCTCCGTCCATCGTATCATCCCTGCAAAAAGTATTTGAGATGCACAATTTTGAAATTTTAGTGATCTCATGTCGTGAGGAAGCTGTCCTTTGTTCAAACTCATATTTTTGGTTGCAAATGATTATTTGAACCATATCTTAAGAACCCTGATAAGTATGAAATCGGATACGGTAATTTTATTTCATAATAGTGTTTCATAGTAATGCTTAAAGTCCCGGCTTTGATTACTATACTGTGTGCACAATGCCTTCAAAATTTGATTTACTTCTCGAGTCAAAGAGGATTGTGTAACCATCTTCTTTTCTCTTTAAGAAAAAAAAACATACTCTTCTCTATTATGATTCTATAGGTCGTTGTGAGCATTTGAAATCAGAAACATGAAAAGTCCAATTAAATAAATAATTTGAACAATTTGAGCATACTGACATCTGCAGTTTAGCAGTTACATGGAACAAACAAGAATATAATCATATAAATCAATAGTTCTCAGACGTGCTACTCTGCACAGGATTACAATGGCACAAGGCAACATTCACGAGTTCGCAACAAAAGCGCAATCTTTTTATGCTCCAGGAAGAAGACGATGGATTTTCAAGATCATAAGCACTGGTGCTTTTTGCCGCGAGATTTTGTCAAGCCCGCAAGCTTTAGCTGCAACATGTCCCAGCTGAATCCTCAGAATATCTTGAGGTTGCGGACCGACGCCGGCAGCGTCCAGCCGCCGCTCCCCTTCTTCTGCGCGTCCCTGGCGCAATCCCCGGCGGCCCTCCTGTGCGCCTCCAGTACGCCCTTGTCGTCCTGCCCCGGCGCCGTCCGCTCGATGGCGTCGCCGCAGTCCGGGCAGACGACGACGGTGCGGCCCTGGTCGGCGGCCTTGGCGCAGCCGTGGCCGCGGTACGTGCGGTGCGCGGCGCAGAAGACCCCGCCGCAGCCGTCGCAGTCGAACGGCAGGAAGTCGAGCTGGTTGCAGTCCGGCTCGTCGCAGTGCGCGCCCAGGTCCGGGAACGCCTCCGTGCCCCGCCGCGCCATCGACGACGATCGCTGATTCGCTCTCTGCCTTTTTCGCGCGCCGCCTCTTGTCTCGCTTGCCGACTCTTACGGCGAATCGATCCTTCGGTTTCTTGCGGCGTTGGAGGATTGATGATGATGATGATGATTGCGTGCGGGTGGGTGATGAGCGAGAGGAGGAGACGGTGTGGAAAGATTTATAGGTTGGGCTGGCGAGCTGGTTCCGACGCGGATCCGTTTGGCTTTTCTTTCTTTCGCGGCAAGAAGAAGAGAGGAGGGCGGTTCGGTTCCGAGTGGCGCGCGTTGGCGTGGTTGCGGGGTCATGGCGTTCGTTCGCGTTCTGGATTGGCCGGGTATTCTTGGAGGCTGCTGACTTTTCTTAGCAGGGGGGGTTCGTTTTCGTTTGCTCGTTGTTGTGTTTTTGTTGCGGGAGGCGAGCGTCCGCGTCGGCCGTGACGTGGTGGGTCCAGTGTCAGTGCGTCGAGCCTTTCTCGAGGCCCTCGTTTGTTTCGAGAGGAACAAACACGAGGGAACGGAAGGCCCAGCCGTGTCGAATCCGTGTTTGGGTTTTTGGTACACGGCCCAATACTACTGGGTCCAACAAGGCCACGAACACGATAGAAATATTAATAAAATAGAAAAATAATAACAAATGCTGAATTGATGAAAAAAGTATCTGTGCTTGTGTCAAAATTTTTGCCTCAATCCCAGCACATTTTTGAAATCGCAATATCTGTGCTCGTGGGAAATAACATCTAGCATGTCACGAGAATTTCATTTACATCACCCTAGGCCCCTTTGATGATGATGATGATGATGTTGTAAAGGGACAAAGGATGTATCAATTATCACTAGCAATCTTCCCCGTCATTCATGAAAGTAAACATACTCCCTCAGTCCCGTAAAAAATGCAATCCTCACTTTCTGAGAAGTCAAACCATTTCAAGTTTGACTGAATTTATATAAAAAGTTACTAACATTTATGATACAAAATAGGTATCATTAGATTAATCACAGATTATATTTTCATACTAAATCGATTTGAAGACATAAATATTAGTACTATTTTGTATAAACTTGGTCAAAGTTGAATGATGGTCAAGCTAATTCACATTCCATCCGGAGATCAGTTGCCACCGTTCGCACATGCATCCGAAGACTCCACCGTGCACCTACTAGCCTGGCGCACGCTCAAAGCCTGAGGGCAAGTATTAAAAAAAAAAGCCTGAGGGCAGCATGGCCATTTTGAGAAGTCAAACCATTTCAAGTTTGACTGAATTTATATAAAAAGTTACTAACATTTATGATACAAAATAGGTATCATTAGATTAATCACAGATTATATTTTCATACTAAATCGATTTGAAGGCATAAATATTAATACTATTTTGTATAAACTTGGTCAAAGTTGAAATGGTTTGACTTTTCGGAAAGTGAGGATTGCATTTTTTACGGGACGGAGGGAGTACAGTAGTAGATAGAGTGACAAGGTACTTTTTTTTCCACATTGGCCAGCGCCTAGCGAATTCAGATTCAGCGACTACCCGTGCGGCCCCGTGTGAATGCGAAGGAAGCCAAGATCAAACTCGGATACATCGGCCCATCCAATTCCACGCCGGCAGCATTGGCCACGGACAGGGACGCGCACCCGCCTCTGGGTCTGGGATCCCCCGGCCGCCGCTCCGCTGTCATCCCTGTCTTGCCCATCGCCATACAACAATAAAGAAACCGAACAAAGAAAAAAATTGGCCGAGCGTGCGCGAAATCCGTGTCCCGTGATGCAAAACCAACTCTATCGATATTCCGTCTCCAGCCGCGACAATGTACAGGTCCGAGTCCGGGTCCGGCCACGTCTCTCCCGCCGTTGGCTCTCGTCGCAGCCTCTCTCACACGGACGGACGGACGGCCTCGAGCGTTAACCAACCAACCGAGCGACGCCGCGGCAGGTCCCTTTCGATGCTTGGGTTCGCGGTGGCGCCGAGGCCGACGGGTCACCTGCCGAGCCGGCCCAGACCGAACTCACTCGCTCGCTTTGGAGCCGCACGCGCGATGATTACCGACCGTTTCAGGCGGGTGCGAGTGACAGTACGTGAGCCAGTGAGCGACCCCCGGCCGTGGCCGGCACTGTCGAGTCCTCGTCCCGAACCGACGGTTGCTGGGAAAATGCAAGTCGCCCGCGCAACTTTCGTAACCGATCAGGGCGAGCCCGAGCCTCTCTCTCTCTCTCTCCCGGACCGAGAAAAGGGTGTCCGACACGACGGGCCTCCTGGAGCCGGAGCAGGTAGCAAATAGCAATGCATGCATCCGGAGACAAAACGTGTAGTGCCGGCAGCGGTGAGAAAGCGGCGTGACGACGCCGCAGCGGGCGAGCGCCCCTGGCGTGACGCACCCGCTGACCAGCACGCGCTCGTGCACGGCGAAGTCGCTCGCTAGCTTCGCTCGGGCGCTCGGCTTGGGGAAGGAGAGCGCGACCCGCGGCCCGACGTCTCTAGCTAGCGGCGCGCGCCACAGCCACCGGCCCACCACGACACGCCCGGGTGGTCTCGAGGCTCAAGGGTACGATGGGTCCCCGCTCTCCGGTCAAATACCTGTACGGATACAAAAGTGTGAAGTTTTCCTCGTCGCCGGCCGGCTGCCGTGGGAGAGGCGTACGATCGTGTTTAGTACTCCGGTGGCTGGCTGGTGGCGCTTTCTATAAATGACGAACCACCAACCTTTTTTCAGAAGAGTTTCGGCGCGCCCTGCCAAGAAAGTTGCAGTTCGTGGACGAGTGGCCACGTGGTCCGTGCCCAGAGGGAGGGCCAGAGTGACCGAAACTTCAGTCGCCAGAGGTCATCACGGAGGTGGTGTTTAGATGTTGGCTGTGTTTAGTTCTAAAAAGGTGTAGGAGAAAGTTTGGAAAAAATGTCAAATCGGACACCGTAGCGTACTGTAGCACCTTTCGTTTGTTTGTGGTAAACATTGTCCTATCATGACCTAACTAGGCTCAAAAGATCACCTCGTCGTGTACATCAAAACCATGCAACTAGTTTTTTTTGCAACGTCGGTGACTGTGGGTCGGTGCTGGCCTCGCGTCGTGCTGGCTGCCGAACTCCGCGCTGTCAAGCTCGCCGGAGGCCATGCCCTGCCTATGCCCCAAGCACCGTACCGGCGGGCGCCCTTGCGCCTCACCCACGGCAGGAGGCTGCGCGAGGTCTCGCCCCACGCGCGGCAACCGCGCTCTGTGCCGGCGCCCGGCAGCCCATGTCGGCGATGAGTTTCCGCTCGGCTCGCCGGATACTGGACGCCGGACCGTCGGTGGAGCTCAGAGGCGGAGTGAGACTGTGAGAGCGAGCCGGAGGGAGCAAACCGAGAGAAAAGAGCGTGGTGGGTCCCGCACAGCATGGGGACGCGCGCTGGCGACTCTCGCCAGGCCTAGCGGCAACGTCTTCTCTCTCCTGGTTCCTCTCTCCTACGTGGATGGCTTATCGAGAGCCTATCGCCCCCGTTGCGGCTGCCCTCAGGGACACGTACGTACACGTACGCCCTCCGCTGGAGCTACACGGGCGCGCGATTTCCGTGATTAGTTGAGCTGTCGAGATCGGTTCACGTGAACCGGGACGAGTCCAAAGCCGGAAAGCCCCCAGCCAGAGCGAAGGCGGCATTCGTTTGGGGTTTTGGACCTGTGAGCGCGACCTGCACGACGGTGCTGCAGATGTCCGGGAGGAGCCAGCAGGCCCAGCACTATTGGCAGAGGGGCAGACTGTTCTATCCAGTTTCGCGTCAGATTGGCTGTGTTTAGTTCTAAAAAGGTGTAGGAGAAAGTTTGGAAAAAATGTCAAATCGGACACCGTAGCGTACTGTAGCACCTTTCGTTTGTTTGTGGTAAACATTGTCCTATCATGACCTAACTAGGCTCAAAAGATTCGTCTCGTCGTGTACATCAAAACCATGCAATTAGTTTTTTTATTTACCCACGTTTAGTGTTCCATGCATGAGAAGAGAGATTTGATGTGATAGGTGGATAGTGATGTTTGGAGAGAGAATTTTGGGAATTTTGGTGATGGGATGGGGAACTAAACACAGCCGTTAGAATTGGAGGTTGAATTTGGGAGTAAGATGTCGCTTCGTAATTATTGCATTACTGTAGCATTTCGTTTGTATATGCAAAAAATTGTCCAAAAATTGATTAATTAGGCTCAAAATGTTCGCCTCGCAGAGTACAACAAAACTGTGCAATTAGTTTTTGATTTCATCTACATTTAGTACTCCATGCATGTTATGACATTTTGATGTGACGGAGAATCTTCTTTTTGCATAGTGTATTTAGGAGTAACTTTTTGGGGACTTTTTAGAACTAAGGCCTTGTTTAGATCCCAAATTCCACTCCCAAATTTACTAAGTAAAAAGAAGATTCTCCATCACATCAAAATGTCATAACATGCATGGAGTACTAAATGTAGATGAAATCAAAAACTAATTGCACAGTTTTGTTGTGCTCTGCGAGACGAACATTTTGAGCCTAATTAATCAATTTTTGGACAATTTTTACAAATACAAACGAAATGCTACAGTGATGTAATAATTACGAAGTGACATCATACTTCCAAATTCACCCTCCCAATTCTAACATCTAACAAGGCCTAAACAGGCCCGGAGTATCGTTTGCTTGCACAGGTTCATTTGGCCCCCACTCTTCTTTACTCCATCGCTGCACTGCATTAACCGAGTCAAACCACTCAACGTCCACCTTCATCGGCCAGCATGACGACCTGTAGGCTGTAGCCGCAGCAGTAAACGAACAAAAGGTTTAGTGCGTGCTACATCACCACGTACCTGACGACATCAGGAAAAGGTTTACATCTCTAAAGAACGTTTCTTTACCACCAACTCTCACGGCACGGCCCTATTGCGGAGGCTTACTTGCGAACACGTTCAAGGCATGGTTACCCAATCCAGAGACGCCCCAGTACACGTACACCCAAGTGACAGGCAGAGTTTACTTGCATTCCAAACAAAGCATCGCGACGAACGGGTCCGTCCAGCCGGACTCTTCTGACCTCGGCCGACCGGGCTATGTGGATGGATCCGGGTTGGGTTCGGTCGGTCAGCGAGCGTCTTTTATCCATCACGTCCCCGCCGGGGGCCACGGCCTGCCTACTCTGACCCCCTCGAATGGAGGCAACGCACCTAGCGTTGACATTGCAATGGCTCCTAAGAAAAGTCATTAGACAAGTCATTAAACAAACCCACCGCCTCTTTTTAGAATAACTTGTTGGGAATAAACCCATCGCTTTTCGCTTCCTTCCTGTGGCTGTGTTTAGTTCAAAAAAGTGTAGGAGAAAGTTTGAAAAAAATGTCACATCGGACACTGCAGCGTACTATAGCACATTTCGTTTGTTTGTGGTAAACATTGTCCTATCACGATCTAACTAGGCTCAAAAGATTCGTCTCGGCGTGTACATCAAAACCATGTAATTAGTTTTTTTACTTACCCACGTTTAGTGTTCCATTCATGAGGAGAGAGATTTGATGTGATAGGTGGATAGTGATGTTTGGAGAGAGAATTTTGGGAATTTTGGTGATGGGAAGGGGAACTAAACACAGCCTGTGTCAAAAGAATTTGTTTGTTACATCCGATGGTTAGGTTAGGTGTGATTGAATCCAACCCATACGAGAACTAAGCTTCAGATGTTGGATTTCAATCAATCGATTCCTTTTCTGTTGCAGAATGCAGCCTACTCCCTCTGTCCCATATTAAGTGCATTTGTAGGATTTAAATTTTTTCCCAAAATAAGCGCATCATATCGAGGATTTCTAGGTGCTGGTAGATCCAAGTGCTCAGCCCGTACACGCGTGTACTGACCCTCAGCCCATGCACTATTATACGTGGGCCCATTGGATGAAAAAAATCAGAAAAAGCCCACCCTCTCCTCTCCCGTACTCCCTCTGTCCCATATTAAGTGCATTTGTAGGATTTAAATTTTTTCCCAAAATAAGCGCATCATATCGAGGATTTCTAGGTGCTGGTAGATCCAAGTTTTCAGCCCGTACACGCCTGTACTGACCCTCATCCCATGCACTATTATATGTGGGCCCATTGGATGAAAAAAAATCAGAAAAAGCCCACCCTCTCCTCTCCCGTAGAGGTTTCTTCCACGCCGCTTCTGTTGCAGTTGCGTCCAGTGCTCCGCCCGCCGGGAAGTTCAGCGCCTCCCTCCCCTCTCTCTTTCTACCATTGTGCCACTTCCCCATACAGCGGGTGTGGGTTTTTCTTTTCTGGGCCCTTCCAGATGTAACGTGGCACACGGATGCCACTTCATGTTTTTTCTTTTTATCTCAAACAATGTTCTGCCAGTTCTGTTCGGAGTACTTCAAAATGATTACTTCTGTTCTGTCAGTTACCTTTACAAGGGGCAAAATTGTCATTTCCTATCAATACTAATTTGCTGTTCAAACTCTAGAGATGCACTTAAAATGAGACGGAGGGAGTAGCTTTTTTCATCCGATTTTTTTTTTGAACGAACTTTTTCATCAGAAAATGGGTTATGTCAATGTTTTCTTTTTGAAACGAAACAAAACGAAGGGTTATGTCAATCTAGGTTCAATGTTATATGAACCCTACTTTATTATAAGGATAACACCTCCGGGAAATAGCTGGACGATGTGGCTTACAGGGAGGACTTGACTACTTTTTCTATTGCTTGAGTGAAAGGAGACATCCTTACATAGACGAGGAGACTTCTTTTAAGAACTAGCTAATCTCTATAAACAAATTACTAACATGATCTGATCTCCCTCTTAATCGTTATCTCCTGAGTTCCTGACGTGAGGGGGTACAGCCATAACAAGTGCTGTTACTCAAGAGAAATGGGCTGTGTTAGCTGAGACATACAATAGTTTGTCAAATTGTCAACCAACAGCTGATTAGAAGATCTAGAGAAATAATCCGCAAATAAACAAGCAAATAAATAAATAAATATGGGCTAATCTCCATACTGTACTCTGTAAAGGCCTAGGCAAGGCGACGTGCGGCTATGCGATGGGGACAAGGCAAAAAGGTCAAGCTGGAATGCTGCATTGCACTGGAGGGAGGCGGACCTACACACGGTAGGGCGCTGTGGGCTGACACAAAAAGGCAGCGGACGGGCATGGCCTCTGGAGTCTGTGGCTCGATGCCCATCTCAGGATTAAGAAAAGGGATGAATTCCATTCCGTGCCTGGGATCTGGATCCCTCCACGAGCAGCCAAGATCAACGACATCGCCAGCGACGATCAGGCCAAGCACCTGCAAAGAATCCCATGTTTTTGAACCAAAGGATTACGGCCGCGTTTAGATACGAATTCGGGAGTGCCGATTTGGGAGTGTACGGGTGTCTTCGTAATCATTACGCCATTTCGTTTGTATGTGTGAAAAATTGTCTAAAAATTAATTAATTAGACTCAAAATGTTCGTCTCGCAGAGTACAACAGAACTGTGTAATTAGTTTTTGATTTTATCTATATTTAATACTCTATGCATGTTATGACATTTTGATGTGATGGAGAATCTTCTTTTTGCATAGTGTATTTGGGAGTTAATTTTTTGGAAATAAACAGGGCCTACAACTGAAGGTGAAGGACACAAACCCATTGATCCTGCAATAATAGTGATACTACTGAAAGTTTGCAGAAAAACGCTAGAGATGCAGCAAGACGACCTCGCCTTTGTATGATCTGGACTCAGAGCGCATGATTCGCCATCGTGCCATTAACCCCAGTGTACGTTGCCCGGCTGCGTGAGCAGCAACATCAGTGTAGTAGGGCCCGGAAGTGAGCATCACGCGGATGAGATCAGGAGCGTAAAGATGGTTTGATTTAGAGACGGGGACACATGCGTGCGTCCCTCTCGCCCTAAACAATGGCCCGTCAAGGACACGAGGGAGCTGCAAACAGTACGGATAGAACAAAGGCATCCTCTGACTTGCAAGCAACATCCAACCCGCGCCTTGTCCGGCACACGACCTGCCTTTACACATGCCGTTCCGTTCCGCACACCAGTTCAGTTCAGCCCCAACACTGCAGGGTTTCACTCACAGAGATCACAGATGCCACCGTTCCAAAAACCATGGACGTTTTCATCAGTCATCACCTCTGATCTCTCACACGGCGCAAAGCACAGCACAGAAGTCTAACGCTGTAATGCGAACCTAATAAAGCGAACCAATTTACATACAAAACATTCATCGCAGTGGAGTGGGCGTGGGATCGGGTCGCCGGGGAATGAATGCTCGTCAGAACTCGGCGGTGTTGCCGCACGACGAGGCGCCGAGCTCGCGCTGCCGGCGCCGGAACGACATGAGCCCGTCGGAGACGATGCTCCCGCCGCAGTCCTCGCCGTCGCCGCACTCCAGGCTGCTCCCCGTCAGGTCGTTGTACTCGCCGCCGCCGTCCTCGTCGTCCAGGTCGCCCCGCATGGCGCGGAGCGTCTTCCGCGCCATCTCGCGCCGCACGCCGCCGCCCTCGCCGGACGCCACCACGCGCCGGAGCGCGCGCTCCGCGCCCGCCGCGCGCGCCAGCCCGCGGAACCGGAGGCTGCCGCGGCTCATGGCGTACAGCGCCGACACGCACCACTCCTCCAGGCCGCGCCGCCGGAGGCGTCGTCGAGGATGCCCGCGACGACGCCACGGCGCCGCGTCCATAAGTGCCCCACGGCCCTCGGCGCAGGCGGCCACGTTGCATACCACCATGAGCGCCAGCCTGCGGATGGGCGCCGGCTCGGCGGCGCCGGATGCCACGGCGAGCAGCGCCTTGGGGGCGCCGGGGAACGCGCCACCTTGGACTGGTTGACGGCGGCGAGGGAGAGGTGGTAGAGCGCCATCCCGGCGTCGCGGCGCGCGCGGGCGGGTGCGCGCCGGCGGAGGTGAGGAGCTCCAGCAGCGGGGCACCGCGCCCAGCACGCCGATGGCGGCGCGGTTGTCCTCGTTGAGCGCCAGCCCGAACAGCGCCCCCGCCGCGTGCTCCCGCGCCTCGGCCGCCGAGGCCCCCGACCGGAGCACCTCCACGAGCGCCGGCACGGCGCCGGCCCGCACGATGCGGACCTTGTTCGCGGGCTCCAGGGAGAGGTTGACGAGCGCGGCCGCCGCGTCCACCCGCGCGGCGCGTGCCGCGGGAGCAGCAGCACCCGCCGGAGCGCGCCCAGGAGGCGCGGCGTGCACAGCGCGCGCCGCCGCTCCGCGCTCTCCCGCGTGGCCTCACGGAGCGCGCCCATCGCCGCCGCCACCACCCCGTCCTCGTCCGCGTCCATCACCTTGCCCACCACCTCGTCCTCCAGCGGGTCGACCGGCTCCGCCTCCGCTTCCACCTCCACCTCTCTGACTACCCGCTTCTGCGCCGCCGCCGCCTCCTTGCCGGGCCTCGCGCTCCCGCCGCCGTCGTCATCCTCCATCGGGGTGATCTCCGAGGACGACCCGTACGACGACGTGGACGCCGGGGACGAGTACGACGAGTTGGACGAGCTGGCCGCCAGCACCGCCGGGCGCCTTGCCGCGGCCCTCACGGACCTCGCCGCGGGGGGCATCGCGCGGAGCACGGCCTCCCGCGCCGCCTGCGCCGACGGCGGCGCTGGCGCCGCGCGGCCGGCGCGCGCGCACCAGGTGCCGATGGCGGCCTTGAGCGCCGCGTTGGGGATGACGGTGTCCGCGCCGCCGGGCTCGACGCCGGGGGGCAGGAACGCGAGCTCCGCGCAGGCCCGGAGGCATGCCCGCTCGTAGGTCCGCCCCGACGGCAGGATGACCGGGTCCGCCATCAGCGCGCCGGAGATCGGGCACAGGAACTCCTCGGGCACCGCCTCCGCCGCCCACGCCTCGGACCGCGCGCGCGAGGCCGGCGCCGGCGCCGCGGCGGACGACCTGGTGGAGGACGGCGACGGCGAGCACGGCGCGCTGGTGCCCCCGTTGCCAGCGCCGGCGCGGTGGAACGGCAGCTTCCAGCGGCGCGGGCGCGCTGCACCCATGGACGGACCGGCCGGCGTGTGGTGGCTGCCTGCGGGCTATGTATAGCGGGGTAGCTTTAGCTTAGCAGCGGCGGCGGGGGAGGAGGAGGAAGAAGGGTGCTTTTGCTGCTACGGAGGCCATGGGGGGCTCGCTCGGGTGCTTTTGTTTTATGTTTGTGTGTTCTCGCTCCTTTTGGGGTTCGGGTGCTTTGTTCCTTGGCTGGAGCTCGGGAGTGTGGGTGCGCGCGTGGTTTTATGCGCCGGGAAGGAGAAGGCGGGCGACGGCCGAGGAGCCTTAGCCTGGAAGGGATCGCCGTGTGCCGCCTCTGCCCGAGCCCGGGAGTGCGCGGTTTGGGCTCGTTTCGCTGGGTTTTCTGGCTCGGTTTCGCTCGGGATAGGAGTGGGTGGTGTCGAGTGCTCGCTCGGATTGGTTGGTCGCCGTCGCGTCGGATGGGCATGGGCTGGGCGGCCGTCATGTAGCCGGGTAGGGGTAGGAAGACAGGACACAGTGACCGCCGTGCCAGGAGGCCGGCGGGTGCGTGCTTCGGCCGGCTTGTACATTCCGGAAGTTCGTTCACTGGCCGTTGGGTTGGTTGCGTTGCCCACAACTAGAGGACTGTGAGCTCGATCAGTTGCAACCGCGGCGGCCGATTGGTGGAGCGGCGACTCGTCGGCCACGGGTATCCACTGCCATTATTGCTCCTGGGTCAGCGAGAGTAGTAGTATTCCGTACGTAGTATGTACATGCTAACATGCATACAGTATCGCCGTGCGATCGTTATCATCCCGGTACTCGCCAAACGCGTGCCTCCAAACGAGCCCAGCCTGACAAAATTGTGATGCGAATGAGACAGACGGAGCTTTTGTCAGCGTCCTGTGCCCCGAACAAATTCAACATCTCGGCGCCCAAGTCGAACATGTTTAGCCAATACTAAACACTAACTCGGAGGACAGGAACCAGCCGGACAATGATCGAAGAGCTGACCGAGTCAAACAAAGGCTTCAACGTCGCCAGCCAGCCTCTTCGCATCGAATTATCCACGTATCGCTCTCTGCGCCATGGTTACTTCGACCTATCTGACTTTTTTTCCTTTAGATAATGCTTCGACATTTTGATGTGAGTGCATCGCCGCGACTGATACGACATGAACGAAACGAACGGACTCGCTTGAAGGGAAACAGTGGCTGGCTCTGGCTGATTGGTAGCGCAACAACCCGGCTGTTGCCGCTGTGTTCTGCTAATCTGCTTGCTCGTTTCATAGCCACCTGCCGGCTATCATTGTAAGGAATCCTCATCTAAATTAGCCTACTCAGCTTGTACACTGTACGTGGCGCTAGCCTATAAATCCAGCGCGAGTTCGTTCATACGGCCAAGTACAGGCCACAACCTGTGCAAGCAACAGTAAATGCTTCTGGTACCGGTCCTGCATGCTCGTATAGCCACTCCGTGCCCAGTCCGGACGCTGGTCCATCGCCGTTACGTTTCCGTCGCCACACACCTTACACCATCTCCATAGTGTTTTGTACTGCGCGCTACTCCCCTGGCTGGAGAACTGTATGGCTCTGGGCCAAAGCGCCCAGGCATAGTACATGTATCACCGTGTGATCGTTTTCATCCGGGGTACTCGCCTGCCCTGCCCGCTTCGAAAAACACCCAAGGCTCGAATTCATGAGCCTGAACAACTTCTCGTCGGCGTCCGCTGCTCCGGACAAACATCTCAACGTCCGAGTCCGACGCTGCTGGCCTGCTGCTGCTGTCGATTTTCTCCGGTTCCACTTGCTTCAATTATTATCTAACTAAAACTGGCTAAATCAAACAAGAATCCAGCCAAGCCCATGTATTATTCACGAGTCCTGAAAACGAACCGGAGAATGTTGCAGCACGGACGACGACAGTCGACAGGAGTCGATGCGAGACGACGCAGCGCAAGGTGCGGTGTGAATCCAAGCGCCGAGTCAAAACCGGCTCTTCGTCAGGGATTCCTGAGCCTGTGATGAGCGCCCCGGCACCGGTTCGGTTGCCATCACTCCATCATTCAGGGGCTCATCAGTGCGGAGTCGCCTGCCCGTGCCCGTCCTACCCCTCGCTGCGCTGCCGTTGATGCGATGCGATGAGAGCGGCGATTCCAACGTTTTCCCGCCCGTGTTGCTCGCTGTCTGTCCGGGACCGGCCCGGCTCTGGTTTCTTGCGATTTCAGCCCGGTGGCCGATCGCCGGGTCAATGCCACACGTCGCTGGTTTCTGTCTTGGCAGCTTGTCCCACTCCGGCTTCATCGTGACAGCCTCTAATCATGCTGACAGCGAGGCAGATTGGCACCTCCCTTGTGCGGTTGCGCTTATATATGCTGATTATATTCCTGACCCTGAAATGTGATTACTATAGTATATAGGTTCATAGTATTTAACACTTAAGGATTGTTTTTAACCTTGAGCTAGCTGCTCTTGCTTGCTTCGGAGGATTGGACACGTCAAATGGGTTGCCGTGACTACATCAACGCACACAGTAATTAATGAAGATAAGTGGTTATCAGGATATCTTAAGGTCAGAACCGTGGTTGAAAACATGTTTCAGTGGTGTGCTTTTTTGTGAAGAAGAAAAGGAAAAACGACTTTGAGCGAACAAAAGGTGGAAGTATTCAACCGCATGTAGTCATGGCAATAGTTTAGTCCATCCCTATTTACCAACCCCGTGTTAGAAAACTAGTCCTATTGTTAGTTGGTAGCTGAGCGAGCTGACTAGTTTGATATCAGAGCATGCCTAATTAAGTGGCACTGGTATTGCTCTGTATTTAATTGGGGCTAATGAGTACCCCCCAATTAGTTGCAAAAGTAGGTTCTCGTCTGTATTATTTTCCCAGCTAGCTCTTGTCTCTTCTTGTCAGTACGTAGCATTTTGTACAATATCGCCTTCTCTAACAATAAATAGCAGTGCATGATTCCATGTCATAATAAAATCATGGTGGACTTGTGGTCACTGGAAATGTATGTTGTCTGTAGCACAGTGCCACCATCACTGAGAAAGGGCTTGGTCAATCGTGTTCACGGGGTGGTTTGTTCATTGGAAGGTTAGGAGCACATGTTTCTTTTCA
>OAMR01000186.1:243-17690 GCA_900205405.1 Echinochloa crus-galli | reverse complement strand
AGTGCCCGACAGAATGAGATGTGTATAAGAGACAGGTCCTATTGTTAGTTGGTAGCTGAGCGAGCTGACTAGTTTGATATCAGAGCATGCCTAATTAAGTGGCACTGCTATTGCTCTGTACTTAATTGGGGCTAATGAGTACCCCCCAATTAGTTGCAAAAGTAGGTTCTCGTCTGTATTATTTTCCCAGCTAGCTCTTGTCTCTTCTTGTCAGTACGTACTCCCTCCGTCTCACAATTTAAGTATTTTTCGATTTTCGTGTATCACATTTAACCATCCGTCTTATTCAAAATTTTTATAAATATATTATTTATTTTGCTATGATTTGTTTTATCATTAGATATACTTCAGTGTGACTTATTTGTTTTATATTTTTATAAATTTTTTTAAATAAGACGGATGGTCAAACATAATGTCTCAAAGTCAACAAATGCTTATATTTCGGGACGGAGGGAGTAGCATTTTGTACAATATCGCCTTCTCTAAAAATAAACAGCAGTGAATGATTCCATGTCATAATAAAATCATGGTGGACTTGTGGTCACTGGAAATGTATGTTGTCTGTAGCACAGTGCCACCATCACTGAGAAAGGGCTTGGTCAATCGTGTTCACGGGGTGGTTTGTTCATTGGAAGGTTAGGAGCACATGTTTCTTTTCACAAACAAAGGCACTTGGTCCACATGGTCAGTTCTTGATTTGAGTATAACCCACCCATGTGTTCTGTTGATACTCTCTGCTCGAAGAAACCCATTCCGGTAATGATACTGTAAATGGTGTCCAACATACTGTACAGAGTACGGTGCCTTTTTCTCTAATCCAAGAATAAAATAGAGTCCCAGTGGTGCCTGTACTTTTTCCATAGAGTAAAATACACTAATGTTAGCGTTCTCATACATTTTTTTACATTTCCTCCCCAACAGAGCAGTGCCTATTTTGCCGCCGGACACACCTTTGTATACCTGCTTAGCTCATCTATCATGCACATCTGAATGCGTCGTCAAAGACGCCTTCATTTCAGTTTGACAATGCTAACCTCTCCTTGCGCAATACATGGATCTCGATCGGACAACTTATTAATTGAAGGCGTGGCTTCGTATATTCTCCACTGAAATCATGACCACAGTTTGGGGCTCTCTCCACACACCCATCATCCGACGTTCTTCGCGCCAACGCAAAGCGCTCATCCAACTGAACTGATGATGCATCATCAAGCTCACAGCAACAGATCGAGATGCGGCCATGGGGGCATCGCCTGAGCAGAGATTCCCATCCATCATGGCTCAGCTCCTTGCGCCACACAGGTAACCGGTGGAGGGGCTCCGTCAGATTCCCGTCTGACTCTCATTCACTCCCGTTGGTGATTATGGCATGTGTTGAAACCTGATGGCTGATGAGGCCGGCAGGCACTGACTGAGCACGAAAAGGCGGCGGCAGCAGCAGCAAAGGCAAAACCCAAAAGCAGGCGGGGGCTTTATCGCAGGCCAAGATGCACGACGCAGCACGCTGAATGATACGCTTGGCTTGTAAAGCTTCAGCTGTTCACACCAACATATTACATCCTCTCCGATCCTTTTCCCCTACCGTTTCACACATCCACAACATGCATTATCCACCAAAAAAAACATGCATTATCCACCAAGAACATGTAAATACAAATTTGTTTGATGTCTCCATACACATTGTTGCGCCCAGCAAATCAAGAATCTAACAGGGATATGTATATATAATAACTGGTGTTTCACTTTGTTGCTCGGGAATCTTAGCGTACAGTGGTAGTGGGTTTGTTTTCTACGGCTTGTGTTTGCAAAGCCAAAGATCGTGATATCTGCTTTAGGAAATAGGATAGAAGAGGCAAGCTGTCTGTCGACATGGACACATACGCTTTTCCAGCTGCACGATCTTTCAGTATACCCGGAAAATACGGGTATGTTGGGTTTACTTGTACGTTTGTGCTTGGAAACGCCTAGAGCACTTAATGATGCACCTTATTATAGTGGTTTCACTTTCGCAATATTCCATCCTACTCATGAGGGTGAGGCCGTGAGGGCAATGTACGGGCGAGTAAAGGATTTTGGTGGATACAAAAGGTGATGTTACATGATACATGCATGAGGGCAACATGCGGATAAAGAAATGAATTTGGGCACGAAACATCTGATGTAAAGATGTAAAGGACACTTGTCTCATTGTCTGCTAATGTACTATCGTTGGTGTCAATGCTAAGGCGTGTAGTAGTACACTGTAAACCGGCTGATTCTCTGAGATGGATTAGAACGTGATGTAGCTAGTAGGTTATTACTAACAGTCTAAGACTCTACTTACAGCATGTGGTAAGTTCAAAAGACGCTTTTGGCATTTACAAGTTGTCATAATCTTTAGTAATGTGTACCTCTTCTGCATCCGGGCTGCTGGATTGGATTAGCTTAGAGACGCCGAGTGATTCGAATACAATAATTCAGGACTTTGACACTCAGCTTGTTTAAGAAAAAAGGTCTCGGTCCTATATATAAATAATACTGGATAACATAAAGTTTAAGATGAAGCACCAAAAGAGGTTGCTGACCTCTTTCTTAATTTAATCACTTTACCCCTCTCAGTTTTTAATGCTAGTCGCATTGTTTGCTCATAAAGAAAAAACACAGGCCATTTTATCTTTATTGTTCGGTATTAAGATATTTTGGCCGCCAGGGCTATTTTCTGTTGGATCAGGGAGAGACACGACACACAAAGGTGCCGTATCGTTGAGCCGTGCGAAGGAAATCAAAGCCCGTGTTTAAGGAGCTTAATCTGGGCCATGCTACCTCATGAAGCTGCCTAAAAAGGGCTAATGAAGCTGCCTAGGAAGCAGCGGGAACAAGTACTTTAATTAAACCGTCCATCCGTCTATCATCCATGCTAAGCTGTCTGAATTGACTAAATGGTTGCCGGCAGCATTGGGCTGCAGGCTGCACTGCACATTGAACAGAACAGACCGCACAAAACCCTGGGTTATGGACAGCCGCTTTCCAGTTTGGTTGGCTCCATCCGCTTTTTGAAAAGCAGAATATTCTAATTTCCTGGATGGCCATTTCCCTTTTTGATATAAAAGTAGTCACTACATCCTTCATGTAAAATTATAAACCACAGAAAGAGGGAGATTTTGGTAATGTGTTTGATGAGTTTTCTTGTTTCATACGTGAAAGTGAAACTACAGAAACAAAGGAGCTCGACTTTAGGTCGCACAAATGCACAATCGACCCGATTGCATTCAGACTTTGTTTGGAACTTCTGAAATACTAGCGCTTAGTAGTTACCAAGCAGCATATAGTAATCCTCGAAGTGAGACTGACAATTTACAGATAACACAGTACTGGAACACCCTTTTTGCAGAATAATTAGAGCGCCAATCATACCCGGCACACCAGATCCGATCTCGCAGCCACTCTGTTAAGCTTTTAGCATGCTCCTATTAAGCTGGCGCTGAGAACAGCATGAATGATTTGTACATCCACATGGCCGTCCAGGTAAATTCATGGCAGATGATAGATGTTGCTATAGGCCCTGTTTAGTTTCAAAAAGTTACTTCCAAATTTACTATGCAAAAAGAAGATTCCCCATCACATCAAAATGTCATAACATGTATGGAGTACTAAATGTAGATGAAATTAAAAACTAATTACACAGTTTGGTTGTACTCTGCGAGATGAACATTTTGAGACTAATTAATAAATTTTTGGATAATTTTTCGCACGTACAAACGAAATGCTACAGTGCGCATTTATTGCGCACTGCGCACAGCAGACCCAATTCGGGCGGTGCGGAATCGGCATCTAAACACCGCCATAGTTCCCTGCACGGCGGCACTGGTAAAAATGGCACGGCTGCTCGCTGGAGCGGCGCCGGCGGACCTGCTCTGGTGCAGGAGCAGTTGGCTTTGGACCCCGTCAACGTCAGGGCCTGGATTGGCCTGGTTCCGTGCATGCTTTGCTCGTAGCGGTCGGTTGGCTGCTGGTACCAAGTACGGAGTACCAGGTTGTTGGGCACGCGCGCGGCTCATGCGTCGTGTCGTGCCCGAGGGCACGTTACGTTACGCCTGAACCTCGTAGCTTTCCTCGTCAGTGCTCGCGTTGGTCGCCAGTCGCCGTTCACTAGCAGCCACTAGGCACGCTACGGGCGTGCAAAGTTATAGAAAGTTGGCCGGGACGTGCTGGTCCGGTGAGTCGTAGCTAGTATGTACACTGTAAACGCCGCCTCTGCACTGCATCGTGAGACGCATTGCACAAAAGTAAAGTTAACATGGCCGAACAATAAGCTGCTAGTAATAATAAGCATAAAAACACTCAGCTTCGTGCCGTCCCACTTTTTACATATACACATACAGTTGGTGCTGCCATTGCGCCAACTGCTTTTCTAGTATCCAAAGCGGGTGGTACGACCGTACTACACGCCGACAGGAGAATTGGAGCAGCAGTAACCGTACTAATGCCCCGCAGATGAGATGAGATCAAGGAACCCAGCAACTAATGCTGCTGCTGGTTGATGATCCTTGAGGACAGTCCTAATTGTACTGTACGGCCGGCCTGTGCATCATCATGGTCCTGGGAAAGTAACGGGGAAAGATACAAGCAGTCCGGCTGCCCGTTCCGTGGTACAGAGGTTAGTGAGCAGTGATGTAAAATTACGTACACGCAAGGTGTACCGACTGCCGAGGGTCTGGGTAACCAACTGCAACAGAATCGCCGTGCGTGTTTCGGCTATTTATCTTTCGAGATTTTGTATGTAAGCCAGAGACAGACCAGAAATAGTAGCAAAACAAGACTCGGAAGCCAGACCCAACATTTTTGCAGATTGGGCGACCGATCATCTTCTTTCAAAAAATAAGCGAAAAGAAATCCCCAGAACTGATCTTGAGAAGGTTTTATTTGGATGCAACATATTGTACGACACGGCGTTCCAAATTGACGCTCAGCAGTAATGCATTGATACAAGTTACATCCAAGAGTGCTTAAATACAGATATCCTTTCCACACAAGCTATTCAGCATCCGTGTCCAGAGTATCGATCTATAAGCAAATTCAACAGAATTACAAGGTAGTTGTCAGCAACGATTCTGTGACTAAACGGGCTTCCCGTTCAACTTGGGGAAGGGGTCTTGTTTGCTGAGGACAAGAACCTTGCTCTTGTGAGCAAAGTAACCCTTTATGAGATTCTTGTATATAAGGCATGCCATGATACACTCCACCTGACAGCAAGGTGAGAAACTAGTTAAATACATCACATATAAACTGGACAAGGTATAATATATCAATGCGCTCTCAAATTACCTCATCCACATCCATGTCGAATTCAAGCCATTTCAGAGTTTTTACTACAACGTCTAGCTTAATTTGATGTGCCTTGGCTGGTTCCTTCTGTCTCTGAATGATATGGCTGTGAAATAACAGCAAAACCAAAAAGGATTAGGTCTGAAGGTATTAGGCATGATTAGCGATGGTTTTGATTTTGCACTCACATTTTCTTAACTAATCTCTGATAGACCTGAAGCTCGAGTTTCTCCAATACAAGGTAGACGCCAGATTTCAAAAATCTTGCAAAACAGATAAAGGTATCAGACAGTGAAGCATTGAAGCTAATTTAGCAGAGGACAGTTGATTTCAAAAATCTTTCAAAACAAATAAGATATCAGAGACAGTGAAGGGATTGAAGTTAATTTAGCAGAAAACAGGTGAATTAAAAAATCTTGCAAAACAATCAGATATCATAGACAGTGAAAGGATTGAAACTAATTTATTAGAGGAAAGGCGAGCAGGTGGACTTACTGATCTTCATATCTGTCTAGGGCTTGCCTAAGAAGCTTGAGATCTCCTCTCCTAAGTGAGGTCACAACATCTGCATACTGAAAGGTCATATTACCACTCATGCAAATCTCAATAAGAATGGGAGATCTCCCTAAATGAGTAACTCTAGCATCATAAAATACAGGGCAAACATGTTTATCAAACTGAATAGAAAATAAAATGAAAGGCATATTTAGCACAAGCAGTAAGAACAATCATCAAAACAAAGCTTACAGGATATCAGCCTAAACAATACTAGCTGTTAATGAGAGGACTAGAAACATCAGCAAGGGAATTCAAAATAGCAGTCACAAATCAAAACAATCAGCCAGAGGTCATACCAAAACAATGTATTTCCCCTTCCATAACTTGGCATGTTTACCCAGAAGTCGATTAATGTCATGTTTTAAACATAGCATGTTCATCATTATGCAATTCATAAAAAAGAGGGGTTTATCTTTGATGAATGACAAGACCAGAGTGCATTCATTATAACCAGCCCGACTCACAAACCATGGTTCCTCAGGGACTCAGAGTTGCCGTGAATAAGGTTGAGCAGTCAGAGCCACCATAGTAAATTCAAAAGATCAGTCGACAGGTTAACTAACCTAGAAACTGTTACAGTACAATTTGTGTATAATCATGCCATTATGTGGCCTAACTGCTGATTCGATGGTAACAGATAGGGACGTGTACAACCCAATATATGGCCTGGTGCATCAGTATTTAGAAAACAGGTGACAGCAGTAAATGGAAGGATTTTCTTCAAAACGAAAACAGTTACTCAAGGAAAAGGGCTTGTTACAAATTGGATGTAGTGGGTCCTAGGTGTACTGTAGGATCCTTTCTTCACATCCCTTCTTTTAAAAACTCCCAAATAGAAGTTGAGTTCAATTTAAAAGAAAAGCTGTACACGTGAGGTAAAGAATCCACAAATGTAAATTTCTTTGTAACCAATGTGGCTAAAGTATCTTGTCATATGTCAAATAGGAATTTTCAGAGTCCCCATTGAATCTTCCTATCCATTCCTTGCAAATCAGCTCTATTATACATACAAACCAGCACCATTTTGTAGCCTTTCAAAAGCAAACTAAGTTAATATGTTGTCACATGTAAATTTCTTCATGTAACAAAGCCATTTGTGAATACACTGTTACTTAGGTAACCTACAAAAAGTAGCCTCACATCGTTTTATAGGTTAAAAAGAAAGGTGGACACTTCAATTCTACTGCATACATCACAGGATACAATTTCCTCCAACTTAAGCAATAACCCAAGAGTAGAAGTAAACATACCTCAAGCAGATTGTACCTCTCCAGGAGAGTCCTTTTTGGCAGTACACCTATTGAAAGCTTCACGGGGATAAGAAACTTCAAAATTCTCCTAAAAACAGAAGACCAATTAGAGTCTTGAAAACACAGGTATGCCATAAATCACATGCTAAAGAAACCCCCATGCAATATAAGTACCTCAAATTTGACTCGCTTTGAGGATTGCAATGCATCAAAGCATAAGTTAGCTTCTGGTCTGCCTGATTTAATGAAACAAAACATTGTGTAAGCAGTTTTGCTATTTTGTCAGTCAAATTATCCTAGTTCGTGACCATGAATGTGTCTGTGTCTGTGAGAGCGATAGCGAGCTTACGACAAGAAAGTTCTCATTAAACACCTCCAAGCGCCCAGTGTAATACATATAAGTGACCTGCAGCGTCACAAGCGACAAAGCAACTGTCAAGGTAACTGAATAAGTCCCTGAGAGACGAAAATGGCCGTAAACTGTGCTTATCTCACCTTGTCTTTCACTGGAAAATCTTCGAAATCAAAATTCCTGGCAGTTTCGATACTTCTTATTACACTTCGACAAAGGTTTACTGTTCCAAGCTGCATAATTCCATCATCAGCGCCAAATCCTTGTTAATTTAAAATACAGAATGATGCACTAGTGTACATACTACACTTAGTTACTCATCAAACATAATGTGATGGTTGTATATTGTATGTATAGCCTTATGTTCAATTAATGAATCCAGTAACACAAGCTACAGATAGACAAACAAAAGCTTACAAGGAAAACAATCCTACCCTGAAGTAAATTTTGAATAGCTGGCAGGTAACATAGAGCGCTCCAATACGCTTAGGTCCTTTCACCTGAAATGTTGGACAGAAAATAACTTTCAGAACACAGAAGATGATAAAAGTAAATATGATGAATCAAAGAACGGGCGTTAGAAAATAGCTATAAAACACAAAAGATGATAAAAGTAGATATGATGCATAGAACAGGTTGAATGCTTAACCAAAAAAACTCCAAATGTTTTCAATCAAAGATAGCCACCTAATGATGCTCCTCATAATTCAGACAGAAAACGTTATGACACTTTCTCTAATTCGAACACCAATTATTCAAGCCTAGCTGATTAGCATAGCAACTAACAAGTGCAGCTCATAACTGTCATAGTAATTCAACTGATGCTGAATTGTCCAAGATGTATGATTAAAAAGAACACTGAACAAATCTTTCATTCAATGCCATACCGCTAGTGCGCCGAAAACCTTCATCAGGAAGGACCCAGCGGCCTGAAGCCTGTCAGGGTTCTTTCCCGTCGTCGCAAGCTCCCTGTCTGCCTACACCAAGATAGCGAACCAGAATACATGAGCCCAAATACTCAAAGTTTCACACACTCAGATCAGACACCCTCGCTCACCTTCTCGGCGAGCAGCCTGATCTCGAGTGCCACCGTGTGCATCGCCTCCATCGCCCACGGCGTCTCCCAGTTCCTGAACTCCTGCAGGAACGCGCTGCAACCAAAACGACGTCAAATCTTCGAAGAACCCGATAAACTGAGCCGAATCGGGAGGAGGCGGAACGAACCTGGCGGCCTTCTCGAACGAGGAGTAGGCGTCGGCGAAGCGCTTGAGGGAGTGGGAGTGGATGGAGCGGAGCAGCGGGACAAGGAAGTCGGCGAGGTGCGGGAAGCGGTCCCCAGCGACGCGCGGGAAGTCCGGGAAGGCGGCGAGGGCGTCGGAGAGCGGGGTGGAACCGGGCGCGGAGGAGACGGCGACGAGGGAGGCGAGCGCGGCGCCGTCCGACGAGGAGATGGCGTCGACCACGCGGGAGAGGTAGTCGCCGATGCGGCGGTGCGCCTCGCCCATGCTCAGGTACACCGCCATCTCCGGCGGCGGCGTTGGGGTTTGGAGTTGAGACGGCGGCGGCGGCGGCGGCGGCTGGAACCGGAAGAAGCCGGTACGGGTTCGGTCCCGGTTGCGACTGGCGAGTTACTATTTTCCGATGGGTGCGGGTAAGGAATCCACGCCGTCGAGTGAAAAATCGACGGCCAAGGCCTTTTGATCTGAGTGCTGAGCGGAAGTGCTAAACTTTAACATTAGTTTATCTAAAATATAAATGCTATAATGAATTGTGTTAAACTTTACTCAAGACTCTAAAGAGATGAAAAGGCATTAGTTAGAGTATAAATGCTACGGTTAGCAGTTTAGCACTAGCATTTCAGTCAAATTCACACAGACTTGGACTGTTGCATTATTCATTTGTATATACACGGGCCATTTATATCACCAAATTCTTTGAAAAAGTATATTAATGAACATGCAAAAAATGAGATAAAGTGGCATGGTTGAATGTGTGTGCCACAGTGCCACGGTAGAAAGGAGATACTCCTAGTGTGGCCGTAGGTTCCATCATCTCCTCACTAACTTTTAATCACCGCAGCCATAGTTTAGTTTAATTGCTAGTATCATGCGATGTAGGATATTTCGCTAATGTGGCAAAAAAAAAGATGAATTTGTGCTCCCTCGGTTTATTCGATAGATATATATTTTCAAAATTAAAATATTTTTGATAATCCTATTTCAGTTGTTATCTCGGTCTAACACAGTTACATGGACAACCATTGTTGTTACTATGCAGAGTAATTATTTTATTATAAAAAGACTAGTAAGGATGAAGGGACTTCGTGGCCAAAAGTGCATAGTAGCCATAGACGCTACCGATTCCGCATCCGATGAGGGCACATATCGTCGGTATACGTTTGTATTGGGAACAACAACGTGTTAATGATGGGATGCGAACGAAGCGAGAAGACAAATGATCGTGTGGCAGTGCAAGACGACAAGAGGAGACGAGATATTGCAAGCGGCGTGATAAGACGAAGGGGGTGCACGCGGTGGTGCGGGACGGTGAGATAAAACGAGGTACTATGTGTTGATTAATACCCATGTGTTGCTATAAGTGAAGGGATATTGTGAGCGGAGGCACGTAGAAGTCATGGATGTCGCAGATTCCGAATCTGATGAGGAATACGATAAATAAGGCATCCTCCATAGTCATCATGCTCGGGTCGACGAGGGGTTGCAAGCGCAAGAAGACGAAGAGGTGGGTATAGTGTTGCGGGACAGCAAGAGGAAACGAGGGTGGATTGATTAGATAACATATTATACGTTTTTTAGAAAAAATATAACTTACCAAAAGACTGTGGTTTAATTTCTGTAAATATTACGTAGGAGTCATAATATAAAATCATTTTTACCTATAGGAATATATAACAATATAATTAATTGGATGATAAGAAGGTCTTCTTCTTAGTTATTCCACTAAGAATGCTTATATGTGTGGCTAAATTTTAAAACAAAAGACAGCTTACGTTTGTGGAATGGATGGAGTATCTTTATAGAAGAAAAAAACAGACGGTTCTTATTCTCGGACATAACCTTTTGATTTCTTCTAGTTGTTGTGTTGTCGTTAGATTTTGGATGTTGCCTAGTAGGGTTAATTACTATGGAGTATATGTTAATATTTGACAGGCTCCTTTATGTTAGCTTGTACACGTGTAATTTGGTTGTATGCATTATTTCTATTTTTTCTTGTTATTTCAATTGAACTAAACGAGATTTTATTTTTCAATCTAGTTTCATTAATACTTTTACTAATATCTATACTATGTCATTCTAAAAAGTATGAGAACTACATCAAATAAGATGTGTATTAAAGACATGAAAGGGCACTTGTTTACACAAATTTTCAAGTCTCTGTACGGAGTATATAACTGAATTATACTTTAATGTGTTGATCTGGTCCCTTAGTACACACACAACTTAGTTAATCTATACTACTTATTACCAATGTATTATGATAAGGACACGGCTATAACGTCCGAAGTTTATCGATTGACGTTACAACCCTATCCTTATCAGATGTGGTATCATATCGATTAGCTAGTAGCAATTTTTCTTATGATATTAGCAAACATACCCAATCTTTGTGTATAAGTTATCTCACTTATCTTGCTTTGAATCTATTAAATAATTAATAATATAACACCATTAATTTAACAAGTTGGAGATGGGAAGCTAAGAAATAACTTGTGTTCTCATAATGGTATCTGGAGAGATGTATCGACCCTCCTTCACGAGATACCTAGTACAACAAGGGCCTAGAAATTGGGTTATGCCCAATAGAAAAAGGTAGAATTACTAAATCACATGTTATCGAAGTTGTTGAAACAAAAAGAAAATACTTATAACATTACCAGATAGATAAGGGTATCAACCCAAAACCTGTAATATATGCTCATGATATGAATCAAAACAGAATAAGTTCCTAATTAAATAATAAGGGCAATTGAGAACTAGAACATCTACCCGGAAAAGAATTATGAAGTTGATAAGATGCAACAAGACATGAAGAAAGACGGTGACAGATGTAAAGGGATAAACCTAAAGAAATTAATTCTACTCCACTATCGACAAAAGGTTATGGAAACATATGTGTGATTGATAGTAGCAGTGGTTATTGAATTAGCGTAAACATATGTGGTTATTGAATTAGCGTAAACATATGTTGCTATTATGTAAACTATAACTATGGCTCTAGACCAACATTCTACCATTCGTTTTGGCCCATTTTGAAAAATGATGTCATTTCTCTCTTTGATCACCACAATCATACATTCATCATCCTTAGTACGAATCCCACATGCTGATGAGGTCGGGTAGATATTATAGGTTGCCTTGTCAAGGGGATTTCCATGGTGCTCACAGACCCAACCTAATATCACTATCCCCATCAGGCTGACCAAATTAGCTTCATTCAAGACTGGTGCATTTATAAGAATTTCATTTATGCCACCAAATTTATAAGCATTTTCCATGCCGAGAAGATGCCCACCTTCATTCTCATACTTCCCATAGCCATACCATGTCCATCCCTATCGCCTAACACATTGTGCGTTGTGAACTTCCAACCATTCGTTGCCAAGTAGGACAAATACCTACCTAGTTGGTACAGGTCTGTCTCTAAAACAATCTAGATTCTCGTGCGAGAACCTGACTCCCTTAACCATTGTGATAGTGCCAAAAAACTCAAGTATCACGTACATAACTTATTTCAGCATAGTATCATATCCATATATCGATATCATGACTCCAAATCAAGTGATACAAGCCACTCTAGGTTTAATCGACAATAAGAAATAATTACGCATCAAAAGCTAATAACTTGGGTGCTTGCCTTCTCCTCCACATGCATCCTTGAGCAAAGTGAGCGCCCCTTTAGTTGTACCAACCATCGTGGTTGAACTCATGGCGTGAATCTCGCGTATACCCGAAATATGTCCCAAAGAAATATGATAGTTCCATGTCACCAACCATTTATAAAGCAAACTTTAGAGTAGCCTGAACTAGTGTACAAAAATAATCAAGGCAACGGATGGAGTTTTCCTATGCGCATAACAGCAATATAACCATAGTTCTCATCTCCAAACACCATTCTTACAATCTAATCCCAACCCAACTAGGGCCTCACAACCAGCACAGTCTCATCTTATCGCAACAGGTTCCTAAGTCACAACCACCAACTCCTTCACTCTCTATGTCTGGCAATTTGAGCTCTCTTCCCATCTGTCTCAATAGCAACATTGGCATATCTCTCATTCCTAAATCAAGGCATAGGTGAGGTAGAATATCCTGTGCTAATGAAAGGCACAAAATATTGGGTCGTTCGTGACCGTGGGGTCATCTATAGCTATAGTTTTACACTTGATAGAGGTTGTACTCTTGGAATCGCCTGGGCTGCGAGATGGTGATCTGCCAGCTCGAGACGTAACCCATAGCCGACACATCAACAAGTAACAATACCATCCTACTTTTCTAGGCTCGAGAAACATCTACACTCTAACATCTGCATCATCGGTATGAAACCTTCCCTCGAGGGACAGTTGGGGCTATTGTATATCTGGGAGCAAATGCCGCAATGAGTCCCCCTCAGAGTTTGCATCTACGGTCAACCAGTCAGTGGTCACAAGGACCCACTGGCCAGCAATGGGTCCTGCGTGTTAGTCACAGCTTGTCAGTGGTCGATAGGCCCCACTGCAGGCCCACACTGTTAGCGGCTATGGTGGTGGGGTGAATTCACTATTGACGCTCCGGCGGGTTAGATAGGTTAGCATGACGATGGGTTAGATAGGTTAACAGGTCAGGTTAGGTTAGCTATTAGAGTTTGGGCTCAAACTAGAATAGTTAGCTTCTAGGAATTAGTGTGTCGACTTTAGAATTTGACTTAACACTCAAAGAACCAAAAGCCCAAGAGAAGAACCAAATCACACTAATCAATCCTTAGCAAACAATTTCCATTTTAAACTTATATAAAAGGCCTAGGAGCAAAGGGAGCACAAGAAGACATCCTTACAGTGAAAGCATGCAAACAATTCATGAAAAAGTTTTTAAAATTTTAGATTTTTGCATTCAACAACCTACGAAAATGCGGGATGTTAGGGTCCCGTTACTTCATGCAAATAGCTCCGCCTTTCTAAGTCAATTCTTAGTACTC
This sequence comes from Echinochloa crus-galli, assembly GCA_900205405.1. Classification (NCBI taxonomy): domain Eukaryota; kingdom Viridiplantae; phylum Streptophyta; class Magnoliopsida; order Poales; family Poaceae; genus Echinochloa; species Echinochloa crus-galli. The sequence goes on along the minus strand of OAMR01000186.1, from coordinate 4,034 downwards.
TTCCCATTTACTACATGCATGTCTCCCTCCCCTTGCCCAAGACTACCATTGATGCAATAGGCTGACATCGTCCAGCTTTTCTCTAAACTGGTGAGAACAAATGTTGTGTCTCTCGCTTCCCCATTGTTGGCACAAAACCTGCCTTCGGGAGCATGAAAGATACATGAGGATCAAGGATCTTGAGACCCAAAATCGTTGCCTACTCCTAAAGTTCATTTATAAAATCTATATACATGACCCTACACACTTCCTGAACGACTTGATTTGCACTCACCAGTGTTGAGCTTTTGGTTGACCTTTTGTTCATCACTTTCCATTCCTTGTTGTTTCACCCTAGGTGCCCACATGCCTTTGTTGCAACCTCCTTTTCCATAGTCCACACCTCACTCTATAGCACGCCTCAATATGATTGCCACGAGTGAGCTTAAATGCCTAGTTGCCTACATCGATAGCTTGAGGTCATTGATTCAGATAGTGAGATACGTGAACATTATTTTGTTTGTGGTAACTAGACTACTTACAGACGCTATGCAACATACATAAGCCTTAAGGTCAGTGAACCCCATGCCAACAATAAGTTCATCTAGGTAAATAGTGTTCTGACAACCTCAAATTGTTCGTTCACTTGTTTTACAATGATCAACTCAACACCCTAGCCAACCTCTTCCACAGGGCTCTGCACAAACTAGCCAAGGACACACAACATTTGATGCTCCAACAAGATCAAGATGGTGTGGAACATCTTCTCTAGTTGCACCCTAACCCGCTTCGTCTAGGTGAAACTTATCGTGTTCACACGCCACATATGCCGTGCATGATCCTTGGACTTGTTACCATACTAAGAATGCTCCATGCGTATTTGCGTCCAGATTTACTCTTCATCATCTGCTAGCGCATCTTGAATGTTTGAAATTGCTAGATTTTTATAGCATCGGCGCCATCTCGAATGACATCGTACGCGTTGCCACATTTGTGAAAGGGACCTTGATGTCACCTAGAGGGGGGGGGGTGAATAGGTGAATCCTGCAATTTACAAACTTTTTCACACAATCAGTACTAAAACCGGTCAGACCGGTTCCCAAAACCGGTCAGACCGCTTTTCCCAGAGGAAAGCGGTCAGACCGCTTTGACAAAGCGGTCAGACCGGTTTTCAACAGAGAAAACCGACTATGTGAAATTAACCCCCTCTACGAGTTCTAGCACAAACCAAACTTGATGATGAGCTCTTGGGGGATTAATTCAATAAATGGTCAAGTCACACAAAAAGAGAGGTTTGGGGAGAGCTTGCTGGTGCTTGGAACTGCCCTAGGCGAGTTAGAATGGAATGGCAACCAGCACCCCTCAAAGGAGAGGGGTATGGGGTATAAATACCCCACACAACCAAAACTAGCCGTTATAGCCGTTGGAAACCGGTCAGACCGGATTCCCAAACCGGTCAGACCGGTTTACGAACTATACTAGCCGTTACACCTGTCAGAGCCCAAACCGGTCAGACCGGTTTCCCAAACCGGTCAGACCGGTTTGGGTCCACTCAGCACCACAAACTCAAAAGCGGTCAGACCGCTTTCCCAAACCGGTCAGACCGGTTTGGGTCCACTCAGCACCACAAACTCAAAAGCGGTCAGACCGCTTTCCCAAACCGGTCAGACCGGTTTGGGTCCACTCAGCACCACAAACTCAAAAGCGGTCAGACCGCTTTCCCAAACCGGTCAGACCGGTTTGGGTCCACTCAGCACCACAAACTCAAAAGCGGTCAGACCGCTTTCCCAAACCGGTCAGACCGGTTTGGGTCCACTCAGCACCACAAACTCAAAAGCGGTCAGACCGCTTTCCCAAACCGGTCAGACCGGTTTGGGGTCTTTCAGCACACTAAATTTCCAAGTGTATTTCTCTCAAGGCTATCTCACATGGGTTGATCTAATGAGCACTTTTTGGTGTAAACCAAGACAACTAATGTTGCATCCCTCTTGATAGTACGGCATTCCTAAACTCAAGATTAAAACAATAAATGGAGTCTTCCACTTGAGCTTGTAGATCTTCCTTGATGCCATACTTGATCATTCTTCAACTTGAGGGCTTCAACAATTCATGTCTTGTTTGAGCTAATCCAATGTTGAGCTTCATGACTTAGAATTTTCATTGCACGAACAATTCATAAGCCATTCCATCATATGATCAATAAAAGATTAGATGCTTTGCATTGCTTCACTTGATATGACTTGATTGACGTATAGAACCCAAACTATAATGCTAGACCTTTCCACCAAGCAAGGTACCTCGGCTACAAAACCAATTTGCCCTTCACCTTGCTAGGAACGTCACTCGCATCTAGCTTGATCCCTTCCGTCCTCTCTTGCCAAATTAAGCTTCGCTTTGCATTGCATCATCAATGAATAACACATTGAAATCCATGTCTTTGATTTGAATGTCTTCTTTGGTAATTGACTTGTCCATAAGCTTCAATGCACTTGAGACCATATACTATCCATAGAATCATGTCTCACTTTGAATGTAACTATTGCTATGGAACAAGCCCAAAGAAATCCCAATTTCTTCAAATATTTTTATCCCAAAACCTTTGACAAGTATCTTATTAGGTGAGACCAACTAAACATGCTTGAGCCCTTGTCTCACTTGTCATTTCCAATCACTTGTCATTTTATGACTTAGTTGCATGGGATGATTACCACCTATTTGCTTTCTTGTCTTTTATATCAATAATGAGCTTTTATTCTTCAACAATCATATTCCTTGAATATCCATAAGAATAGATACCTGCTCATATGCTTAAGCAAACAAGTTAAATGACTAATCATGTTGTCATCCAAAATCACCAAAACATATAAGTGCCTAGATGCACTTTCAATCTCCCCCTTTTTGGTGATTGATGACAACATGATTAAAGCTTACAAAAAGATATGAAATTTAAGCTCTAGATGACTAAGATATATGATGAGCTCCCCCTCAATATGTGCATTGAATAGAATTTCAAAAATTCGGCCTCAAATGCCAAATTCACATATAATCAATAGAATTGAGAGCTCCCCCTATATCTTAGCATCCATCATGTGCAACAAGTGTGTGTGACATTATAAAACAATGTGTGATGCATATGACATGTATAGCACTCAATAAAACAAGAGAATCACATGCTTGCTGTCACGGGCCAAACCGGTCAGACCGGTTTGGGAAACCGGTCAGACCGGTTTCACCCAGACAGTAAGCATATGTGAAACAACATTGCATCAAACAATACATGAATATCATACTAGCAAATGGTCACTTAGAATATATAAAACAAGGTTCAACACACAATAGCACACATTACAAGTTCTCAAGTCCACAAAGAGATAAAGATCGAATTTATTACAATTCAAATGACTACAAGATCAATATCAACTAGAAATAAGCTTTAATCCATTCTTCTCCCCCTTTGTCATCAATCATCCATAAAGGGCCTGGAGAAGCTTGTAGTCACGCTCCCATCATGCATCCAATCCTTGCCGCTAGAAAGTCGGGCTATGATCATCTGACGAAGAAGATGTAGTCCAATGAAAACCTTCACTCAATAGAATGTGTATGTGTGATAAAAATGGAGTGATTCGGATGTGCTAGCCATGGAACTAAGATAGAGATGTGCTAGGCATACCATGACTAGGAGCTGAAGTAGGTCCAAAAAGAGAAGCCGCTGCCTGAGATGCAAAATCTCCAGGAGATGGAGATGGTGCACTAGAAAACTGTACTCCCGCCATAGAAAAACCAACCAACACCCCTCCAAGGAGAGGGGTATG
>OAMR01001073.1:193989-219883 GCA_900205405.1 Echinochloa crus-galli | reverse complement strand
GCTAACGTGTAGTTTACGTTGATATGAATCTAACGCAACAAGAACGGATTGAATCGGAGTTAAAACGTGAATTTTATTGCGAAAACAAAGTTGTAGGGACCTATACGTGATTATCTATAGATTTCAGTGGTTAACAAAGGATTTTCGCAAGAGACAGAGAACAGGGGCCGCGAAAAGGTGAAAGGTTAGGGTAAGATCTGAAAAAGGGCTTCGGTTGGATTTAAGTGCGACGGGGGAAAACTTGCAGGGGGTTCTCTATAAATTGCACAAGACACAAGGAATAGGCTAAAGGTTATAGGATTCCTCAGGGGCTAAAACGCGAAATTACCATCTTCTTCCTTTGGTGCAGCGCTCGGAAAGCGGTGCGGCACAAACGTCGAAGATGGCCTGGCATGCACGTCGAGGGGAGCCTGGCGGCGGCGCTGCCGTGCGGCGCGAGGCGACCAGTGGGGTGGGCTGGGGAGTGGGCCGAGTTGGGCCAAAAGAGGTACGGGCCGTAGAGAGAGGAAGGGAGAAGCTGGGCCGCGCGCTGAGTTGGGTCGGGCGATGCTGCTGGGCCTGTGCGGGGAGAGGGGAGGGGGACTGGGCCGCAGGGGAAGAAAGAAAGGAGGGAGCAGAAGTGGACCGAGATAATTGTTTAGGGAGCGAAATTGAACTAGGCTCAAACAACTTTTCTATAGCTCAAACAAAGGCAATTCAAACTCGAATTTAAATTAGATTTAAATTCCAATTCAAACCACACACAATCAAAACTCAATGCAGCAGCATGAATGCAACACTCAAAGCAATTTATTTATATTTCTCAAATATTTTCTTTTTTTCATTATAAATTCCCTGTAAATTAAATAAAGCTTGGAAAATTTTAGAAAATTGAGAAAATTATTGTATTAATTATGTTAAAAATTCACATCCCAAAATTCGAAAATTTTGGGGTGTTGCAAACTACCCCCCTTAAACTGAATCTCGTCCCGAGATTCGAAGAGACTAGGAGCAAGAAGGAAACGAAACAACAAGATTCTGAAAACAGAGATCTGCTGGAGTTAGGATCACCATGCTTCTTCGTCGATGTACTTGCGAAGTCTCCTACTTCGAATCTTTTGTTGTTGGGATTGTCTTCTAGTTTCCTTCTTCATGCTCTTCATCGGTTTGTGAGAAAAGATAGGAAGAAAAACAAGGAGATATGGGGAAAATAGAGGGAGCCCAACTATACAATCATTAAAAAGATTCAAATCACGCATTGGCATAATCACAATAAAATCAAGCACCTACAAACATGATTCACACAAGACTCGACACCACTGGTTTTTAAAAAAAACGTAACTAAATAATGCGTACCACATAATCATGGTGGTCTCCTAAGGTTTTATCAACCGTTCTAACTAAGCTGTGATCCTACAGTCAGCATAGCTCTGATACCAATCTGTCACACCCGGATTTACACAGAAACCCGAATGTGGCCATATGTGTGCCCAGGATGTCACAGTACACATATAGCAAACAAATATGGTAAACAAAGAACATATGCTGAATATATTACTCGGATAAAAAGAGTTTTACATCAGAGTGCATCATAAATAAACTAACAGGTAGAGCCTCAAGTCCACAGGGACACCAACTGGTTGACCACAGCTCAGAAGTACAGAAGATCCTCAAGAAACTGCATTTGTTACCCATCCGGGATTTTGTTGAATAGCAGCAAGTGTAAGTAAAAATATTTACTTAGCAAGTACAACACGGATTATGAAGGCTCAAAGTAAGGCTAGACACGACTTCGATAAACGCAGGGAAAACAACAACAGCGGCAGCAATAACTACAACAAGAGTAGTCCTGGCCAACGTGGCAACAACAGGCGTGACTTCAATAACAAGTGCAAGCCAGACATCACAGTCGCGACAGTCGAGCACCCCGCGCGGAAGAAGACCGCCCCCACCTTGGATAAAGTCATGAATGTCACTTGCCCATACCACCCTTATGGCAAGCACACATTGACCCAGTGTATCCACATCAAGAAGGAGTTTGATAAGCGAGAACTACCCGACGAGAAGAAGCTCGACAACGGGAACAACAACAAAGATAATGATGACCCTGGCAATGGTTTCCCCTAGGTCGACAATGTCGTTGCAGTATTGTTCAGTGGTAAGACCCACACCCAATCAAAGCGTTCCAAGAAGCTATCACTTCACGAGATGATGGCGATAGAGCCACCAACTCCCACATACCTCAAGTGGTCTGAAGTTCTTATCACCTTCTCCAGGGCGGACCAATGGACCAATTTTGCAAATCAAGGCAGATATCCCCTAGTTTTGGATCTAGTCGTGGCACAAGCCAGACTGACCAAGGTACTTATTGATGGAGGCAGTAGACTCAATATCATCTTCGCCAAGACATTCACGAAGATGAGACTCGACATCACCCAGTATTTGAAGCCCATGGACTCTCCGTTGTACGGTATCGTCCCTGGCAAAGCTGCGATTCCTCTGGGACAAGTCACATTACTAGTGACCTTCGGCACGGTGGCTAACTTCAGAAACGAGTACATCAAGTTTGAGGTGGCAGATTTTGAGACCTCGTATCACGCGATCCTTGGGCGTCCAGCCCTCGCCAAATTCATGGCGATCCCACATTACGTCTACCTCGTCCTCAAGATGCCAGCTCCCAATGGAGTCCTTTCCCTCAAGGGAGACCTCAAGATTTCCCACGACTGCGACGTGGAAGCTGTGGATTTGCTGCTGCTTCATAAGTCCCCACACAGATGATGGAGGTACTCGCTTTGGCTAAGAAGTCTGCGGAAGAAGGATCAGAAGTCCCTGCTAAGAAGTCTGCAACCGCGAGTTTCAAGCCCTCTGAAGATGTACAGCTCAAGACTGTAGATCTTGAGACGGGTGACTCGTCCAAAACTGCCCTCATAGGGGCAAATTTAGATTGTAAATAGGAAGACACGCTCGCCAAGTTCCTCCGTGTTAATAAAGATATATTTGCTTGGAAACCATCCGATATGCCTGGTGTTCCTAGGGAGCTTGCTGAGCACAACCTCAATGTCAAGAAGGACGCGAAGCCTAAAAGGCAATGCCTACGACGCTTCGATCAAGAACGACGCAACGCGATCAAAGCTGAGATAGACAAACTACTCGCGGCCAGCTTCATCAAAGAAGTTTTTCATCCAGAGTGGTTGGCCAATCCAGTCTTGGTCAGAAAGAAGAATAATAACGAGTGGCACATGCGTGTTGATTACACAGACCTCAACAAGCATTGTCCTCTAGACCCCATCGGTCTACCGCGCATTGATCAAGTCATGTATTCCACAGCTGGATGCGCACTACTCTGCTTCCTCTACTGCTACTTCGGTTATCATCAGATAGCCTTGAACAAAGACGACCAGATCAAGACCTCCTTCATCACCCCATTCGGCTCATTTTGCTACACGACTATGTCATTTGGGTTGAAGAATGCCGGGGCCACATACCAATGAGCCATACAGAACTTTCTTTCCTCTCAGATCGGCACGAACGTAGAGGCATATGTTGATGATGTGGTCGTTAAGACACGGGACCCAGAAAAATTCATCGCTGATCTGCAAGAGACATTTGACAATCTCAGGAAGTATCGCTGGAAGCTAAATCCAACCAAGTGCATCTTCACTATTCCTACTAGCAAACTACTCGGGTTTATCGTAAGCCATCGAGGCATCGAAGCTAACCCTTCCAAGATTACAACTATTCTCAATATGGAGGCCCCATCAAGCATTAAAGAAGTACAGAAGCTTACAGGATGCATCGTGTCACTCAATAGGTTCATCTCATGACTTGGAGAAAAGGGTCTTCCTTTCTTCAAACTAGTCAAGAAGCAGGACAAGTTTACCTGGACAGCTGAAGCCAATCAAGCTTTCGAACAACTCAAGACATACCTGACCACTCCCCCGGTACTTGTTGCTCCTGTCACAAATGATCGTTTGCTTTTATATATTGCAGCTACTACACACGTAGTTAGCACGATCATCGTGGTTGAGCGCAAGGAAGAAGGACATGTATTTCCAGTATAGCGGCCGGTTTACTACATCAGTGAAGTACTTTCCGCATCCAAGATCCGCTACCCTCAAGTCCAGAAGCTCCTTTACGCAGTCTTCATCACCTCTAGGAAGCTAAGACATTATTTTCAAGCATATCCAATTACTGTCATGACCAAATTTCCCTTGGGTGAAATCTTCGACAATCCTAATGCAACTGGACGAATCAGCAAGTGGAAAGCGGAAATAGCCGCATATGACCTCGCGCACTTTAGTCGGGAAAGCCTACAGGGCAGGGTTTGCTGAAGATATTGTTAAGCGATGTGAGGGCTGCCAGTTCTTTGCTCGTCAAGCTCACGTACCGGCGCACGAACTCCGTATGATTCCATTATCCTAGCCTTTCGCCTCTTGGGATCTTGATTTAGTTGGTCCCCTAACCTAGGTTCCTGGTGGTTTCGAGTGGCTCATTGTAGCCATCGATAAATTCACAAAGTGGATCGAAGCACAGCTTCTGGTAAACCCATGGGCTGACAATCTGATCAAGTTTTCGATGGGATCATTCACAGATTTGGTATACCTCATGAGATCATTACAGACTTGGGGTCTGTCTTCGCAAGTGAAGCATTTCAAGACTACTGCAGCCAATACTCAATCGAGACACATTATGCCTCGGTTGCTCATCCACGTGCCAACGGACAAGTCGAGAAAGCCAATGGCTTTGTCGGACCTTAGGACCGGCAATCCACCTGGGGGTACCCGAGTGGTTGATTTGTAGGAGGGCGATTGATGAGCTAGCAGCTTGATGGTACACAGGAGGCACTGATTTAGACAGGTTTGGGCTACCCGGAGGTATAACACCCTACGTCCTGTGTCGGTGAACTGTATATTGTATTGTCTGTTGTCTGGTATGATGCCCCTATCTAGGGACCCTTGCCCTCCTTTATATATCTAGGAGGTAAGGTTACAATCTGAGTATTTTCCATATGGGACTATTTACAATAGGGGGGTCCTAGTAGGAGTCTACTAGGACTCGGTCTTCTTTGGGCCGGCCGCCACCGCCCTCCATGATAGGCCCTAGGGTACTGTAACATCCTAAAATAGCCCTATTTAAAATTAATTGATTCTTTAATGTTATGTTCATAATTAATATAGGTTAAATAAATAATTTCTGGAAATTAAAATCAAATATAAGGTATAGAAACTTTTTTGTTGCATTCATGCTGCCGCACTGAGTTTTGTACTGCTTGTGGTTCAAATGAGAGTTTACATTTATTTAAATTCAAATTTGAATCACTTTGTTTTGAGCCTTAGAAAAGTTGTTTAGGGTGGAGTTCGCTTTTGTCCCCTGTACTTTTCCCTCGATCTGTTCCTGCTCCTCTTACTTCTCCCTGAGGCAGCCCAGCCCATCCCGTCTTGTCACACCCCAAAATTTTCGAATTTTGGGATGTGAATTTTTAACATAATTAATACAATATTTTCTCCATTTTCTAAAAACTTTTTCAAGCTTTATTTGATTTTGCAGAGAATTTAGTGTAGGAAAATTCTATTTCTAAATTAAATTAAAATAATATTGGTTTAAATTTTGAATGTCTTGCATTCATGCTGCTGCATTGAGTTTTGTATTCCTTGTGGTTCGAATGAGAATTTAAATCTAATTAAAATTTTCATTTAAACTGCGTTTGTTTGAGCCTTAGAAAAGTTCTTTATGTCCGAGTTCGTTTTCGCCCCTCCAATTCTTTCCCCGGCTCGCTTCCGCTCCCTTCCAGCGCTCGGCCCAGCCCCGCCCCCCACCTGGGCCTACACCAGCCGGCCCACTCCCGCCTCTGCTCCGGCCCAGCATCGCGGCCCAGCCAACCAGCACCCCGGCCAACGGAGCTCGCCCCGCCCCCATGGCCCAGCATGGCCCAACTTGCCCCTGCGGCCCACCAAGCCGAGGCCGCCTTTCGGCCCAGCCACCTCCCGCCACCAGGCACAGAGCGCCGCCGCCGCCAGGACTTGTCGTGCGTGCCACAGCCGCCTTGGCGTTGGCGCCACCTCGCCGCCCGAGCCCTTCCTGCACTCATTCCGGCCTACTTTAAGCCGCCGCCCCCGCCGCTCCTCAGCACCAACACCGTCCTAGACCACCGCATCGCCGGCGAGCCGAGCCGCCCAAGCGCCGGCGAGCTCCTCCCCTGCCTGTGTAAACGAAGGGGATAGTAGTTTTGCGATTTAGCCCCTGAGGAATCATGCATTTAATCCCAGTTCTCTTGTGTCTTGGAACATTAGCAGAAAAACCCTTGCAAGTTTTCCCCGTCGCACTTAAACCCAGCCCGAGCACTTTTTGCAATGCTAACCCCAACGTTTATATGTTTTGCGAGCACTATTTCTAGTGTCTTGCGAATGTTTGCTGCTAGTCCTCCAGATCCACGGTTAATTGCGACTAGGTCCCTAAAACTTTTAAAAACCCACAGATTCCACGTTTTAGCTCCAATTCAACCCGTTCTTGTTGCGTTAGCTTCATATCGACTTAAACTACGATCTAGTACTGCTATTTATCCTGTGACATATCTCTAAATTTTATTTAATAGTAAGTTAATTAAATGTTATCTAAATGTCTTCTCTTAATTAAAATCTAATTAAGGTTATGCGGTTTTTCATATTAATGCTAACATGACTAATAATTATTCATTAGTTTTCTGAATATAAAATATAATTAAGTTTCACTTCGGATTTTCATAAAGAAATATTAATTTGACTAATGTTTATTGAACTAGCTTTTCCAATTTAAAAGTAAACTAGAGTTACAATTCGAGTTTTCATAAATAATTTTTAATAATGATTAATATCAACATAAATATGTTTCTATCATAATATTGACTAGATCAAACACGACTCATAAAATTATTCGACTAGATGTTCTCATATGATTTATTTTAAGTTAATGCTTTAACTTGAATGATTTCTACTTGAACATTTACAATTAAAAATATGACTAAGTTTACTTCGACTTCTCTAAAGGTTGGAATATAATTTGTATTAAATATTTATACATAATTTTACTTAAATTAAAATAAATGAAGCTAATAGTCTTTCATTAAATATAAATTTTTCCGATAGTTGTATCTTTTCAACCGTTGCTCCGTTTCCAGCGATTCTTGCGCTTGTGTGACCATCGAACCAAGCCCTACCCTTTAGTGCGCTCTTTTAAAGCTTTCCTTTGATTGTTGTATTGTTCTTAGTCGTACTTGTTTGATTGCTTGTGTAGTTGAATGTTTGTGCTCAGTGGGTAGAATCTTTGCTATGCGCAGCTACTGTCACCTCTGTTTAACTGTTAATTTTGATTTAACGGTTCACTTCAATATGATGATTAAAACCTGCTTTTTAGTAACATGGATCAGGGAGCTAGAGCATGTGCTGTGTGCTTTGCCCTAGTGTCTCTCCCTAAGGACCGGTTCTTAAAGCGGCAACCCAGGAGCCTGTCGTCACCGCCAGAACTATAATGGCTCTGGTCTTGGACAAGTAGCATGTACGGCTCTAGCTTGACAGTAGTTACCGACGGGCCGACGGCGTCAGGAGGCGTTTGGGCCGGCGGGCGCATCCACGGAGGACGGAGTATCCGTCGGCTATGTCCCCGTGAGGCACAGTCCCGTGTTCGGAGTCTTAGGAATTGAGAACTCCGCACGTTGCGCATTGTTGGGTGGATCCCCATGCTCTGGACGCCATCGATCCCCTTACGGTGGACTCCGTAGTCGTACGTCGATCTCGGTGCCTAAGAACTCACCACCTTGTAGTACCCCAGCGGCTACTATCTTGTTAGGGTGTCTTGTGAAAGCCTCGTAGCGTCCCTATGCGATCACACCTCGGAAGTGTGGTTTGTGAGGTCTGATCCACCCACGCGTGGTTGGGTGCAAAGTTCCTTTGAACTTTCACGCGACTGGTGGGTAAAGGGCGAAACCTCTGCAGAGTGTAAATCTATCATGATAGCCTTGTTTAGGGTCACGAGCGGCCTGGATCCTTTTGGATTAGAAGATGATGTTTATTTATGCTTAATGTCACTTACACTGTATTAATTGGGTTACAACTAGGATTCATTCACTTGTAGTAACTTGGATAATGTTAAAACGAACCAACTAAAAGTGTTAATGCAGTTAAGCCGTGTCTAGCCTTTTTGAGCCTTCATACACCCGTGCTATACTTGCTAAGTAAGACATTTACTTACGCTTGCTATTATTCAACAAAACCCCGGATGGGTAACAGATGAAGTTTCTTGAGGATCTTTCATACTACTGAGCTGTGGTCAACCAGTCGGTGTCCCTATGGACTTGAGGCTCTACCTGTCGAGAGAGTTAGACTTCCGTTGTGTTTTATGTAAACTCTGATGCAAAACTATTTTATTCGAGCATATGTACTCTATTTTACCATATTTGTAAGCTGTATGTGTTATGTGGACTTCCTGGGCACACATACAGTAGCATTCGGATTTCTGTGTAAATCCGGGTGTGACACCTCTCCCCTAGCGCGCGCAGCGGCCCAGCTCGGCCCAACCCGCCTCACCTCCCTCACGCGGCCCGAGCTCCTCTCGCAGCCAAAAGTCCGCTTTTGCTCCCTCAACTACCGGCTCTCCCTTCTTCTGCACCTCCGACTCCCCAAACCGGCCCAGCACCACTCGCCACCCCTGCCCCCCAATTCTCTTCCTCGGCCCAGCACAGCAACTCCACCGCTCCTGGGCCGCACAACCAAGCCGGCCCAGCCCGACTCACCGCACCGTCGCTGCCACGCGGGCCCCGCGCGACAGGGTCATCTTCAACCTCCCGGCTGGGCTAAGGCCGAGCTCGACGCCGCGCGGCGCCACCGCCCGCACTGTGGACCCCTCAGGAACCTTCCCCGCATCTTCGCCGCCTCCCCTTTCCTTCTTTGCCTCGCTCCTCGCATGGAAACCTATCCCCACCGATGGAAAGGATGGAGCCGCCGGCCGCCGCCCCGATCTACGGGCGTGGCTCGCACGCCAAGGCAACCCTCCCCCGGGGCTATAAAACCCAGCAACCGCACCCTCGAACCCTCACCCATCTCCCTCGAGCAATCCCGAGCCGCGGCGCCCTTCTCCCTCACCTCGCAGCGTCGCCGCCATTAGAGCTCGAGCTGTCGCCGTCGATTATCCCTTCCGGTGCTGCTCCACCCCGTCCAGCTTCACCGGTAGTGTCGCGACGAGGTAACGAAGCTATCCGAATCGCCTTTGAGCTCGATTCCACCCGGCACCGCATCTAATCCATCGTCGGCCACCTTGCAGCTCCGCCGCCGCCTCCCGAGCTCGCATCGCCGTCGTCGATTCGCCGCTCCAGCGCGGCTATGCCCTCTTCGATGCCCTAGACAGCTCCGCCACGTGGTGAGCAACTTCCTGAGCCCATCCCGCTCTTTCCCGTGCTCTGTAGCCTACCCGCCCCTGCTCGCCGGCGAAAGCCACCGCCGATCGCCGTCGGAGTGCTGCCTGCGCAGCCTCCCCTACAACCCGGACCCCCTAGTTGTTTTCGTCATGTCTCCCTGAACCCATAGCACCAAGCCCCGTCCCTAACCGACCCCCGACGAGCGCGTTCCGCCTCGCCGGAGTTGGCTGCCCGCCGGCCGCCGCCACGCACCACCCTCACAGCCCGGGTGTCGTCTTGGACACCCTAGGTGTTCTCGCCGTTTCTCCCTGGTTCCAAAGGTCCAAGCCACGTCGTCTTTGGTGGTCCGTAGCTCGAGTTTGGCCTCGCTCCGGTGAGCCTCCGCCGCGGCCATGGGCGACGCCGCCGCCCCCGTCGTCGCCGTCGATCCCCCTCAACCCAGATCCAATCTCCACCATCAGATCCGCATCCGACGGCCCCCGTCGCGCCCCACCCCAAGTCAAACAAACCTATACCGGTCAGCGCCGTTAACATTTGTTAAAGAGCCCCTCGTTTTTGAGGAAATTAACTCGCCGTCCACAGTAGTGTAAAAGAAATTACTTATAGGTCCTGTTTTTCACGAAACACCCCCTGCGTTTTTCAAATATTCCAACCCGCGGTCCGGAGCTTGCTTATTTGCTCGTGAGCCCTCCTGTTTTAATACAAAATTACGTCCAGGTCCTCGGTTTTTCACAAATAAGCCCCTGATACTTAAAAATGCCATAACTCTCTCGTTTTAGCTCCGATTAGTGTGATTCTCGCGCTCACGTGTTCGTAGCGAAGCGTAGAATATTTCTAGAACCTTCTTTTGTACTGTTTCTACTGTTTGGTGTACTGTTCCAAATAGAATACCTTTGTTTGCATGTATTGGCTTGTGTGGATGCTTGTGTGGTGATTCGTGTCCAGTCGGTGAGCCGTTCGCTTTGGAGTTCGAGTTCGGAGAGGACTTTCAGGAGCCAGACTCGCAGCAGCAGCAGCAACAGCACTTTGAGGAAGGCAAGTTATAGCACGGACAATCCTTGCTACCTACTCACTTGTAATAAATTATTTCATACATGCATGTGTTTAATTTGATGTACCCGCTTTAAGGTTGTACCTAGCTTTTGTTAATCCTGTCCTTGTTTACCTTGGGTTTATGCATATGGGTAGAACTTTGCTATACGCAGCTACGGTCACCTTTACCTAATTGTTAACTTTGACTTAATGGTACACTTCAACTTTGATGTTAAAACTTACTTTTTATCTACATGGATCAGGGAGCTAGGGCGCGTGCTTCGTGCTTGGCCCTAGTGTCTCTCCCTAAGGACTGGTTCTTAAAGCGACAACCCAGGAGCCTGTCGCCAACGCCAGAACTATAATGGCTCTGGTCTTGGTCAAGTAGCTTGTATGGCTCTAGCTTGGTAGTAGTTACCGACGGGCCGACGGCGTTGTGGGAGGCAAGGTACGGGGTGTTTCTTGATTCCACCGAGGACGGATGCGCTCCGTTGGCTATGTCTCGTTAGGCACAGTCCCGTGTTGGGAGTCCTCGCGTAGGAACTCCGCACGTTGCGCCTTGGTTGGCTTGCATAGCCCACGCTCCGGACGCCATTGACCCCCTCACGTTGCGCCCTGAGGGTCAGTCAATCTCGGTGCCTAGAGTCTCACCGCCTTGTTGTACCTTAGCGGCTACTGTCTTGTTAGGGTGTCTTGTGAAAAGCCTCATAGCGTCCCTATGCGATCACACCTCGGAAGTGTGGTTTAAGAGGTTTGGCCACCTCGGCATGGTTGGGTTTAAAGTTCTTTGAACTTTTACGCGACTGGTGGGTAAAGGGCGAAACCTCTGCAGAGTGTAAATCTATCATGATAGCCTTGCTCAGGGTCACGAGCAGCCTGGATGATCCTTTTTTATTAGAAAATGATGTTTATTTATGCTTAATGTCACTTACACCTTATTAATTGGGTTACAACTGGATTCATACACTTGTAGTAATTTGGATAATGATAAAATGAAACAACTAAAAGTGCTAATGCAGTTAAGCCGTGTCTAGCCTTTTGAGCCTCCATAACCCATGCTATACTTGCTAAGTAATTATGTTACTTACACTTGCTATTTATTCAACAAAATCCCGGACGGGTAACAGATTGGGTTGTGCATGAGTCTGCTGCTGAGTTTCCAGAAGATCTGCCGTACTACTGAGTTGCGTTCTCCCAGTCAGAGTCCCTGTGGAGTGCGGCATCATTTAGAGAGAGTTATTAGTCTTCCACTGTATTGGTTAGTTTAATTATGATGCACTCTGATGTAAAACTCTATTTATTCGAGTATTTATTCATCATATGTTCTCTGTTTATCATATTTGTTTGCTATATGTGTACTGTGACTTCCTGGGCACACATATGGCCGCATTCGGGTTTCTGTGTAAATCCGGGTGTGATAGGTACCCATATCCCACAAGCCCCCGAGCAACGTTCAAGCGCGTGTCGAACTGCTTGATGAAGGAACGAGGCCAATGTAGTCGGCTGAAGGTGCTTTAACATGTAGTCGGCACAAGGGTGGGCGGTGCTCAAAAAGAGAGAACACCCAACACGACGCCGAGTTCTTCGAGGTAGTCGATCGGTCCTCATGAGGGCCGATTACAGGGCGACGATTAGGAGCACTATATACAGTAGCCCCCGAGCATTGGGTTGGTTAGTATAAGCAGCCCGAGGCTCCAAAAAAGAAGTCGGACAACATGTTGCCGCAAAAAGGGGGGAAAGTGTCACGCCCGGTTTTTAGGACAAACCGAACGCGTACCGTACGCATGCCCAGGATCAAGATTTCATGCATACGGCGACATCATCAGTGATTAACAGAACATATATCATTACAAAGTGTATAATATATTACAAAATGACCAGAGGATCTTAAACAAAAGATTACACATTTAAACTATCGCAGCGAAGGACTCCATCTTCCACAGACAGTCGACCGGGGGCACGCCAGCCTAGAACTTGTCTTTGTCCTGTAGCTCCTTTTTACTTCTATCTGAGCATCAAAGCTATATCGACCGTAGGACGCAAGCCTAGATAGAAATGGTCGTTGTTTTGGTTATATTTTCAAAATATTTTGAAAATTTCAACTCCTTGACTTTCTGTCCAATCTTTTGCACTCCAAACTCACCTATTCTATTCTATTTAGTAAAATCATTTCCTTTGTCCCTTCCAATTCAAAACTCTTAGACGTTAATCTGTTCTAGTTACAAAGACAATGGGAAATGTTCATGAAGACGGTGCCTCAAGAATTCCGAGAGTAAAGAAGCGAAGTTTCATTGAGAAGAAGTGTCATCATCAGCAACGAATGGATGTCTAAAGAAATCCAAAGTTAAATTCTTCATAAAGAAAAGGCATCATCATGCTACATGGAAGATCACAACAAAGCTTAACCCCCTAGGACGTTTATACCCAAGCCTGCTTATATCGTTAGATCAAGCGATGTTAAGGATTGTGCTAGTGTGCTCTCGTAAGGACAACTTTATGTTAGTGTGCTCTTCTGCGGTTGTTTGGTTTGTTATTGTGCTCTTTGTGATTTGTCTCTTTGTAATGACTGCTTAGCTTGGGAATCTCGGGGCGAGATTCCTGTTAAGGGGGATAGTATTGTAACACCCTAGTTTTAATATTTGTAGGTTTGTAAAAGTTTGTAAAATTTGCTAGCAACAATTAGGAAGTGTACACCATTTGGTTGCAAATTATTTGAAAAGAAATATTATTTTCTAAATAAAATCCAATAAAGTGTTTGTTTGCATTCATGCCGTTGCATAATCTTTTTTCATTTGGAAAATATTTTGGTTTACTAAAATTCGATTAGGCATATCTCGGGAAATATTAAACTACTTGAATAATCCTTGAACTCATTTGGCCCGAAATCCATTTGATTTCTCGACTCAAATCCACTCCTTTTTTCCCTCTCCGTCTTTTTCTATTTCTGCAGCCAGCACACACAAAAGAAATCCGAACTAGGCGAAGCCAATCTCTATCATGCGCATGCAGGTGGCACCCCAATCCCTGTACGCTTTCCTTCTTTCCACTTACAGCCTGGCCCCCTTCCTCTCTCTCCCTTCTATTTTTCCCATGCGCCACGAAGTAAGGCACAGCATCATGTTGCCATCTACGTGAACAGAAAGGCACCGGGTCCTTTCCCCTCCCCTCCTCTCCGTTTCCCCTGCAATTAACAGAAGCAAATGGCACCAATTGCCATTAAACTAGCCATTACCACCATGCTAACTGCCATCCAAATTCCCTCTCTCCTGTGCTCCTACGCCCCTACAAAACATACTCACAGCACCTTTTCCTCTCCCTTTTGCCACCCCACGACACTACCACAACACCAGATATTCCATTTGTTGGCAATTTCACCATCTTTGTCTCCTCAGTAAGGAGCACCGATGCCGGAATTACTGGCCGTGGGTGTCCATCTCCACTGCCCCCTCTCGTTCTTGGCTTCACAGGGACATCACAAGGCTGCCCTTCTGCTGTGGCGTGCGACTCCATGGCCAGTTCTGTGCCTGCACCACGCGCCCTTGATCAGCTCCGCCATTCTCCACGTTGCATTGACGCCTGCCCTCTACATCGCCTCTCCATCCGAATTGAATCCACAGTGAGCACCCCCATCCTCCCCTTGTCTGATTTTGTGACATCCCGTTGAAATCCGAATACTACAACATGATTCCGGCGAGTTGCCGACGAGCACGCCGCCGTGCTCATCCGTGTTCTGGCAGCGCACGAGAGAAAGAACAGCGGCGGCACTTGGGCCGTCCGAATCACCTGTTTGCAGCCCAGAGTACCTCTTCGTTATTTTAATCTGAGCCACCCACGGCAAGGTCAAGGGCCAGATGCACTATGTCAATTTTATATTATAAACTCTCCAGAATACAGTAACATGTATGTTCATGTGCCTTGGAAAACATACGAGTTACACCTCCATATCTACAAAAAAAAATATTCATGCAGGAGATCATGACCAGAAAATGTTTCCAAAATTCCACTAAACATGTCAGTACTCTCAAAAATTCATGCTGATGTCGTTAACCCTTGTGATGACATCATACACCTGTTCTTCGAGTGATTTAATATTTCCCGAAATTAGTTTTACTGTTGAGCCCCTCTATAGTAAAACGCATGTATCTTTTTGCTCGTAGCTCCGATTTTGGCGATTCTCGCGGTCACGCGTTCGTAGCGACGAGCTCTGTATTTTAAAATGAATTTCATTCTGTTTATATGATGTTTGGTGTACTATTTTTATTTATTTGTATGTATGCTTGTTTCGGTAGTTGTCAAGTTTATGCGTGGAGATGTACATGATCTTACAAGCTGATGGATCGGAGAAGATTGAGCAGTAGCAACAGGGTTGTGAAGAGAGGCAAGTGTCCTTGAACATCTTGCTATTTTGTACCTTTATTTTTATAGCATAATATCATCTTTTATTTATGCTTTTCATGCATTTTAGATGTCAATTTGATAGGAATCCTAATAGGTTGTTTACTAGAATTTCTTGATCGTCCTTGTAGCCCTTAGAGGTAACCTTTTTATGGGTAGTATATGCTTAGCTGTGCTCAACAAGGTTGGTTCTGGTTTAATTAATATTGATTAAGGAACTATGAAACATGAGGGTTTTTGGTAATCTTTTATCAACATGGAACCCCTAGGCGACTCATGGCAAGTGTTGGAAATGTGGATATGAGACATGGATAAAAGTTTCACGAGATTTGTTGTCTTTCCAAGTTGGTTGTTTAAGGATTGATGTATGGAGCGATCACCCAGGAATACAGTGCAACCATGAGACCTAATGGGCTCTGGGCTTGGCCAATTAATTAGGGGAAACCAATGATTGGTGTGGCGAGACGGCGCTGATGAAATACTCGGCAAGGAGTGTGCCAACACGCACTGGCGGATCCTTTGTAAAGGCCTCGTAGTGTACCCAGCCAACACACCTCGGAAGTGTGTAGAGGGAGTAATTGACCCTGGCGTGACGGGTAACACGACTTGTGGTGAAAGTGTACGACCTCTGCAGAGTGTAAAACTGTTATAACAGTCGTGCTCACGGTCAAGAGTGGTCTGGACCCTCACATGGTTAGATTGGTTGGGTGGATCACAGAAGTGGAGTCTGTGGTTTGGGAGGTTTATAGCTGCATGTAGCTTTCACCGGGAGTATTTGTGGTTTGGGAAGCTTATAATAATAATATTTCTAGGTGCTTAATTAAAATATGACCAACTAAAATATGAGCTTTGCAGTCCACTAAATATAGCCTCCTTGTTCAAGCCTTGCATGTCATATTATTCCCTCCACTTGCGGAGTACACGCCTCCAGGTGTACTCACCGTTTTCCCTTTCAACCCCTGCTGTGTCTACATCGTTGCTGCTCAGATAGAAGTAAAAAGGATCTGCACGATAAAGATGGAGTTCTAGGCAGGCGTGCCCCCGGTCGACTGCCTGTGGAAGATGGAGTCCTTCGCTGCGATAGATTAAATGTGTAATCTTTTGTTTAAGACCCTCTGGTCATTTTGTAATCTATTACACGCTTGTAATGATATATGTTGTGATATTCACTGATGAAGTCGCCATATGCATGAAATCTTGATCCTGGGCATGCATATGGTATGCGTTCGGTTTGTCCTTAAAACCGGGCGTGACAGAAAGCATGCTGTCACCAAAAAATCCGGCGCCCAGCCCCGAGCATGCGAGGTCGGCCGCGGAACGCGAGGTGACGCCGAGCAAGAGCAACAGGTTAGAGCCATAGCTCGGTTAAGTTGTTCTTGTTTGACGTGTGTTTATCCCGTTTGATGCTGACTTCGATGCTTGTTGCGACGGAAGGAACACCGAGTCGTCGCATGCGCGAGCCCCCAAGCATGCGAGGTCGGCCGCGCGACGAGAGGAAACGCCGAGTCGCCGCGCGCCAGCCCCCGAGCATGCGAAGTCGGCCGCGCGACGAAGGAACGGTGAGTCGCCGCACGCGCCAGCCCCCGAGCATGCGAGGTCGGCCGCGTGATGAAGGAAACGCCGAGTCGCCGCGCGCCAGCCCCCGAGCATGCAAGGTCGGCCGCACGACGAAGGAAACGCCGAGTCTCCGCGCGCTAGCCCCCGAGCATGCGAGGTCGACCGCGCGACGAGAGGAAACGCCGAGTCACCACGTGCCAGCCCCTGAGCATACGAGGTCGGCCGCATGACGAGAGGAAACGCCGAGTTGTCGCCGCATGCGCCAGCCCCCGAGCGTGCGAGGTCGGCCGAGCGACGCTAGGGAACGCCATTGTACTTGTGAGGGAGAGGAAGTAAAATAGTAGTCTTTTGGAGAAACGATAGTAAACTTAATTGTAATAAGTACTCGAATTTTGCTTTTAGCATGCTTTTGTTTTGAGTCGGTTTTATCAACCCCTATCACTTCACCGCAATCATGACAAGCTGTAACACCCTAGTTTTAAATTTACTAGGGTTTTTTAAATTTTCTAAAATATGTTAGAATTAAATAGAGAGTGTGTATAATTATTTAAAGTAAATTAACAATATTTTCTAAATTTAAATTCAATTAATATAGACTATATATATAAGGTGGTTGTTGCATTCATGCTCTTGCATATTTTTTGTTGTATGGAAAAGTGTGAATTTCAAAACCTTTATAAAATTCGAGTAGAGTTCGTTAGTGTGTTTAAACTTAAGGACTAATACTTCTGGAATTAATATTGTTTAAGCGCCAAATATTATTTTAGGGCTTTGCCCATATTCTTTTCTCCTCTCTTTCTCTCTTTTCTTAAATCATCAAATTCTAAACCTAAACCTATAGGACACATGGCCATTTCGGCCCACACATCCCACCCAACCCAAATCACCACCCCCGCAAGCCCACCCCTTCCTCCCTCCCGCGGCCCACTGCCAGCCCAGCTTCTCCCTCCCCCACCCCCGCACGGCCCAAGCGCCCAGAGCCCCGTCCGCCCCACGCCGTCGACGACTCACCTCGGCCGCCAAATCATCGACATGAAGCACCTGGGAAGGTTCGCCATCTCCCCCTCTTGCTCCACGTCGAAACCGCTTGCGAAACGGAGCACCGTAGCGCCCGGGCTACCGAACGCCGGCGGGCCGCCGCCGCTCCCAGCCCAGCGCCGTCGCCTCCTAGTCCCCGCCGGCGACCAACGTGAGCGGCACGCCCAGAGCCGCTGATTCGCGAGCGAATGGCCCAGATTAAGTCCACCATACCGGTCAACCCAAGTCAACAGGTCTGTCCCGGCTCTTTTGCTAAAGAGACCCTGAGAAAATTAGAAATCAACCTGCGCTGTGCACTGAGTCCTGTAAAACTTGCTTTGTTAGCCCCTGCTGTCTGTGGTTATTTATTATTAGGCCCCTAACTTGTATAAATTACATTATACACCTTGTATTTTCACTGTTTTACAATATTCGTTTACTGAGCCTTGTATATTTCACATTATAGACCTTGCAACTTTCTGAAAATTATATAAATGTCCTTGGTAATTTAATAAAAATGTAAAACCTATTTAATCTTTGTTTAAAATGCCTTGTTGATGTCATATATTGCTAATATGATGTCATAAATTAGTTTATTTTATTTTGAAATATTTTAATCCTTGACAATGCTATAAAAATTAGTTTTAGCTTAAATAAAATTCTTTTAGGTGTTAATAAAATTCCAGAAAATAGTTAAATCACGTTTAGCTCATAGCTTTTGCGTCCTAGCTTCGTTTTAGTCCGTTCTTGTTGCGATGGTCCTCTTTTAGCGTGGGCTATTGTTTACAAGTGTAGTTGCACGATGATTATGTTTCATAAAATTAAATTAAATATTAAATTGGTTAATTTCCTTTCAACCAACTTTGTAAATAAAACTTGTTTAGGTTTATACACCGGTTTTTGATAAATTCATGCTAATTTGAATAATGCCAACATAAATGTATTTTTAACTTATAACTTGTTTAATTCAACACGACACATGAAATAATTCGATTAGACCTTCTCACGTGCTTTAATTTATTTCAAGTTAAATGTTAAATGGCTTAATCTATATGCAAATATTTGTAAATAAAATATGACTAGGATTTACTTCGCTATTGAATTAAAATAATTTGTGTAATTTAAACAGGGCTATTTCTTCGAAATATCCTTTACACATGATTTCTTAAAATAAAATGAATGCAACACGTAGTTGTTCCTTTTGTATATAATTCAAAATGCTCGCGGTCAAGAGCGACCTGGACCCTCACATGGTTAGTTGGTTGGGAGGATCACTGTGGTGGTTAACTGTGGTTTGGTTGGTTACAAGTGTGTCTAGCCTTAAGTTGGGTTTGGTTTTGGGAAGCCAAAATATGTCCTTGCGTTCGTTGTAGCTAATGTTCCCTTATAGTACGCTTTTCAAAACTATTTTGTTATTGCTTGGTGTATTGTTCTTAGTTGGACATGTATGTTATTTTCAGGTTATTTGTTTACGCTGAGGAACTCTTCTGAGCAGGGAGACTTTGGAAAGAGGCAAGTGTCTTGATCATCTTCACTCTTGCGCCTTTATTATTTCTACATGTCATCACCTTTGATTATAATTAATTTTGATTAATGAATTATGCAACTATGGGTTGGTAATCGTTTTAGCAACCTGGAACCTTAGGTGCAGATAGTGTCACAAAGGAGCTTGGTTGAGAGGGCTTGAAGAAGGACGCATTCGTGAAGACTTGGAGTCCTAGGCTGGCGTGCCCCCGGTCGACGTTCCTGTGGATTATGGAGCCCTCTGTTACGATTAGACTTACGGTTGTGAAATTTTCTTTAAGACCCTCTGGTCATTTTGTAAATATTATACGCTTTGTAAATGATATTGTTCTGTTATTCACTTATGATGTCACTTTATGCATGAATTTTGATCCCGGGCATGCATAAAGAGTGCGTTCGGTTTGTCCTTAAAACCGGGCGTGACACAAGCGCTAGGGACTCAGGCGAAGAACTGGCTGGAGCTCTAATGGAGGCAGCACTCCTACATGCTACGATGCTCTGCATGGAGGCTTAGTCGTAGGCAGGGTCCCGGCCGAGTATTGTCACGCGTGTTTAGACTTTGGATTTAGTGAGTCAGACTTGCCGTTTTTGTTTTGTTGCTTCATGAGCAATTTTTGTTTTAGGGCAAACACATGGATATGGAGAAAAACTATGCACATGGCGATCTGTAGAAATCGTAAAATAAAATAAAATACTTAGCTCGATTCGTGGCCGAGTTGGAATAATCGTCGTAGGTGATAAGGCGGTTAGTCGAGACGTGTCTCTGGCTAGCTATAGATCGAGTATGACTCGTCCGCAACTGGTTCGTCGATCCGGGTAGCAGCGTCTGCGTACATCTTTGATGTACATCAAACGGAAATCTTGAAACCTTCTGGTAGCTTTGTGTGTGGCCGAAGCAAACTCCATCTAATAGCCTCAATGACGCTAGGTGCATGCAACTAGCGCCGACATGCATCAGGCTCACACGCCGTGCGTACGTACTTTGCTTTCTGCTTATCGGATTTGAGTTGACTGAGTGGATCGGCCAACAGCGAGATAACGAATCGCTCCTCATCTTCTGCTGGTGTCGTAGACAAAATCATGTCACCGATTCCGCCGACTTGATCATCTTGGGTGGGTCTGGGTGGGTTCTCAGATCGGATCTGAGATTTCTTCAGGGCGCGCCTCCACGCATGCGAGGAAGAACGCGAGATTGATCTGCCATCAAGCCAACGGTGCTTTCGAATCGAAAAAGCTCACCAATCTACCCCTACCTGGCGCGCCAACTGTCGGACCTTAGGACCGGCAATCCACCTGGGGGTACCCGAGTGGTTGATTTGTAGAAGGGCGATTGATGAGCTAGCAGCTTGATGGTACACGGGAGGCACTGATTTAGACAGGTTCGGGCTACCCGGAGGTATAACACCCTACGTCCTGTGTCGGTGAACTGTATATTGTATTGTCTGTTGTCTGGTATGATGCCCCTATCTAGGGACCCTTGCCCTCCTTTATATATCCAGGAGGTGAGGTTACAATCTGAGTATTTTCCATATGGGACTGTTTACAATAGGGGGGTCCTAGTAGGAGTCTACTAGGACTCGGTCTTCTTTGGGCCAGCCACCACCGCCCTCCATGATGGGCCCTAGGGTACCCATATCCCACAGGCTTACTACGACAAGGTTTAAAACCCAGACTCTACGAACCGCTCAAGAAGTATGGTGGCAAGTGGGCTCACGAACTGCCTGCGGTACTCTGGGGACTCCGCACGCAGCCAAGTCGTGCAACCGGGCAAACTCCCAATTTTCTAGTCTACGGGTCTGAAGCGGTTCTACCTACTGATCTCCTCTGGAATGCTCCTCGACTAGAAAACTACGACGAACAAGTCACTCAACAAGAACGTTTTCAAGATGTCGACGGCATCGAAGAAGCCCGAGTAGCGGCTCTCATCCATGTCACACCCGGATTTACACAGAAACCCGAATGCTACTATATGTGTGCCTAGGAAGTCCACAGAACACATATAGTTAACAAATATGATAAACAGAGTACATATAGTCGAATAAAAATAGTTTTACATCAGAGTTTACCTAAAACACAGCGGAAGTTTAACTCTCAACAGGTAGAGCCTCAAGTCCACAGGGACACCGACTGGTTGACCACAGCTCAGTAGTACGGAAGATCCTCAAGAAACTTCATCTGTTACCCATCTGGTATTTTGTTAAATAATAGCAAGCGTAAGTAAATGTCTTATTTAGCAAGTATAACACGGGTGTATGAAGGCTCAAAAAGGTTAGACACGGCTTAACTGCATTAGCACTTTTAGTTGGTTCGTTTTAACATTATCCAAGTTACTACAAGTGAATGAAATCCTAGTTGCAACCCAATTAATAAAGTGTAAGTATTGACCCTCCTATCGCTGCGCCCTGGGAGTCAGTCAATCTCGGTGCCTAAGGTCTCACCGCCTTGTATTACCTTAGTGGCTACTGTCTTGTTAGGGTGTCTTGTGAAAAGCTTCGTAGCGTCCCTATGCGATCACACCTCGGAAGTGTGGTTTGTGAGGTCTGATCCACCTCCGCGTGGTTGGGTGCAAAGTTCCTTTGCGATCGCGTAGGGAAGAGACAGGGCTTTCACACGACACCCTAACAAGACAGTAGCCGCTAAGGTAATACAAGGCGGTGAGACCTTAGGCACCGAGATTGACTTACGCCTACGGAGTCCACCGTAAGGGGGTCAATGGCGTCCAGATCGCGGCAAGAATGCCATCAACAAAATAAAAGTGCAACATGCGGAGTGCCCCATTGAGAGCAGTCCCGACACGGGACTGAGTCTAACAAGACTTACCCAACGGATTAATCGTCCTCGGTGGAATCGGGATATCACCCAGTACCTTGCCTCCCCTAACGCCGTCGGCCCATCGGTAACCACTGGCAAGCTAGAGACGTACAAGCTACTTGTCCAAGACCAGAGCCATTATAGTTCTGGTGGTGGCGATAGGCTCCTGGGTTGCCGCTTTAAGAACCGGACCTTAGGAGAGACACTGGAACAAAGCACAGAGTAGATGTTCCAGTTCCCTTAACCATGTTGCTAAAAAGCAAGTTTTACCATTAAAGTTGAAGTGAACCATTACATCAGGTTTAACAGTAACAGTAAAGGTGACAGTAGCCGCGCCTAGCAAAAGTCTACCCGTAATGCAATAACCCCAGGTAGTCAAGGTAACAGAAATAACAAAGCTAGGAATATCCTTAGGGTACATCAATTTAAATGCATGAATGTAAATAAATGTAGTACAAAGGTGGATAGGTAGCAAGGATTGTCCGTTGCTATAACTTGCCTCAATCCATAGTATTGCTGCTCAAAGTCTCTAGTCTTCATCTTGAATCTCTCGATGGCGTTCCTCTACTCGCAGCAATCAATCAACACGAGCATAACATACTAAACAAGCAAACAAACAATATACAACTAAGAACAGTACACCAATCAAAGGAAAAGCTTTAAAAGAGCGCGCGAAAGGATAGGGCTTGCTTCTATGGTCTTGTGAGCACAAGAATCGCTGAAAACGAAGCAACGATTGAAAAGATACAACTATCGAAAGATTTGTATTTAATGAAAGACTATAAGATTCATTTATTTTAATTTAAGTAAAACCATGTATAAATGATTAATACAAATTATATTTTAACCTTCAGAGAAGACGAAGTAAACTTAGTCATATTTTAATTGCGAATGTTCAAGTACAAATTACTCCAATTAAAATATTAAGTTAAAATAAAATATGTGAGAGCATCTAATCGAACATTTTATAAATGTGTTGAACTAATCAGTATTATGATGAAAACATATTTATGTTGATATTAATTGAATTAACATTTATTTATGAAAAGCCGGAGTTTAATTCTAAATTGCTTTTAATTAGAAAGCCGATTTAATTATCGTCAAGCAATTTAACATTAATTTAGAAAAAACCGAGATATGACTAATTATATTTTATTTAGGAATAAATTGAATAATTTATTAATCAATTTAGCATTTAATATAAAAAGCCGAGCATAAACCTTAATTGAATTTTAATTAGAAAACTCATTTAAATAATATTTAGTCAAATTAATATTAAATAAAATTCAGAAATAAATTAGATGTCAATTAACAGTGGTAACGAGTAGTTCATGCCAATATGAATCTAACGCAACAAGAACGGATTAAATCGGAGCTAAAACGTGTAATCTATGGATAAACAAGGCTGCAGGGATCTATACGCGATTAAACCTAAATCTCAGGGGCCAGCTGGTGAGATTCGCGAGACATAGAGAATAGTGCCCACAAAATCAGCAAAGGCTGGGGTTAGATCTGCAAATGCTGCTTAGGTTGGGTTTATGTGCGGGAAAGGAAAACTTGCAGGGGGTTTTCTGTGAAATTGCCAAGACACATGAATAGATCTAATGATTTCACGTTTCCTTGGGGACATAACTGCAAAACGGCCATCTTCTTCCTCTGAACACGCGTAGGGGAGCTCACCGGCGTCCTGGCCGGCTTGGCTCGCCGGCGCTCGGGTGGAGGGGGAAACTCGGCGAGGGGCTCAAACGAGAGAGGAGAGAGAGGGGATCTCAGAGAGGTGCTCACCACGGGCGATGAAGGGCGGACGGCGGTGCTCCAGCACATGGGCCGACGGCAGCTCGGGAGCTTCGTGGGCGAGGGGCTCCGGCGATGGGACGGCGACGAGAAGCAGTGGCGAAGCTGCGGCTCAGCACGTCGGAGCTCACAGTGGCCTCGGCTTCGCCTGGGGGGCTCAACAGCGGTGAATCGGGGCGGAGGAGCGCCGGAGCGAGGTGACGACGGCGGCCGGCGGACCCTTGGCTCGGCGGCTCGGGAGCGGCGCGATTGGGGGCTGCGGCGGCTAGGGTTTCTGATGAGGGGGTGAGGGGTTGGCGGCGCAGACGGGTTAAGTAGGCGCGGGGGAGGCGGTCTCGACGTGCGGGCCCTGCCGCGGCGAGCCGCGCCATTAGCGGAGGGGGAAGAAGGAAGGTGACGTCAGGCTGGCGTCAGCGGCCTGACCAGCGGGCCCGGCGTGGCAGTGGGAGGAAGAGTGTGTGCGCGGTGATGGGCTGCGAGTTGCTGGGCAGAAGGGGCAAGCTGCCGCGAGCTGGGCCGGGGGCGGGCGTTGGGCCGAACGAAGCTGGGCCGGGGAAAGAGTTGGGCCGGGCGGGGCTAGCGACGCGGCTAGCGCAGCTGGGCTGGCGCGGGATTGGGCCGGAGCGGAGGGAAAGATGGCCGAGCGGAGGGGGGGAAGCGGGTTGGGCCAAGCTGGGGCCTGCGGAAAGAAAGGAAGCTGGGCGGCTGGCTGGAGAAAAAGAAGGAGGTCGGAGTCTGGCCGGGAGAGAGAGTTTGAGGGGCAAAAGCAAACTGGCCAGACGAATTTTTCTAAGGCTCAAAACAAAGCAATTCAAACTCAAATTTAACACTAGATTTAAATTCTTATTTGAACCACCCACAAACAAAACTCAATGCAGCCAGCATGAATGCAAGGCACTCAATATTAATCCTGTATTGTTTTAATTTAATTTGAAAAATAAAATTTTCCTATACTAAATTGCGTGTAAATTTTATAAAGCTTAGAAAATTGAGAAAAATATTGTATAATTACGTTAAAAATTCACATCCCAAAATTTGAAAATTTTGGGGTGTGACAAACTACCTCCCTTAAACTGAATCTCGTCCCGAGATTCGCAAGGAATAGGAGCAAAGAGGAGACGGAACAACAAGATTATGAAAACAGAGATCTTCTGGAGTTGGAACACCATGCTTTTTCACCTTCTGTGTTGATATAGTTGCGAAGCTTCTACTCCAAATCTTTTTTTAGCTTCATTTCTTCATTGAGGAGATTGACTTCTGGCTTCCTTCTTAATGTTCTTCACTTGATTATGTGAATAGATAGCAAGAAGAACAAGGAGATACGAGGAAAACAGAGAGAACCCAACTAGACAATCATTACAAAGAAGCGAATCAATCAGAGACATAAGAACAAGCATTACAAGCTCACTCAATCAAGGTTAAACACACAAGCATAAAAGCGGTGCTAACGTTGTCAATAAGGTCAAGGGAATCCTCCTAGATGTGGACAAATCTTCAACGGTCATATCAGAGGCATCATTTCATCTTGACAAGCTCTTGGTTGTTATGATAGTCAGCTTGATGTAGTTTCTAGTTGCTCGGGTTTGACTCCTAGCAGCAACTTGTAGCTTCATTCTTCTAGACGACTTGAACATGCATTGGGGTGATGTAACAATCTAAGGGTTTTAGAATAAGGAGAGTGAGAGTAGAAAAGATACTTTGGGATCAAAAGACAAGGAAATAATCCAAAGTGATGATACTTGAGGAACAAGGAGGAGAGAAGTGGAAATAGTATCAAGGAACGACCGAGTAAACAAGGATACTCACAACAGTGAGGCAGGATAAGCGATCAAGGTAAAGCAACAAGGAGGAGTTAAATAGTCAAGAATTGAAAATTAGCAATTTATCAATACAAGGAGGAGGTAAATAATCTTAAGTCAAGAGTGAGAAGTAAATTATCAAGGAGAGGATAAAACATCCAAGGATATAATGACCAAAGAGAAATTGTCAAGGAGGAAAGTACTCAAGGATAGCACTTTTTATGAATCAAAATATCAAGGATTGAGAAAGCAAAGATTATATGGCAAAATGTAATCTTAATGGATGGCCAGTACTATCTAGGTTGTGGTCCTACAGTCAGCATAGCTGTGATACCAATCTGTCACACCCGGATTTACACAAAACCCGAATGTGGCCATATGTGTGCCCAGGAAGTCCACAGACACATATAGCGAACAAATATGGTAAAAATCAGAGTACAATGCTTAATTCTCAACATAAAGTAGCGATTACATCAGAGTTTGCATAAATGAAAATACAAGGACAGCGGAAGACTAGTACATCTCTCTAAGCGTAGCCGCAATCCCACAGGGACTCTGACTGGGAGAACTTCTTGTCGACGAACAATACCGGTGCTCCCCA
>OAMR01001073.1:168828-185347 GCA_900205405.1 Echinochloa crus-galli | reverse complement strand
GTGCCTTGCCTCCCACAACGCCGTCGGCCCGTCGGTAACCACTGCCAAGCTAGAGACGTACAAGCTACTTGTCCAAGACCAGAGCCATTATAGTTCTGGTGGTGGCGACAGGCTCCTGGGTTGCCGCTTTAAGAACCGGACCTTAGGAGAGACACTGGAACAAAGCACAGAGTAGATGTTCCAGTTCCCTTAACCATGTTGCTAAAAAGCAAGTTTTACAATTTACATTGAAGTGGACCATTAATTTCAAAAGTTACAATTAAGCAAAGGTGGCAGTAGATGCGCCTAGCGAATATCTACCCATATGCATGAACCCGGGATAACAACGGAATATGGTAAACAGCAAGTGGGTGATCTCGTTTTGGGGCATCGGTCTTCTGTCCCGCTGGTCACCAGTCGTGTGCCCCCCTGCTTCCTTTGCTCTTCTCCTATTCGCCTTGCTCCACTTTGCACTTTGTCTCCAGCAGCTTTGCACAAGTTTAGCACTACAATTCAACTTTGCATTATTGTTTGATTGTGCTAATCCTTGATTTGAGTGCAGCCTACCCAGATCTCCACATATTTCTACGACACGCAGATTTTGTTTCTCTAGGCAATCGCTCCTCCAATCTCTCGCGAGTTCCACCGGTTGGTTGCGGGTTGCCCCTGTTTGCGTGGTAAGAACGTATAAGAATTTGAGAACAGCACTAGTGTGAGCGCCTTGTGAGCCGTTCCACCCCTGTTTTTGGTCTCCTTTTTGTTTTGTGTTTGTGCTAACCATGGAAGAAGACGTAGATAAGAAGGATGAACAGCCGTAGGCCACTAAGATCAAGCTCGACACCATTGTGTCACACCTCGATGTAATGAAAACGCTGATCACAGGTTTACAGAAGGACATGGACGCTGGAGACCTCCATGGATGCGCCCGTCGTGCGTTCATCCATGGTGGTAATGATTCTTTTGCTAAGCTTCCATTTAAAATTCCACCTTACAATGGCAAATATGATCCTGCTGCATATCTTGATTGGGAGTTAGAGTTCGAACATAAATTTTCATGCCATAATATTCCTACTAGTTCTCAAGTTAAAGCTGCTATTAGTGCATTTACTGATCTTGCTTTACATTGGTGGCGTTATGAACAAAACAATCCCACTACCACTCCCACCACTTGGGCTGAATTAAAAGTTGCTATGTGACGTAGATTTGTGCCTTCATATTATACTCGCAAAGCTGAACGTGAAGTGCAGGAACGCCGCTCGAAGACATATTCTAACTCTTTTGCAGGCAGCGGTTTGACACCTAGTTCAACGCCCGTTTCCCTTGCACCATCCACGTCCATGCCTACACCACACGAGAGGGCTGCCACGAAGGTGATTCAGCGCCAGGATGCTGACCACAAGCAAGAGGACAAGGACGACATGAAAGAAAATGAGGAGCTCACATCCTCATGTGCAAATTCTGAACCATCATTTTACAATGCACCGTATACTCCTACTGAGAACACAGGTAATGCCCATGGTGTTATACTCACGGAAGGTGAGAATTGTGATAATGTGCTGAATTTTTCTACAAACCATGCTATCATAGAGCAATTGTTAGTGGAACCTTCTCTGGATTTATCTTTGTCACATGATGATTTGCTTGATGTTCCTTGTGATAAAGATGAATTGGTTGATAATGCTTCAGTTTTACATGCTTTGGATCCAAATACTATTGCTGAAAATACACATGTTATGCATATTGCTAGTAAAAATGATGAGCTACACTTGTTGTCTTCTTTACATACCTTGGGTTACATTGAATTTGATGATTTGTGTAATCTAGATTGTTTCGAAGCGAAACTTTTTCCATATGCTGATTTGCCATGGTTGTCTAGACATTCATATCATGTTATTGGCAATTATAACAACAAAGGACAATATATGATACATCGGGTTTACATTTGTACAAATCTGAATTCTCCTTTTGTTGTGCAAAATTGTGATCGATTAGAAGGAAACCATTGTACAAACACTTTCACATGTTCCCCTAGTAGTTTTGTTTTAAATAAACAGGTTCAGTTCCAAGAAGGGGAGCATCATTGGTTACTACCATCTATTCCTGCATTGTCGTTTCTTGGCCCTAATCTTTTGCAGGATGGTGTTTATGTACATCGTATGCCTTTCGATCCAGCAGCTTGCATGATTGCTGAATTTTTCATGCAAGATGACACACTAGAAAATTGGAAACAAGGTTCTATCCCTCTTGCAGGATTGGTCTCGAGTGCAATCGACGCCGAGGACAGCTTTTCGTCAAGAAGGGGAGGATGATGAGGACATGTCAACCATGCATATGTCCATGCGTGGTGCATGGATTGGAGAAGAAGGAGTCCAACAAGCTTTTCCAAGTCAAGAAGGAGGTCCGAGGTTGATCCGGTTCGAGTCCCCAAGGTGGAGGCCTAAAGCATCTCAAGTTTGAGTCCAATTCGGAGTGTAGGAGCAGCACACATTAAAAATGACGCCCTGGCCACATACGGAGTTCGTTTTAGATGTTCTTTATATGGATGGAAAGCTAATTTCAAGGAGCTTCCAATGGCACCGGTCTCATGCCCAAATGTATCCGGAGCCAACGGGAATCGTCGAAGAAATTTGACGTCCAGAATTTGCCAAAGTGCTGCGTCGACAATTTTGTTGGGCCTTAAGCCCAAGTTGGGGGCGACCCACCCCTGGTCGCCCCCAACCCTAGGACGCCCCTCCTCTTATATACTCAGTAGCCACCGCCTTAGAAACTCGAGTTTTGTTTTACATCTAGCTTTAGATACCCCCGAAGAACACGCGCAAATCAGCGCTGTTCTCGTGTGATTCAGAACTCCACCTTCGAGTGATATTCAGATTGCTCGCCTCTTTTTTCTTGTTCGTTCTTCGATTGGCACAGGAAACGATCTTCGTGATCAGGCTGATCTTGCAACAACAAGTTGGTAACCACAGGGAGTTGGTTCAGCGATTGCATTGGCGCTTCGGGTTCGCACGTCGTAGTCGGATCGTTAGGGTCTACTTCCACCAAGTCGAAATTATCTCCACTCACCGAAAGATCGGGCACTTTAGCTCTATCAAGTGGTATCAGATATCAGGTTGATCGGTGAGTTTTATCCCTTTAGTTTCAGCATTGTTCCTCATCCTATCATCCACCAGAAAAGCTACAAAAAAATTTCAGGTTAGAACTTTGTCCCAACACCATTTTGAGCCTTGCACTTTCTTTCAATAATCTGCATTGTTGAATTGGTGCGTTTATTCGTCAATTGTTGCTGGTTACATTGTGTTCTATCTCCATTTTTCTTCGAACCATAGTGCACCGCCACCATCTACATCCCTTCCGCAGCACTTTTCCCCACCGCGCGCTGAACCTTTCCCCCCTAGAATCGCGCCCCTGGTAGCACTGATTCTTTTCCCCACGCGCGAGTTCCTCTCCCTGATCGCACCCTTGCCTTGTTTTCTATTTTGGAAAGTAAAAAAAAGAAAGAAAAAGAAGAAACAGAAAGCACGGGACGATCCTCCCTGATCGCCGTTTTCCCCCGGTGTGCGATCCTCCTGAGCGCCGATCCCCCCGGGCGATACCCCCTGGAATCGCACCTTCCTGTTTTGCTTTTGGAAGTTGGCAAAAATAGAACAAAAGGAAACAAACCAAAAGGGAAACCGCAACAGCCTAGCGCCGATCGTGCCCTTTTCCCTGGAGCGCGCCTCCCTGGCCGCGCGAACCTTCCTGTTTTTCCGCCCCGGATTACCTGCCTAGTTTATCTTTTGGCAAGTCAACAAAAAAAAGGGAAAGCAAAGTGTAACACCCCGCCTTCCATGAGCCACCCCGCACAGCCCTTCCGAGGGGCGCGTACGCGTACACATAGCACCCTGCTTACACTTTCGTCCTCGCTTCGTGTAAAAGGGTTAACCCGAAGGTGCTATGGCTGGAAGACAAAGGCTTATGAGTTGCCTCCACCCTTGCTCAACTAGCAATGTGGCACTAAACCTGTGCATCCCGCACTAATAGGCCACTATCGGGCCATACAAACTGGATCGGGTGTGACATACACCCCCCCTCAAAGAACCCGACGTCCTCGTCAGTGCAACTCACCCACACGGGCAAATGTTCAGGAACGTTCCCTCTTAGCGCACGAACGTACGTCTAGTGTCGGAGCCATAGTCCATGCCGTATGCCCTACCTGGGCCACACGCGCCATGCGCCCTATGCCCGCACACTGACCCGTACGCGCAACCGCGAGGGTCGGCTTTGATACCACTTGTAACACCCCGCCTTCCACGAGCCGCCCCGCACAACCCTTCCGAGGGGCGCGCACGCGTACACATAGCACCATGCTTACACTTTCGTCCTCGCTTCGTGTAAAAGGGTTAACCCGAAGGTGCAATGGCTCGAAGACAAAGGCTTATAAGTTGCCTCCACCCTTGCTCAACTGGCAATGTGGCACTAAACATGTGCATCCCGCACTAATAGGCCACTATCGGGCCATACAAACTGGGCCGGGTGTGACACAAAGAGGGTAAGCACACCCACAAAAAAAATAGTTGCCTCATCTTGGCTGATCTTGGCTCACTCTTGAGAGAGAGAGAGTGTGTGTGTGTGGTGACTTGCTCTTTTGTCTTCCTTTGTTCCTCCAATCAGTTTGTGAGTTTGCCAAAAAAAAGCAAAAAAAAAAATAGAAAAAAAGGGACAAAGACGGAAACAGCAAGTGGGTGATCTCGTTTTGGGGCATCGGTCTTCTGTCCCGCTGGTCACCAGTCGTGTGCCCCCTGCTTCCTTTGCTCTCCTCCTATTCGCCTTGCTCCACTTCGCACTTTGTCTCCAGCAGCTTTGCACAAGTTTAGCACTACAATTCAACTTTGCATTATTGTTTGATTGTGCTAATCCTTGATTTGAGTGCAGCCTACCCAGATCTCCACATATTTCTACGTCACGTAGATTTTGTTTCTCTAGGCAATCGCTCCTCCAATCACTCGCGAGTTCCACCAGTTGGTTGCGGGTTGCCCCTGTTTGCGTGGTAAGAACGTATAAGAATTTGAGAACAGCGGTAGTGTGAGCGCCTTGTGAGCCGTTCCACCCCTGTTTTTGGTCTCCTTTTTGTTTTGTGTTTGCGCTAACCATGGCAGAAGACGTAGCTAAGAAGGATGAACAGCCGCAGGCCACTAAGACCAAGCTCGACACCATTGTGTCACACCTCGATGTAATGAAAACGCTGATCACAGGTTTACAGAAGGAGATGGACGCTGGAGACCTCCGTGGACGCCCTCCGTGGATGCGCCCGCCCTGCGTTCATCCATGGTGGTAATGATTCTTTTGCTAAGCTTCCATTTAAAATTCCACCTTTCAATGGCAAATATGATCCTGCTGCATATCTTGATTGGGAGTTAGAGGTCGAACATAAATTTTCATGCCATAATATTCCTGCTAGTTCTCAAGTTAAAGCTGCTATTAGTGCATTTACTGATCTTGCTTTACATTGGTGGCGTTATGAACAAAACAATCCCACTACCACTCCCACCACTTGGGCTGAATTAAAAGCTGCTATGCGACGTAGATTTGTGCCTTCATATTATACTCGCAAAGCTGAACGTGAAGTGTAGGAACGCCGCTCGAAGACATATTCTAACTCTTTTGCAGCAGCGGTTTGACACCTAGTTCAACGCCCGTTTCCCTTGCACTATCCACGACCATGCCTACACCACACAAGAGGGCTGCCACGAAGGTGATTCAGCGCCAGGATGCTGACCACAAGCAAGAGGACAAGGACGACATGAAAAAAATGAGGAGCTCACATCCTCATGTGTAAATTCTGAACCATCATTTTACAATGCACCGTATACTCCTACGGAGAACACAGGTAATGCCCATGGTGTTATACTCATGGAAGGTGAGAATTGTGATAATGTGCTGAATTTTTCTACAAACCATGCTATCATAGAGCATTTGTTAGTGGAACCTTCTCTGGATTTATCTTTGTCACATGATGATTTGCTTGATGTTCCTTGTGATAAAGATGAATTGGTTGATAATGCTTCAGTTTTACATGCTTTGGAACCAAATACTATTGCTGAAAATACACATGTTATGCATATTGCTAGTAAAAATGATGAGCTACACTTGTTGTCTTCTTTACATACCTTGGGTTACATTGAATTTGATGATTTGTGTAATCTAGATTGTTTCAAAGAGAAACTTTTTGCATATGCTGATTTGCCATGGTTATATAGACATTCATATCATGTTATTGGCAATTATAACAACAAAGGACAATATATGATACGTCGGGTTTACATTTGTACAAATCTGAATTCTCCTTTTGTTGTGCAAAATCGTGATCGATTAGAAGGAAACCATCGTACAAACACTTTCACATGTTCCCCTAGTAGTTTTGTTTTAAATAAACAGGTTCAGTTCCAAGAAGGGGAGCATCGTTGGTTACTGCCATCTATTCCTGCATTGTCGTTTCTTGGCCCTAATCTTTTGCAGGATGGTGTTGACGTACATCGTATGCCTTTCGATCCAGCAGCTTGCATGATTGCTGAATTTTTCATGCAAGATGACACACTAGAAAATTGGAAACAAGGTTCTATCCCTCTTAGACACTTATTTCAGTTCCATTTGTTTTCGCAACCCCGTTCTCCTTTGTGCCTTGCAGGATTGGTCTCGAGTGCAATCGACGCCGAGGACAGCTTTTCGTCAAGAAGGGTAGGATGATGCGGACATGGCAACCATGCGTATGTCCATGCATGGTGCATGGATTAGAGAAGAAGGAGTCCAACAAGCTTTTCCAAGTCAAGAAGGAGGTCCGAGGTTGATCCGGTTCGAGTCCCCAAGGTGGAGGCCTAAAGCATCTCAAGTTCGAGTCCAATTCGGAGTCTAGGGGCAGCACGCATTAAAAATGAAGCCCCGGTCACATACGGAGTTCGTTTTAGATGTTCTTTATATGGATGGAAAGCTAATTTCAAGGAGCTTCCAATGGCACTGGTCTCATGCCCAAATTCATCTGGAGTCAATGGGAATCGTCGAAGAAATTTGACATCCAGAATTTGCCAAAGTGCTGCGTCGACAATTTTGTTGGGCCTTAAGCCCAAGTGGGGGGCGACCCACCCCTGATCGCCCCCAACCCTAGGACGCCCCTCCTCTTATATACTCAGTAGCCACTGCCTTAGAAACTTGAGTTTTGTTTTACATCTAGCTTTAGCTACCCCCGAAGAACACGCGCAAATCAGTGCTGTCCTCGTGTGATTCAGAACTCCACCTTCGAGTGATATTCAGATTGCTCGCCTCTTTTTTCTTGTTCGTTCTTCGATTGCACACAAGAAACGATCTTCGTGATTAGGCTGATCTTGCAACAACAAGGTTGGTAACCACAGGGAGTTGGTTCAGCGATTGCATTGGCGCTTCGGGTTCGTTCGTCGTAGTCGGATCGTGAGGGTCTACGTCCACCAAGTCGAAATTATCTCCACTCACCGAAAGATCGGGCACTTCAGCTCTATCATTAAGGGTGTGAAAGGCAGCATAGCACTCTTCATCAAAGACTAAAGGGGCGTCCTTGGATAAGAAATTGGTCAATGGCCGGGATATTTGGGAGAAGTTTTTGATAAAGAGCCTATAAAACCCGACATGGCCAAGGAAACTACGAATCCACTTAACATTCATGGGAGGCGGAAGTTGCTCAATCACCTCTATCTTGGCTCTATCTACTTTGATTCCACATTCTGACACCATATGTCCTAAGACAATTCCCTCACGCACCATAAAATGACACTTTTCCCAGTTCAGAACGAGGTGTTTCTCTTGACACCTCTGAAGGATCTTGTCTAGATTTTTCAAGCACTCGGTGAAGGTCTTTCCATAAACTGAGAAGTCATCCATGAATACTTCCATAATCTCTTCAATCATATCAGAGAAGATGGACATCATGCAATGTTGGAAGGAAGCAGGTGCGTTACACAATCCAAAGGACATTCGCTGATAGGCGTACGTCCCTTAAGGGAATGTAAACGTGGTCTTACTTTGGTCATCCGGATGGATTGGAATTTGGTGATATCCAAAGTAACCGTCAAGGAAGCAGAAGAAAGAGTGTTTGGCTAACCGTTCAAGCATCTCGTCTATGAACGAAAGGGGGAAATGGTCTTTCTTAGTGGCCTTATTGAGTCAACGATAGTCGATACACATATGCCAACCAGTGACGGTGCACTGAGGGATGAGCTCATTCTTGTCATTACGCACAACCGTCATTC
Organism: Echinochloa crus-galli; assembly: GCA_900205405.1. NCBI lineage: Eukaryota > Viridiplantae > Streptophyta > Magnoliopsida > Poales > Poaceae > Echinochloa > Echinochloa crus-galli. The sequence continues at coordinate 177,116 of OAMR01001073.1, read as the reverse complement.
CTCCCTTCTTAGGAACGACTTGAACGGGACTAACCCATTCACTATTGGGGACAGGATAAATGATCCCCGCGTGAAGGGGTTTGAGAACTTCCTTTTTAACGACCTCTCTCATGGCATTGTTCAACCATCTTTGAGGTTCCCGAGACGGTGTTGCCTAAGAATCAATCGGGATACGATGAGTGCAGAGATTAAGACTGATCCCTTTTAGGTCTGTGAGTGAGTATCCTAAGACCGATTGATTCTTCTCCATAATAGTGAGAAGCTGTTGGGTTTCTACTTTGGATAGCTTATCACTAATGATTACTGGAGTTTGCTTGTCCTCAAAGAGGAAGACATACTTCAGTCCAAGGGGAAGAGGTTTAAGCTCAATTGGAGATGATTTTGGAGTTTCGTTTGGGTTGAGCTTGATTGGAGGATGAACTTCTTCTTCCTCCGTAAAGAATTGGATATCTTCCTCCGGAATGATAGGCTCTAAGTCTGTCAAGGAAGTTGACATGACCTCCTCTATGGGATCAGGATCAGGGTCTGCCTCTACTAGAGTGTTCAAGGAGTATGAGTAAGAGACAGGGACAAGCTCTTTCCCGACCCTAAGCTCTACTAGTTAGTTTGATGGTGTTTTTTCTATGATTTTCATAATCGGCCTACCGATAAAGATGGAATGTGTGGAATTATTGGGTAGGTCAAAGATATGGAAATCCAGGAAAAGTTTAGGGTCGTTAATTTTAACGGGTGTGACCCGCAAGATTCCTAAATAGTCGAGGATCCTCCATGATGTAAACTTTAGACGTTTTTGAGATGATGACCATGGTTCATCGGGGAGTTGTGCTCGCACCAAGGAGCTAGAGATGATGTTGATTCCGAAGCTCGGGTCATACCCGATTTCTTCATCTTTGCCTATGACTTCACAAAATATCCTTCGGATCATTTTGGGCATTTTGATGACCTCGGTCAAGGCTTCAGCCTCGTCTAGCCATTCCCGACTCATCACGACAGAGAGACGTCCTAAGTACTCCATCTGATATTCTTGTTCTTCTTTGTCGGGAGGTTGATCCTTATACTCTACACGTTGTTCCAATGGGAAACTTGTTGCACTCCTGATGTCAACGAATAGATCATCGTCAGAATCATAGGGAGTGGTGTAGAGTGGATAATCATACTGGCTAGAATAAGGTTGTGGTTCGAATTGAGCATCGGATTCTAATGGAGTGGAAGACCTGATAGATTTGGATTGTAGGCATGAGGGCTTTCAGGTTCAGGCTGCTTTTCTTCTTCATCGGGGAGTTCGTGCACCTACTCGGATAAGTGGCCCTAGGGATCCTAGTCCCACAGTTCGTCATAGATTCCAGTGTAGGGAGTGTCATCCAGGATACGATCCAGGATTACCCTCGCTTCACTAGGAATCAAATGAGAGAACGACCCTCCTGAAGCAGAGTTCAAGAAAGTGGTGGCTACAGGACAGAGGCCAAGGCTAAAATGTTGTAGAGTTATAGGTTCTGATAAGCCTAGGTCTGGTCCGGATGCCAAGATTTGCTTCAAACGAGCCCAGGCAGCTCCTAACGATTCTCCCTCTAATTGCTTAAAGGTAAGGATTTCGACTCGGAGGCTGGCTACCTTGGAATCTGGGAAGAAATTGAGGCAGAATTTCTCTCTAAGGATTTCCCAGCTCCCTTCCATATTTCTGATAGACAGAGAGTACCATTTCTTTGCTCTCCTGTTAATGAAAACGGGAATAGCTTCCATTTGAGTGTCTCTTGTGTCATGCCTGCTATGGTCAGGCACGAACAAAGTTGCTCAAACTCGCGCAAATGCGCGTATGGACTCTCAGCATTCGTTCTGGAGAACGTTTTCTCTCGAACCATGGCTATGAAACTGGGATGTAGCTCATAGCTGGGTGTGTGGATGGGATGAGATGATGGTGGTGGCTCCAAACAATTGCCCTTTGGAGCCGAGTGTTGATGTAAGGTAAGAGTGGAATCCATATGGTGGGTGGTGGTGGGATACACGGACAACTTGGGTTCGGAATCAGAACAGCTACCGTCCCTAGCAATGGCGCCAGAAAGCTTGTTGGCACTCCTTACGGCCTACAGATAAATCCGCAAGCGGATGGATACCGATGTAGCTTTCACCCAGGAGTATTCTAAGGTATCGATTTCCACGAGGAACGAGAAGTGAACTAATTCTAAACTAAGTTGTCCAAGGATGACGAAATGGAATGGGTGACAACGAAGAGAAAGATAGAAAAGCACTAGGAGGGTGGAGAGGGAACGAGTCTGATAGTATTGTCCTTCTGACTAACTGAGCAAGAGGTGATACAGATAAATGCTAGTGTTGGGACACGGAACCAGCAACACACAGAAAGGGGTGAGAAGGGGTGCTGCCAATACCCGCTCTAAGGATCCTACGGTTCTAAGCCGGACGTGGTGGGCTACGTAGGTCGTATAGGGCTGTCACCACCTAACGGCTACCACTTCCGTGGACTTGGATGTAACCCAAGCTAACCTCAAGTATAGGCATCACGCCTACACTAGTCAGTTAATACTTATCTACTGCAGAAAGATAAGCACCCAAGCCAAGCAACTAGTATACAATTATACCAATCAACTAAGCATTGAACGAGGAACGAGCAAGCATATAAATGTAAGAACTGATGCTCAATTAATCAGAGAGAGATACAAGAGTTACTAGACATGACCCGGATGTTACTCGAAGTAGAGCCGCATCCGTAGAGGTACAGGTGGAAGAGGGGCCGACACTCTGGCTCCTCTCCGGCACGCTCACCTCTCCTCTCTCCCTATCTTCTAGATATGACAGTGGCAGCGCTTCGCTAGAGAGCTATTCTTCTCTTCACCCTTGTGTGTGTATACAGGTGCTGGAGGGTCCTATTTATAGCAAGGAACGGCGGTGGAAGGAGTAGTGCCCACGGGACCTCAGGGGCAGTTCCGAGCGATTCGGGCGAACTGTGCGGGTTCGGCCGAACTGGATTGGTTCGGCCGAACCATCCAGTTCGTCCGAACCACCAAGTTTGCACCACCTTCGCCTCCAACGCTCCAGATTGCTTCCCATGTCAGGTTCTAGGTCGAATTAGGGGCTTCAGCCGAACTGGGCCTGGGCCTCTGCTGCGTTCCGGTGCACCGTCTTCGTGTTGATGGCAGCTGTGATGGTCCATCCAAGCCCAAGGTTCTTATGGATTGCATGTCTTTGTGTCGTAGCTCACTCCAAGTTCAAGGATGGAGTTCGGTCGAATCTCAGGATTCGACTGATCCCATCGTTCCGGATGAGTTTTGCCTCAACTCTAGTCATTCACCTCCTGGAATCAAATAAACACCATAACTTGTGGAAATAGTAGAGATGGGCCCTATAGCTATGTTGCATTGTTCCATTGTATTCATTTTATACTCGATTAGCGATCGGGAATCAGGCCATAACGACCGCCAACAACGGGAGTCTGTGCGGTTGCCACGGCCGTGCCGCGGGAGTGGCCATGCCACAGCCCCGCGACTGCGCAAACCCTGTTGTGCTGTTGTGCGTACGAGCTGTGGCCTCGGGATGCTGAGTGCCCGCACGCCATCGCCGGCCACATCGTGGCCATGGGACAGCATGTGCTCGCGCGTGCACTAACCCTTCGCCCTGTCGTCGCCCTTGCCATCCTCGCCGCCCGCGAACTGAGCCCTGCCTTCGCTTGTCCATGCCACCATCGCCCGAGTCGTGGTCCTGTTGGCGGTCGTTACAACCCAAATCCGACCACCAATACTCAGGAATAAATGAGGTTTTATGCAACATTCCATGTACTTAGGTTTCATTTCTAATAAAGTTCCACGAGTTTTGGTGAGTGTCACTTGTGCACGTACAACTATGACAAATACGCGCTATTGGGGCCGAAATCGACCGAATCGGCCGAACGACTCCGTTCGGCCGGTTACCCCCCTTAGCCGTACAAGTCACCGGGAGCCGTCCACGTCAACAATGACCAAGCAACCACATCACACGCCACGTGGACGACCGCCAACTCATCCCGAAGGACCGACACATCATCCTGGGCTAGAACAACATGAATCCAAGCAACCAGACGCCGGCCCAGGAGGTCCACAGAGTAGAGGTGGCACAGGGGGGACCGCCTGGGCTCCAGGCCCAGTTCGGTCGAACTCCCCAGTTTGGCCGAACCGCCCCCAAGTGCCAACCGCCTCCCCAGAGCCAATCCAAGGCGTCCAAGTAAAGATGGTGCAGATCAAGGGTTCGGCCGACCTTCTTCGCCCGAATCAAGGGAGGATATGCTCTGGTGCCTTGGTGTATACCCAACTGCCAAACCGACCTGTTGTAACACCCTAAATTAGGCTTATTTAAAATTTTAGCAAATAATGCTTTCCATTAAAAGTGCTCATGAATACTATAGGGTAAATAAATTATTTTTGAGAAATAAAATCAAATATAAGGTTAGAAACATTTTTGTTGCATTCATGCTAGCTGCATTGTGTTTTGGTTGTGTGTGGTTCAATTGGAATTTAAATCCTATTTAAATTCGAATTTGAACTGCACTGTTTGGAGCCTTAGAAAAGTGGTTTTGGTCGGAGTTCAGTTTTCCACCCTGAACTCTTTTTCTCGGCCGAGCCTACTCCCTCTTCTTTTCTTCCCCGCCGCGGCCCAGCTTCTCTCTTCGCCGCTTTCGGCCCAGCGCTCGCGCCACCTCGGCCCACCTCCTCTCCTCTCTCCCAGCCGACCTTTTATTTCCCTCCCGCCGGCCCAACACGCACGCGGCCCATTCCGCAGCCCAGCTCCATCTCCCGGCCCGCCTCCTCTCTCTTCTGTCTCTGCCGCGTGGACCCCACCCGTCGGAGCCACACCCAACCTCCGACCGAGCCGGACTCGAGTCCGACTCGAGTCTCCTGGGCGCGCACGCCGAGGTTCACCGGGGATTTCGCGCCCGCGTCTATAAAGCCGCAGCCGCGTCGCCCCTCTGCTCCTTTCCCGCACGCTCGCGACGCGCAAAACCCTAGCCTGCAGGTTCGCGCCGCCGCCGCCTTCTCCGAGCGCCGCCGCCCGCCATTGCCGTCGTCCCGCCGCCTCCGCTGGTCACCGGGTGGATTCGAGGCCGCCACGACCACCCCCTCGTTGAGCCGCAGCTTCGTTGCCCTTCCTCATCGTCGTTCCTCCACCAGACGAGCCTCCCCACGAGAGCACGCCGCCGCCGGCGGCCACCATCTCCACCGCGGGCCAAAATTCGGCCGCCTCGGTCATCTTCGGGACGAGCCGTCACCGTCGTGAGCTTCCCCGTGCCAAGATGCACAACCACCGCCGCTTCTCATCGCCACCCCTCCGACGGACACGCCCCTCCGCGTGAACGCCGGCCGCCGACCGTCATCTCCGACTTCCTTCGGAGTTCACGCGCGCCTCTATGGGTCTGCACTGCTGGTGAGCACCTCTAAGCCATCCCCGCGACCTCCTCAGCCTCCTGCCCTAGCTCGCCGCCACTTTGGGTCGCCGGTGTATCGGTTTGGCCGGCGGGCAGAGCCACTACCATGGCCATGGGAACCAGCTCCTGGAGTTTTGCTAAAAGCCCCCTGAAGAATCCTATATCCTTTAGATCGATTCATGTGTCATGAGCTTTTACAGAAAACCCCCTACAAGTATTCCACCCTCACACATAAACCCAACCCGAGCCCGTTTTGCAGATCTAACCCCACAGTTTCACCCTTTTGCAAGCTCTATTCACAGAGTCTCTGCAATCTTCTCTGCTAGCCCCTGAACTTTATGGTTAATTACAACTAGATCCCTGGAACCTTTAAAAGCCCACGTTTTAGATCCGTTTAACCTAGTTCTTGTTGCGTTAGATTCATGTCAACTTAAACTACGCGTTAGTGCTGTTGCTTAACATACAAACTGTTTCTGAATTTTATTTAATATTAAGTTAATTAAAATGTTATCTAAATATGCTCTTCTAATTAAAATCTAATCAAGGTTTTCTACACCGGTTTTCACAAGTTAATGTTAATATTAATTTAGTGAGTGTAACATTATTTAATATCTTTTGTAAATAAAACTAATTAGGTCATATCTCGATTTTTGCAAACTAATGTTAAATTGAATAATGTTTATTTAACTAGCTTTTCTAATTAAAAGTAAATTAGAGTTTCACTCCGAGTTTTCGTAATTAATTATTAATTTGAATAATATCAACATTAATATGTTCTAAATATAATATTGGCTAGCTAAACACGAAATATGATATGTTTCCGTTAGATGATCTCACACGTTTTATTTTTAAATTAAATATTTAATTATGTATAATTTATGCATAAACAATTACAAATAAAATGTGATTAAGTTATACCAGGGTTTTGAAATTTCAAATATAATTGAATGATCTGAATTAACCTAACTATGGTTTTATTTAGTTAAAATTAATCAAGCATGTAGGGTGTTCTATTAATACAAATTTTCGCTAGTTTTACCATTTCAATCCTAGCTTTGTTTTCAGCGATTCTTGTGCTCCCGTGACCATAGAACCAAGCCTTATCCTTTCGCGCGTTCTTTTAAAAGCCTTGTCTTATGATTGGTGTATTGTTCTTAGTGGTATATTATTTGCTTGCTTGTTTAGCTGCTTGTTGTGCTTGTGCCGTTGATTGCTACGAGTAGAGGAACGTCATCAAGAGATTTCAAGGAGAAGAGTTTGAAGATCAAAAGAGTTAGAGTTGAAGACTCTGAATATCGGTATCTCTATTGGATAAAGGCAAGTATAGCACGGACAATCCTTGCTACCTACACACCTCCTTTACATTATTTACTGCATACGCATGTGTCTAAATTGTTACCCCTTATAAGGTTGTTCCTAGCTTTGATCACCCTGTCCTTGATTACCTTGGGTTATTGCATATGGGTAGAACTTTGCTAGGCGCAGCTACTGTCACCTTGCTTAACTTTTAATCATGACTTAATGGTTCACTTTAATGTTAATGTTAAAACTTGCTTTTTAGCAACATGGATCAGGGAGCTAGGGCTTCGTGCTTGGCCCTAGTGTCTCTCCGTAAGGACTGGTTCTGAAAGCGGCAACCCAGGAGCCTATCGCCACCGCTAGAACTATAATGGCTCTGGTCTTGGACAAGTAACTTGTACTGCTCTAAATTAACAGTAGTTACTGATGGGGCCGACGGCGTTATGAGAAGCATGGGTGAGAGTATGGTTTGATCCACCGAGGACGGGTGTTCCGTCGGCTATGTCTCGTTAGACACAGTTCCGTGTTGGGAGCCTCAGGGGAGAGAGCTCCACACGTTGCGCACTTTATTTTGTTGTTGGCATTTGTTGCCACGCTCTGGACACCATTGACCCTCCTATGGGAGCGCCCTGGGAGTCAGTCGATCTCGGTGCCTTAGATCATGCTGCCTAGGTTGTACCATAACAACCTGTTGGTTTAGGGTGTCTTGTGAAAAGCCTCGTAGCGTCCCTATGCAGTCACACCTCGGTAGTGTTGACGTGCGTGGTTGGGTGCAAAGTTCCTTTGAACTTTTACGCGACTGGTGGGTAAAGGGCGAAACCTCTGCAGAGCGTAAAATCTATCATGATAGCCTTGCTCAAGGTCATGAGCGGCCTGGCGTTCCTTTTCGAATAGAACTTGATGGTTATTATTGTTGTTTAATGACTTACACTATAAAATTTGGGTTACAACTGGGAGTCCTTTCACTTGTAGTAATTTGGAATAAGTTAAAATGAATCAACTAAAAATGCTAATGCAGTCAAACCGAGTCAAACCTTTTGGCCTCATACCCCGTGCTATACTTGCACTAAGTAAGACAATTACTTACGCTTGCCATTTATTCAACAAATCCCGGACGGGTAACAGATGCAATGAATGAGACTTCTGCTACTGAATTCCCTAGAGATCTGCCTTACTACTAAGCTGTGGTCAACCAGTCGGTGTCCCTGTGGTCTGCGGCTCCGCTAGTTGAGAGTTAGTAAATATACTTCCACTGTGTTTTGTTTAGGTAAACTCTGATGTAAAACTGTTTTATTCGAGGATATGTACTCTGATTTTCCATATTTGTAAGCTATATGTGTTCTGTGGACATCCTGGGCACACATATGGCAGCATTCGGGTTTTTTTTGTAAACCCGGGTGTGACACCTGTGGAGCTATAAATAGAGGAGTATCACTCACTTGTAAACACACACCAAGCCAAGGAGCTCTCTCATTCCACTTGTTCTAGTAGAGTTAGGATAGTTTAGTTGGGAGTTAGAGTTGAGTCGAGCTGTGCCTCGGAGGTTCAACAAAATTTCCCTTGAATTAAATAACTCCCAACT
>OAMR01001073.1:152648-163780 GCA_900205405.1 Echinochloa crus-galli | reverse complement strand
CTCTCTCCCTCTCAAGTTCTTTGCTCTAGTGCTTGCTCAAGTTCTTCCCCAAGTTCTTGCTCAAGTTTTGGTTCACTTGCATCGATGCTATAGATACTTGGGATAAATGCACTAGCGCTTTCTTGCTAAAATTCTTTCCGGTTGGGAAAACCAACGCCCTCCGGAACAAAATTGCTAGTTTCCAGCAGTTAAAAGATGAAACAGTCCCGGAGGCATGGGATCGCCTCCAGGACTATATTTCTGCTTGTCCTCACCATGGTATGCAGAGTTGGTTCATAATCCAAACTTTCTATCACGGGCTGAGAAATTCTGCCCGTGAGTACCTGGATGCTGCTGCTGGAGGCTCGTTCTTCTCTCTTGAGGAGAGTCGTGCGAAGGCCCTCATAGAGAAGATGGTCGAGAACCAAGGTTGGTCCGATGATCGGACTCAACCAAAGACCCAAGGAGTTCATCAAGTTGAAGCTTAGGACATGCTCGCTGCCAAGATGGACCTCCTGATGAAGAAACTGGAGGCCCCTGCTCAAGAAACGGTGCAAGCCATGGACGCTCGCATGACATGCGAAGTCTGTGGTAACACTGGCCATTCGGGGAATGACTGCCCCGAAACGCGAGAAGATGCCCACTACGTCAACAACTCCAACAACAACGGGTACCGACCGAACAACTACGGCAACCAAGGCTGGAATCCGTGCCCAAACCTCCCTTTTGAGAGGCCTCAACAAGGTAATAATTACAATTCCAGCAATCAGTCGTCTCTTAGAGATCTTGTGTTTGGCCAGATGAAAATAATTGAAAATATTAATAAAAAGCTTGCTGCTAATGACAAAACTCTGGAAAACATAGACTCTAGGATGGAATCATTTTCTTGTGCTATGAAAAGTCAGCTGAGCTTTAATAAAATGATAGAAACTCAAGTCGCTCAGTTGGCTACGGCTGTTCCTGTCACTGAATCGGGGAAGATTCCGGGGCAACCTGAACCTTCCATCGAGACAGTAAAAGCCGTCACTACAAGGCATGGTAAGATGTCTTGTAGTGTGTTCCGTACTAACCACGCAGGGAAGATCGCACGCATCCAAGTGTTGCGCCAAGATGGACTTACCTGCCAAGAGCTGCAAAAAGGGCAATCATCAAGACCTCTCCGGACAGGAAGGAGGATCCCGAAGTACCCATCATTCAGTGCACGATTTGGAATCGACGCATTGATGATGCACTCTGTGATCTGGGGGCAAGTGTCAACATCATGTCCAAGGTATTATTTAAGAAATTACGCTACCCTACTTTGTCACCTACAACTGCCCAGGTACAGCTTGCGGACTCAACCATCCGCTACCCCGAGGGGGTGATTGAGAATGTTCCGGTCCGAATCTGGGACGATATGTCCCTGTGGACTTCGTTGTCCTCGACACGGGGAACGAGCACTCATTTCCCCTTGTGTTGGGCCGACCATTCTTGAACACCACCCGGGCTAGGATCGATATGGATGCGAGAAAAATCTCGTTCCGTATCGACGAGTTTCAACCCCGGGAAGAGAAGAAGACAGAGCCACTCACACCGGAGCAGAGGAGCGCTAAGTGTTTCCTTAAAGCTCTCATCAATGGAGAACTGGAAATACTCGGCGGTGAGCAGCTCATGTGGAACGAGCCGACAAAACCGACAAGTGCAGAAGAAATGGACTTCCTCGTAAAGAAATACGAGGAAGAACAAGCCCTCTGGAATTCTCCAGAGACACCGATCCCACCGCCACAAACACCGAAGAAGAAGAACAAGAAAATGTGGTGGAAGAAGGTTGCATCGTCCGAGTCATCCACTCCAGGACCGGACGATGACAAGAGCAATTGAAGACAGGAGAAGTCCCGCTCGCGGACATAAAAGCTGAGCTTTTGCCGCGAGGAAAACCAGTATGTATCTCATATTTCCCTTTCAAATTTTTAAATTTTCAATTGCATTTGCATGTTTCCCTTTCCAAAATAAATGAACCACTTGAGTAATTAATTTGAGAGAGAGTAGAAAATTTTGCAAGCTTGGTTAAAAATAATTGGACACATGCTGAAATTTAATTAGAGAGGGTGTAATTTGTAACTTCCTTCATTTTTCACCCCTTCTAGAACATCTCCAATTATTTACCATCACCACCAACCAGCACCAAACATGTCTACCCCACTAAAAATGGCTGCACACTCACCAATTATCACAAACATAGCAGCATGGGTATGACTCCACTAACTTCCACTTTGGTCATGTCAATTTTGCATCTTACCTACCACTAAAATCCACTAAAATGACCTTGGAAATTGATGGTCACACAAACTTGGAGTGGAAACAAAGGCATGTAAGTGCTGCACTCACATAGGAGTGCCCTGGCCACCAGGCCTGGTTCAGGCGAACCAGAGCCTTCGGGCAAACTGGCCAGGCCACTCCCCTCGGCCTATAAATGTTGGGGGTGCTTGCTTGCTCTCTAACACACTTCCATTCTGAAATTTCTGCTAGGAGCTCTCTCTCTCTCTCTCTCATTTTCTTGCTCTAGTTCTTGACAAGTTCTTCCCAAAGTTCTTGCTCAAGTTTTTGGTTTCCTTGAATCACTAGAAAATCCTAAAAATATTTTGCCTTTGTGTGATCTTTGTGCTGAAATTTTGGACGTGTTTGTGGTGGTCACCGACACCCACAAGAACGACTAACCTTTTGTGGTGGTTTTCATCCCCGCAAGAACGACTAACTATCTTGGACGACTGACTTGATTTTCTTGTGCTAACCTCATATATTCAGTCCTTCGGGTAGTTGTCGTTGCACTAACCTTTTGCAGGCATCATGTCGAAGTTCTTCACTTCACTCCGTCGTTCCGCCCGGCTATGCCGACGATCGGACGATGCTGGGAGTTCCCCAGCTCCGTCCCGAGGCTCGAACCGGATGGACACTAACGAACACGAAGCAGCCGGCTCGGGATGGGGCCATGCCATACCCCGACCAGGCAGCTAATGAGTGTGAACGACATCAACCTCAGGACGGAGTGGGAGCAGAACACCTTCAACGAGCTCCGGCTGAAGGAGTTCGAACACACCTGTGTTTTTGAGCAAGACTTGCTCAGGGACACGGGTATGGATGAAGAGTTCACAGAAATTTTCCAGGCCATTGGCTGGGAGAATTTCTAGCACATCAACGAAGAAGGTTCGTACTTGCTCACCCTCGAATTTCTGTCGACTTTGGTTCTGGAAACTGGGGGGATTCACTTTCGATTTTTCATCCAAGAGTTCTTTTGCTCTAGGAGGGAATTCAATTCGGGTCTCGGGTTTTCAAGCCGTTGTTCTTTAGACCCGAACAAAGCATTGAAAAGATTTGATCGGGTTGCGATTTGGAAAAAGATTTCGGGGAATACCAACTGTCATGTGCCTCGCACAAACAGTATTCATAATGCCACTTTGCGTTTCATGCATCGATGGGTGTCTATGACGGTATTTCCCCTGGCAGATGTGCGCCCTGTAAACACAATTGAGTTGCGGGTTCTCTATGCTATGGTTAAGCAAATTCCTTATTCGCCTGTGAAGGATATGGTTAGTCACTGGAATTCTCATATTTCTCGTGCGGGCAGCATGGCGATGACTTCTTTAGTCACTCGCCTTGCTACCCATCTGGGCATTCTTCAGGGCACCCGGCTCACATACATTGAGACAGCGCGTTCCGTCGTGGATGCCGAGCACTTCGTGCAAGCCCACATGATACGGCGGACGCCTGATGTAGCACTGAGGTTGTATACCACCCCTAAATTGACTCTTCAATTGAGGACCGAGCCGGATGACTCTCCACCTCGGAGGGAGCCCGCTCAGCACAGCGTTGCAGGTGATGGACCAGTCACGAGGGGACGAGCTAGGCGTGACGCCGGGCTCGCCACCTCACAGGAGCCAGAAGATGCACCACAGATGCCGCGCCGACACACATCCGCATTCGAGGCCACCTACGACATGTACGCCGGTGCTGGGACGTCTGGAGCAGGAGGCTCTGGACAACCCCAGGAACCGGACTACTTCGCCTCAGGACGCTGGGACTACGGCCAGAGCACGGACTCTGAGTGGTCTGGGAGCTGGTATGCAGGAGGGTATGACAATGCCTCCCAGCCATGCACTCCCGGATACTCACAGTCTAGCTGTCCTACATCTCCGATCGAGTCGACCTCATCAACGACCGTACTCGAGATATCCAAGACACGCTAGCCCGCCATTCTCAGTACCACCAAGAGAATAGCGGGATGGTAGCGTCCATCTAGCACGACGTCCACGAGTAGGCGGACCAGTTGAGTCAGTACCTTTCAAGGCTTAATCCCTACCAGTGAAGAGTCCAAGCTTGGGGGAGGACCCCCACCAGGTACGTCCGGATTTACCCAGCACTTTGGTCATTCAATTGCATTTCCCTTTTCATTTCACTTCATGCATTTTTTAAAAAAAATATTTCCCTTGAATAAAATAACTCCCAACTATGCATGGAATGAATCATATGCCTCTCACTTTGGAAATGATGAATAGTTGCTCTGTCATTAATCTTGCAAAGGAGAAATGTTGGGAAATCCAAAAGATCACTGTCAGGAGCGCCACACAGGGGTGAGCTTTGAAGCATCGGGGGTAGGAGCGAGCGTGAGGAGGGTGAGAGCGTGAGGGGAGGTGGATGGTATAGACAATTATGATACCATTGATTTTGAGTTTTGATATGTTCTTTAAGATAAGCTTTCTTCGCCATTGTCTATTCTAGTAGTGACTTGTGCACTGAGAAGGAGGGTGAGCAGTATCTCCGAGCCCTGCCATCGTGAAGCCTGCACGATGGGCGGCAAAAAAGTTTCTAGGCAATGCAACCGCGCAACCGATCTAACTGACTACATTCTACGCTACTACATTCTACGCTGCTTCATCTTGGTTATGCACTACGTCGAGTAATTCTGTCTCAAGTCTACACGAGGAGGAGAGTGGTAACTTGTAAGTCCATAGAAGGAACATAGTTCAGCTTTGTGTTACAGCTTTTCTAGAATATTTTTATTTTGACTAGCTATATCTATGGATTAGGTGTTGTTAGTATCTTTTACGCGTGCTTTGTTACTTTACATATAAGATGCATGCATGCCTTCATCCTTTGTCCCTGAGCCACACAAAAAGCCATATTAGATGTTAGGATGAAAAGAAGGCACAAGCCTTTGGTGAGGATTCAAATACACTTGAGTGATTGAGTGTGCCAATGAGGAACAATTTGTAGTTTTCAAAACTTGTGAAAAATTCCGAGATGGGATCCTGAAAAGAGTAGAGTGGACTAAAACTGAATTTAAATTGTTACCCTTTCAACCGCCCAAGATAAGGAGATTGCTATAAGCCTCATAGGTAAAAAGGTGAATTAAAACTTTGCCTATGATTCAAATATTGTTGAACGCTAGTTGTTTATAAAGTTACCTACAAAAGAAATGACATTGTAGCAACTCCTGATCCACCGAGCCTAAGTTTTTATCTTTGCTCGAGGACGAGCAAAGGGCTAAGCTTGGGGGAGCTTGTTGGCGGTCGTTACAACCCAAATGCGACCACCAATACTCGGGAATAATTGAGGTTTTATGCAACATTCCATGTACTTAGGTTTCATTTCTAATAAAGTTCCACGAGTTTTGGTGAGTGTCACTTGTGCAGGTACAACTACGACAAATAAGCGCTATTGGGGCCGAAATCGACCGAATCGGCTGAACGACTCCGTTCGGCCGGTTACCCCCCTTAGCCGTACAAGTCACCGGGAGCCGTCCACATCAACAATGACCAAGCAACCACATCACACGCCATGTGGATGACCGCCAACTCATCCGGAAGGACTGACATGTCATCCTGGGCCAGAACAACACGAATCCAAGCAACCAGAGGCCGGCCCAAGTGGTCCACAAAGCAGAGGTGGTGCAGGGGGGCAGGCCTGGGCCCCAGGCCTAGTTCGGCCGAACTCCCCAGTTCAACCGAACCGCCCCCAAGTGCCAACCACCACCCCAGAGCCAATCCAAGGCGTCCAAGCAAAGGCGGTGCAGATCAAGGGTTCGGTCGAACCGCCTGGTTCGGCCGAACCGACCTTCTTCGCCCGAATCAAGGGAGGATATGCTCTGGTGCCTTGGCGGTTACCCAACTGCCAAACCGACCTATGGAGCTATAAATAGAGGAGTATCACTCACTTTTAAACTCACACCAAGCCAATGAGCCCTCTCATTGCACTTGTTCTAGTAGAGTTAGGATAGTTTAGTTGGGAGTTAGAGTTAAGTCGAGCTGTGCCTCGGAGGTTCCGGAGTCGTCTTCAGAAGCTCTGGTATAAGCTCTTATATCTTTTACTTTTCCTTTTGTAAGACTTTGAGTTATCAATTTAGTTATCTTTATCTTCTTGCCTTTGTCATTTATAACTTGCTTTTACTTTATTCTAGTTGCATCTATATCTTGTTTAGACTATAGTCAGTTATAGTTCTAGTGCTTGTAGTCTTGTTTAAGTCTTTGTCTTGGCTGGTTCTTCGATCTTGCTTGATACTGGAGGTGAATTGTCACCAAGAGTATTGACAAGGTTGCTTGCTCTTCCTAGCAGAGTAAGTAGTCGTTGCCTAGTGTAGGAGTGGTTCCTAGACTAGTCGGTGGCCTTAGTTTATTCCCGTCGCAACGGAGGTGGTAGCCGGGAGGTGGTGACAGCCCTTTCGGTCTTCGTAGCCCATCACGTTAGTTCCGGTCCGTAGGATTCCCCAGTTGGGAAATAGTGGCACCCCTTCTCATCCCTTTCTGTGTGTCACCGGTTCCCTTGTCCCGAGGCTAAGACAATAGAGTTAACCCAGATCTCCTAGTGCTGGCTCTGTAGCCGCTGTATCTCTAAGCTAGTCTTGCCAAAGCTTCTCTGCGGAAATATAAATTACGATACCTCGGGATACTCCCAGGTGAAGTGCTACAACGGTGATTCTGTGCGCTTGCGGAATATTTATATATTTTACTAAGCCATAAGGAAAACCACTGATACACTCCTTACCCCAGTAACAGGATTCTCAATTCTGATATTGGATCGTAAGAAGTGCCAACAGGTGCGACCCAGCACTAGCTGGTGACTGCACATACGAGCTGCTAACATACCGCAGCCAGCCGCCCGCATGGTTGCCATGCGCCGCGTGTCGCGCCATGCCGTGATGTCGTGTGCTCGTTCAAGTATGTGCAAGCTGCAGACCGACAGCCCTTGTCACGGAAGCCGGCCATCTCTCAATGCCTTGCTGAGAATCCACCCTCGCCAAGTTAAGCCAAACTGCGATGTAATGTCGTCTAGGCATTTCATCAAACACCTTATGCGCGAAGCTGTTCAAGCTCCTAACTACCTAACTGACTGTGGGACCAGGATCCCTAGGGCCACTCATTCAGGGATTAAACTACTCGATAATGAATGTTTGATCCGACTACTTCAAACTAGTCGGCTATGGTAAAGGACGACGTAGTTGATTAGGTAGACTAGTCGTATACTAGTAGGAGACTCCCCAAAGTATTCTGTTGTAGTACTCCAGGTTGTATACGACTAGGATATTGAAACCAACTTGTAACTCTGCTCCCCGGACTATATAAGGTGGAGCAGGGACCCCTCCAAAAGGACATCAGACAAACCTCACGGATAATACAATCAGCCATACAGGACGTAGGGTGTTACGCTACTCGCGGCCTGAACCTGTCTAAATCGTGTTGTTTATGCACCATCATTTCTAAGAACCAGGCGAGACCCACACAAATCTACTCCCTGGGGCATCCCCAGTTAGACGTGCTCGACATAATTCGTCGACACTTGGCGCCCACCGTGGGGCTCTCTCGCCGAAGCTCGACATTAGGTGCGATGGGATCAAACTTCAGAGCAAGCGGCATCGAGGAAAGCGCGACGTTTGTCATCGGCTTATGGACTTTCGTCTCCGATGGCAAGCTCGGTTTCGAGTCATTCCAAGCAGATCGACCGGGCCCCTATTCGATGCCGGCGTCTCTGCTGGAGCCGCTCCAAGATCTCGTCGAGAATCAGATCTCGACGAGACCATCAACCTCGACTTCAACATAAAGTTCGACTTCGACAACGACTCAGACTCCGATCGGGACTCTTCAAGTCGAGTCTAGGTACAACTCTTTTCCAAACATGGAAAGAGGTGGGGACTCCGAGCCGGCTATGCCATCGGACAACCACCCAGATCGATTCCCGTTCGGCTTATCCAACTCCGCGGCTATATATCAACAGATGTACACCGCGAACCAAGACAACAAGACAAGCTCATCGCCTAGTCAGATCGTGGATCATTGTAAAGATTCTGAGCTGGTCTCTGGACCATCAGAGGACGAAGAAGATGATTTCACGCTCTTACTAAGCGACTCACCTGACAACGTTGCGCGATTCAACTGCAGCACTTACTACAAGTCTGACGTTACCCTTGAGCAACCACTCGTTCGACTCCCTTTCAGGATTGATCGTAACCAATTCACCAGGAGGACTCCTTGTTCACTGGCCCAGCACGATCCCTGTTGATTCCTATTGGGGCAACGAATCGAGGCTAAGTGCTGCAATACTGGAGGATTTGCCCTATCAAGACGGCAGGACCGCCTCAATCACTTCTTCTTCCGACTCGACGGGGGATAACTTCTCCAGTGCTCCTAGCCTACAACTGCCCGATCCCAGCAGGCAGGTTTACATGGCAGGCGCACCAGGACAAGGCGGCCAATATGATCGAGAGCTCGTGGGCAACATCTCCGATGAAGAACCGACTATAGCCAACGAGACTGATCAGCAGAAGACGGCAAGGTGGTCGAGGAACCTGAAGCGCAGGCAGAGGCGCGTAAATGCAGCAAGGCGCGCCGCCGCTACACGAATCCTCGATCATGACTTCCAGATGGTCAGGGATCAACCCGTTCACCCTGATGCCCCCACCAATCTGACTGTAGCTGCTGAAATAGTCAGAGCTATGCCTAGCACACCACAGATACAACAAGTACTCACCTTGCTGGCGGCGGTCCAGCCTCATCTCAATGGCAGACCGGGGATGACTCAACGGACTCCAGACCAAAGAACTCAAGGCAGTCGCTCCGTATCAACCCCTCACCCAAGTCGGGTCCAACAAGGAAATGCGGGACAACCCGTGGCCCCCAACGCAGCAGCAGGCCAACAAAGGGGCAACAGAAACCCTCCTGCTGGTGATCTTCGCAACATGATCAACTCCAATCGTGACGCCCGCTCCCAAATCGATGCCAGCAGAGCCAACCGCATGGCTTCCGAGATTCGTCGACAAGCTGAATTCGAACAACTCTACGGCCCAATTCCAGCTGATCAAGAACAGCCTCCGCGCGATCGGGAACAAGACCCACCACGCGACACCCATCGTGGACGCGATCACCAATCGCACGGCCGTGGCAGAGACAATTAGCCTGACAATGATCCTTCAGGCGACGGCGGCAATGGCGATCGCCCTCTGCATGGTCGTGATCGCAACTATCGAGGCGGTGGGGGTCGCCAAGACCCCGAACCGAGTGGTTCCCCAAGCCATCACTCAAACCGCCAGAATAACGATGAAGACGACGGCCACCGCAGAGGACGACATCGGTCTCCTTCAGACAAATACGATGGATTCCCAGCTTTTTTCAGCCGCATCAAGAAGGTCCTGTTACCCCAGAAGTTCAAGACGACTGGAATAGAGAAATTCACAGGCAAACAAGACCCAGAACAATGGTTGTGTGTCTACTCGACGGCGATCACCATGGCGGGTGGTAGCAACGACGTCAAAGTCAGATACTTTCCAATCATGATGGACACAGCTCCACTGACATGGCTCGAAGGCCTTCGCCCTGGATCCATTGACACCTGGGAACAACTCACATGCAAATTCACTGCTAACTTCCAGGGAACCTGGGCACGGCCCGGAACCCGATTCGAATTAGCAGCTTGCAAACAGGAGAAGGGTGAAACCCTGCGCAAGTACATCAAGAGGTTCTTTGAGAAAAGAGCCACTATCGTGGACGTGTCAGACAGAGAGATCATCGACTGCTTTCACGACGGCTTGTGGGCACGCGAACTTCATCGCGAATTCGGGAGACGACGCCCAGAAAACATTGCGGAGCTTAGGCGTATGGCTGCTGATTGGGCAGATCAAGATGACCGTGAACGCGAACGATTCGACAAGCGCAAGGATAACAACAATCCCAATGGCGGCAACAACTACGACAAGAGTAGTCCTGATCGCCGCAACAACAACAATAACAGGCGTGATTTCAACCGCAATAATAAGCGCAAGCCAGACAATACAGTCGCGGCAGTCGAGCGCCCTACGCGGAAGAAAAGCACTCCTGATCTGGATAAATTCATGAATGTCCCCTACCCATACCACCCGCACAGCAAACACACGATGGCTCAATGTATCCACATCAAGAAGGAGTTTGACAAGCGGGAGTTGCCTGACAAGAGGAAGCCAGCGAACAAGAAAAAAGATGACGACAACGATGACCCAGATAATGGCTTTCCGCAAGTGGACAATGTCGTTCCAGTATTGTTCAGCGGCGACAGCCTCACTCAGTCAAAGCGCTCCAAGAAGCTATCTCTTCGTGAGATCATGGCGATAGAACCAGCTACTCCCACGTATCTCAAGTGGTCTGAGGTCCCCATTACCTTTTCCAGGGCGGATCAATGGACCAATTTTGCCAACCCAGGCAAATACCCCCTAGTATTGGATCCAGTCGTGGCACAAGCCAGATTGACCAAAGTACTTATCGACGGAGGCAGTGGGCTCAATATTATCTTCGCCAAGACATTCACAAAGATGGGACTTGACATCACCAAGTACCTGAAGCCCATGGAATCTCCGTTCTACGGCATTGTCCCAGGCAAAGCAGCAATTCCCTTGGGACAAGTCACGCTACCAGTCACCTTCGGCACGACGGCCAATTTTAGAATAGAGTACATCAAGTTTGAGGTGGCAGACTTTGAGACTTCGTACCACGCGATTCTCGAGCGTCCAGCCCTCGCCAAGTACATGGCGATCCCGCACTACGTGTACCTTGTCCTCAAGATGCCTACTCCCAATGGAGTTCTTTCCCTCAAAGGAGACCTCAAGATCTCGCATGACTGCGACGTGGAAGCCGTGGAGTTTGCAGCAGCTTCACAGG
>OAMR01001073.1:134747-149728 GCA_900205405.1 Echinochloa crus-galli | reverse complement strand
TACCCTCAAGTCCAGAAGCTCCTTTATGCGACCTTGGAACAACTCACGCGCAAGTTCACTGCTAACTTTCAGGGAACCTGGGCACGGCCCGGAACCCGATTTGAATTATTAGCTTGCAAACAAGAAAAGGGTGAAACACTGCGCAAGTACATCAAGAGGTTCTTCGAGAAAAGAGCCACCATCATGGACGTGTTAGACAAAGAGATCATCGACTGCTTTCAGAACAGCTTGTGGGCACGCGAACTGCATCGTGAGTTCGGGAGACGACGCCCAGAAACCATTGCGGAGCTCAGGCGCATGGCTATTGATTGGGCAGATCAAGATGATCGTGAACGCGAACGATTTGACAAGCGCAAGGACAACAACAATCCCAATGGCGGCAACAACTACGACAAGAGTAGTCCTGATCGCCACAACAACAACAATAACAGGCGTGATTTCAACCGCAACAATAAGCGCAAGCCAGACAACACAGTCGCGGCAGTCGAGCGCCCTACGCGGAAGAAAAGCACTCCTGATCTGGATAAAGTGATGAATATCCCTTGCACATACCACCCGCACGGCACGCACACGATGGCTCAATGCATCCACATCAAGAAGGAGTTCGACAAGAGGGAATTGCCTGAGAAAAGGAATCCAGCGAGCAAGAAAAAAGATGACGACAACGATGACCCAGATAATGGTTTTCTGCAAGTGGACAACGTCGTTGCAGTACTGTTCAGTGGTGAAAGCCTTACTCAGTCAAAGCTTCAAGAAGCTATCTCTTCGTGAGATCATGGCGATAGAACCAGCTACTCCCACATATCTCAAGTGGTTTGAGGTACCCATTACCTTCTCCAGGGCGGATCAATGGACAAATTTTGCCAATCCAGGCAAATACCCCCTAGTAGTGGATCCAGTCGTGGCACAAGCCAGATTGACCAAAGTACTCATCGACGGAGGCAGTGGGCTCAATATTATCTTTGCCAAGACTTTCACAAAGATGGGACTCGACATCACCAAATATCTGAAGCCCATGGAATCTCCATTCTACGGCATTGTCCCAAACAAAGCAGCAATTCCCTTGGGACAAGTCACGCTACCAGTTACCTTCGGCACGGCGGCCAATTTCAGAACAGAGTACATCAAATTCGAGGTGGCAGACTTTGAGACTTCGTACCACGTGATTCTCGGGCGTCCAGCCCTCGCCAAGTACATGGCGATCCTGCACTACGTGTACCTTGTCCTCAAGATGCCTGCTCCCAATGGAGTTCTTTCCCTCAAAGGAGACCTCAAGACCTTGCATGACTGCGACGTGGAAGCCGTGGAGTTTGCAGCAGCCTCACAGGTCCCCACACAGATGATGGAAGTACTCGCCCTGGTCAACAAGTCGAAGGAAGAAGCCTCAGAAGTTCCTGCCAAGAAGTCTACAAGCATGAGTTTCAAGCCCTCTGAGGAAGTACAGATCAAAACTGTCGATCTTCAGACGGGCGACTCATCCCAAACTGCCCTCATAGGGGCTACTTTAGATTGTAAATAGGAAGACATGCTCATCAAGTTCTTTCATGCTAATAAAGATATATTTGCTTGGAAACCATTTGATATGCTTGGTGTTATTAGGGAGCTTGCCGAGCACAACCTTAATGTCAAAAAAGATGCGAAACCTAAAAGACAACGTTTACGACGCTTCGACCAAGAACGCCGTAACGCTATCAAAGCAGAGATAGCCAAACTACTCGCGGCCGGCTTCATCAAAGAAGTTTTTCATCCAGAGTGGTTGGCTAATCCAGTCTTGGTCAGAAAGAAAAATAACAACGAGTGGCGCATGTGTGTTGACTATACAGATCTCAACAAGCATTGCCCTCCAGACCCCATGGGTCTCCCGCGCATTGATGAAGTCGTGGACTCCACGGCAGGGTGCGCACTATTAACTTTCCATGATTGTTACTCAGGATATCACCAGATAGCCCTAAACAAGGAGGACCAGATCAAAACTTCGTTCATCACCCCTTCGGTGCTTTTTGCTATACTACCATGTCATTTGGGTTGAAGAACGCCGGAGCCACATATCAACGAGCCATACAAAAGTGCCTTTCATCTCAGATTGGTACCAATGTAGAGGCATATGTTGATGATGTGGTAGTCAAAACAAGAAATGCAGACAACTTCATTGCAGATTTACAAGAAACATTCGACAATCTCAGAACCTTCCGTTGGAAACTCAACCCGACTAAGTGTGTCTTTGGCGTACCTGCTGGCAAACTACTCGGGTTCATAGTAAGTCACAGAGGCATTGAAGCTAACCCCTCTAAGATCACGATTGTTCTCCAGATGGAAGCCCCAAAGAATATTAAGGAAGTCCAGAGGCTTACAGGATGCCTCGCGGCACTCAACAGGTTCATTTCAAGACTTGGAGAAAAGGGTCTTCCTTTCTTCAAACTACTCAAACAGCAAGACAGGTTCACTTGGACAGCAGAGGCCAATCAAGCTTTTCAACAACTCAAAGCCTACTTAACCACTCCACCAATCCTCGTCGCTCCAGTTAAAGGTGATCATTTATTTTTATATATTGCTGCTACTACACATGTGGTTAGTACGGTCATCGTGGTTGAGCGCAAGGAAGAAGGTCATGTTTTTCCAGTCCAACGGCAGGTTTACTACATCAGCGAAGTACTTTCTGCGTCCAAGATTCGCTACCCTCAAGTCCAGAAGCTCCTTTATGCGGTATTCATAACTTCAAGAAAGTTACGACATTATTTTCAATCTTTCCCAATTACTGTCGTAACTAAATTCCCTCTGGGAGAGATTTTTAATAACCCTGATGCGACTGGACGAATAAGCAAGTGGAAAGCGGAAATTGCTGCGTATAGTATTAACTTTGTCCCGCAAACAGCTATCAAGTCCCAAGCCCTAGCTGACTTCACGGTCAAGTGGATGGAGATTCAATACTTCAGATCAACTACTCGTCCAGAGCACTGGGTCATGTATTTCGACGGATCATTGAAGCTTGAAGGCGGGGGAGCAGGAGTTCTTTTGATTTCACCCAAAGGAGAACAACTCAAATATGTCTTGCAGATCCTTTTTCTTTCTCCAGGGCGGATCAATGGACAAATTTTGCCAATCCAGGCAAATACCCCCTAGTAGTGGATCCAGTCATGGCACAAGCCAGATTGACCAAAGTACTCATCGTATTAATCAAGTCAACAAAGATTGGGATACAACTAAAGAGACGATGGATGCATATGTCAAGGAAGTTCGCAAGCTTGAACGTCACTTCCTTGGACTAGAATTTCATCATGTCGTTCGTGAGTACAATGTCGCCGCCGACGCTCTGTCCAAGTTAGGGTCACAACGAGCAGATGTCCCGGCAGAAATCTTTGTTCACGAGCTACATCATCCATCTATCAGCGAAACAACTCCCGACCATAGCCCTGGAATTCATCCATATCCTGATCTTCAAGTAATGATCATTGACACTGACTGGATGACACCTTTTATTGAGTATCTTCGGGATCATAAAGTACCAGATAACAAAAGAGAACAAGTCTCAGGCGCAGAGCTGCACACTATGTGGTGGTCAACAACACACTTTATCGACATGGGGCATCTGTCAACGTCTTGATGAAGTGTATCACGGCTGATCAAGGCAAAGCATTACTTGAAGAAATCCACAGTGGTGTATGTGGCAATCACGCAGCTTCCCGCACTCTAGTCGGTAAAGCTTACAGAGCAGGGTTTTTCTGGCCTACAGTAAAACGAGATGAAGAAGACATCGTCAAGAGATGTCAGGGATGTCAGTTTTTCGCTCCTCAGGCTCATGTCTCGGCTCATCAGCTCCGCATGATACCTTTATCTTGGCCCTTTGCATGTTGGGGTCTTGATCTTGTTGGTCCTCTAACCAAAGCTCCTGGTGGGTTCGAGTGGCTTATCGTAGCCATCGACAAGTTTACCAGTTGGATTGAAGCACAACCGTTGGTTAATCCACGAGCGGAGAATTTAATTAAGTTCTTTGATGGGATGATCCAGCGATTTGGCGTACCTCGCGAGATCATTACAGATCTCGGATCGGTGTTTACAAGCGACGCATTTCAGACATACTGTGATCAATATTCAATCGAACTCCATTATGCTTCGGTTGCTCACCCACGAGCAAACAGACAAGTCGAGAAGGCTAATGGATTACTATTGCAAGGCTTAAAGCCCCGATTATATAAACCCTTGAAGAAATACGGCGGCAAGTGGGCTAAAGAATTTCCAGGAGTACTCTGGGGGCTACGCACTCAACCAAGTTGTGCTACAGGACAGACTCCTTACTTTCTGGTTTATGGGTCTGAAGTAGTGTTGCCTGCTGATCTCCTTTGGAATGCCCCAAGATTTGAAAATTATGATGAACAAGTCGCTCAGCAAGAACGATTTCAGGATGTTGACGGTGTTGAAGAGGCTAGAGTGGCAGCTCTCATTCAGAATACACGTTACCTTGAAGGGTTACGGCGTTACCACCAGCGCTCTGTTCAGCCTTGTTCCTTCGTCATAGGAGACTTGGTGCTTCGGCGCGTGCAAAATACAGATGGCCTACATAAGCTCGTGTCACGATGGGAAGGCCCCTTCCTTGTCAAACAAGTCATTGGGGCTGGAACTTATCGCCTGCAAACTCAAGAAGGCGAAGAATTGCCCAATGTATGGAACATCGAACACCTGAACATAATTGCAAATATTAATCATGTCTTTAGTAATGCCAATGACAAATATATTGCATGAGTACTTACATTTTCAAGTATTTCTCTCGCTATTTGCTCACACGGCACTCTCTCGAGTACCTCTGTTTCTTGTATTTCTTCGTCCTGCAGAATTCGATTCAAGTCGACATTATAACAAATGAAATCAGGAATAGAATTGCTACAATTTTTGTTCAAGGAGTACCTTATCCAAAGAAGATTCAGCAGCATTGACAGCTTTTGGTGATGATTCGACTCTTTCAGTGGAGTCAAACGGAGCAATGGGGGCAATACCTTGATGCGGAAGAATCTCACTTGTTATGTTGGCTTGTTCATCAGGGGCACTAACCACCATTTGCTTCGAAGCTTCTGTGTCATCATGTGCAGTGCTTTCGGTTGGAATAGTTATGGTGTCTTCCAGCTGAGGCCTTGGTAGATTTTCAACATTGGCTTCAATTGTAGCGGTCTCTACAGTTTCCCCTTGTTGAATAGCCTTCACGACTGCTTTTTTGGGTGACCTGTCAGTCATACCAACTATAAGTATATACCACCTATTCCAAAATCACGTATCAAGGCACTAGGGGACAGTTTTCTACTTACTCCTTTGGTGGTTCAGGAGCCTTTAGAGGCTGGAATTGGAACATCAATAGTGGTTTCATTCGCCTGGAGCTGGTGGTACTTTCAGAAGGAGTACTTCCCAGAGCACTCGAAGAAGACGAACCTTGAGGAGTTGTGAGCTTATGTGACAGCTTGATGCGCTTGGACGGATCATCAGATGGTACGCCATCATCAGATCTCGTCGACTGACTCTGAGTGGATCGCTTTCTCCTAGCAGATATTGGCAGATCTGGAGCAGCTATAGCATACAGATATAAGCAATAATGATATCAACATCAAAAAGTACTGCTTTTTGAGTAATCAGGATACTTACTTGCAGTAATAACTTGTGGTGGCGCACTGATATCAGAATCCTCCACGATCTCGTCATCAGTAGCAACATCAACAGCTTTATCACTAAGAGTCCTTTCATATGAACTCTTAGCAAGTTCTTCCCATTCTTCAGGGGCAAAAAGTTCTTTTGGTTCAGCCTGCATTGATCAAGACAATCAGGGTTCTTATTATCTATAAAACACCAAATGACTCAATGTGTTCAAGATTAGAGACATTACCTCCACCAGTGGTTGTTCACTCGACAACTCTCCAAATATGACTGGTTTCTCATGAACACCAGTAAACATCTTGTTCAGCCGCATGAGGATAGTCTCATCAGAGATATCCTCGGGAGCCATCCGTAATGGATCTGTAATTCCTTCATACTGAAATCCAAAATGAACCCTCTCCCGTAGGGGTTGCACCCTTCGCTTCATGAAGCTGAAGGCAATGCCAACACCAGTCAAGCCTTTTTCCTTCAGAAATTGTACCCGCTTCAGCAATGCAGGCACATCCTTGGCTTCCTCAGCAGAGGGGCGGGAATTCCAGTTATCTTGGACATTGGGGTACCATCCATCCTTCTCAGGACAACTCAAAGCATGGTTTCCTGCTGTTTTATAAGATATTCAAGGAAATGATTAGTATATTATTCACAGCACCAACTAGTGTATTTGAATTTACAAGAGATTTGAGTACACTTACCAATGGTGAACCATTTGGTCTTCCAGTCGCCGCAGGAATCCATGATGGGCATATCAAACCACTTCTCCTTCATTCTTTGGCGAAATTGGACGCTAGCTCCGCCCACAACTTCTGTTCTTACATGGGTTGGCTGTGGTTTGATATGATACAGTGTGCGGAACAAAGGGAGACTAGGCATGAACAAAGACAGAGATATATAAAATCCCATTGGGATTTAGATGATGCAGTTGCAAGCCATAAAAAGCAAGGAAATCTTTGAAAAAAGCAGAGAGTGGTACTCCAACTCCACGCTCATAGAAGGATATGAAAAGAGGAATTTCTTGGTTATTCTCAGTTGGGAACTCTTGATTCCAGCAAGATTTCCACTCAAGGGAAGCTTGGTCAAGAAGCAAACCTTGTTCCACCAAATTGCCCAACTCATCAGAGTTGCCCGCGCATCTCTTCCAAGCTACGGCAGGTGATGGTGGATCGGCGAAAGTCGGCTTTGTCAATGGATCCAGAATTATTGATTTTCTTCTGCCACCCCTCTGAGTTCCAGGCTTCCAGTTCCCCTTCCTGCACCTCTCCCTCGCGAAGACATTGCAGAGCGGTCTACTACCTTGGATTTCTCTCGCGTTCACTAATTGCACAAGCTCGGGGGGTACCCTAGGCTGATCTTGCGCACAAAGGTGTGATTGGCGATTAGCGAGGCAAGGGAGAGATTTTGGGCTCATAGGTGTCGAGCTGAAGACGAATGAAGTGATTCATACAATGAAGTTCAGCAGATCTATATAATACATGGTTAGGGTTACTGTGCACTACAGTGCGTCGGCGTCTCGCATTCTGATTTCCCACCTATTTTTTTGGGATAACATTCCCTCAACAGATATCGGAGCAATATCCGGATGTTCAGTTAGGCAACAGATTACAGAAGATTTATCCTAATCTTTAAACCAAAGATATTTGCTGTAAAGCTCGGGGGCTGCTAGCGGATAATCCGAGATTTGATTTCCGAAATTTAAGGAATAATTACTTGCGGATCTTCGACTAGTTTTCATGAAACTACTCGAAGCTCGGGGGCTACACCCAATGGGTGCACCTATTCGGCGCACACCATTGAACTAACTCGAAGATTGAAGACTGCTTTTGAACCTCCGACTACTTTAAAAAAAAAGTACTCGAAGGCTCGGGGGCTACACCCATTGGGTGCATCAGAAGATGCACTCCAATGGAAATTATTTCAAGATAAAGGTTTCTGAGCGTCTTGGGTTTAGCTCCAATTACTCGAAGACAGATTCAAGAATTGAAGCAAAGGCGCAAGATGCTCAGGGGCTTGTGGGACCAGGATCCCTAGGGCCACTCATTCAGGGATTAAACTACTCGATAAGGAATGTTTGATCCGACTACTTCAAACTAGTCGGCTATGGTACAAGACGACGTAGTTGATTAGGTAGACTAGTTGTATACTAGTAGGAGACTCCCCAAAGTATTCTGTTGTAGGACTCCAGGTTGTATACGACTAGGATATTGAAACCAACTTGTAACTGTGCTCCTCGGACTATATAGGGTGGAGCAGGGACCCCTCCAAAAGGACATCAGACAAACCTCACGGATAATACAATCAGCCATACAGGACGTAGGGTATTACGCTATTCGCGGCCCGAACCTGTCTAAATTGTGTTGTTCGTGCACCATCGTTCCTAGAACTCGGCGAGACCCTCGCAAATCTACTCCTCGGGGTATCCCCGGTTAGACGTGCTCGACATAATTCGTCGACTTCTCCGATGAACTCTTTTCAAGCTCTGCCCACTCCTGCTCGGCTAGAAGTGATGGTGTTTCATCCTGCAGCATTCAAAACACAATTAATATTTGTGATTCTTCATGATACGACTACTTCAGTATCAAGACTACTTACTTCTAGCATCAGCGGTTGCTTTTTAGACAGTTCTCCAATTATTACTGGCTTTCCACTAACACCAGTAAACCTCTGCTCTTTCCCGCAGCTCGCAGCTCTAACCCTAGCCGCCACCTATGCTTGCGCCGCCGCCGCCTCCGAGCTCGCCGCCGAGCCATCGATCCGCTGTTGAGTCGCCACTCCGCCCCAATCAGCTGCGCCAGGAGCTTCACAACGAGGTAAAGTTTCCCCCGAGCCTCTTCCCGCTCGATTTCGAGCTCCGTAGCCCCGCCGCCGCCGTCGCGCATCTTCGCCGGAGACCGCTGCCCGCTGCTCGCCGACGTCCGTCGCCTCCGCCGCGTTTCCGTCGACGTGAACCCCTCAGGTGGACTCGCCATGTCGCCACGCAGCCGTAGGTGAAACCCGCGCGCGAAACCGTGCCGCCTAGCTCGGTCTCCAGCGTCACCGGCGAGCTCCGCCGCCGCGTGAGCCCAGCGCTGCCGATGGCCGCCGTCGCCGGTGACACCACACCCCCGATCCAATCTGGACCGATGGATCTCCATCCATCGGCTCAGATCCGCCCAAGCCCTAGGTCAAACCCGAGGATACTGGTCAGTTTTGCAAAAGAGCCCCTCCACTTTTTGGAATTTAACCCGCCGTCCAGATCTATTCAAAATTTATTTGAATTAGGTCCTGGTTTTTACAGAAACCCCCCTGCCTTATTTAAAAATAGAACCCGAGGTCATGTTTCATTTCTTTTGCGCTATAGCCCTGCAGTTTTTATACAAAATTACATTTAGGTCCCTGATTTTTCGCAAATAAGCCCCTGGAACTTTTAAAACTTCGCCAGCAAGTCCCTAAACATTAGAAAAGCCATATCTTCCGCGCTTTAACTCCGATTTACACCGTTCTTGTTGCGTTAGATTCATATCAATCAAATCTACGATCTAGCACTGTCAATTAACTTGTCATGTATTTCTAAATTTTATTTAATATTAATTTGACTAAAGATTATTTAAATGTCTTTTCTTAAATAAAATATAATCAAGGTTTATACTCGGTTTTTCATGTTAACATTAATTTGATTAATATGTATTCAATGAGTTTTATAAATAAAAGTCAATTAAGATATATCTCGGTTCTCGCAAACTAATGTTAAATTGAATAATGTTTATTTAACTAGCTTTTCTAATTAAAAGCAAATTAGAGTTTCACTCCGAGCTTTCATAATTAAATATTAATTTGAATAATATCAACATTAATATGTTCTAAATATAATATTGGCTAGCAAAACACGAAATATCTTATTATTCAATTAGTCGCTCTCACATGCTTGTTTTACTAAAGTTAAATGTTAAATTGTATAAATTCTACATAAACAATTAGAAATAAAATATGACTAGTTCTACCTCGACTTTACAAATTCAAATATACTTGATTAATTCTAATATAGAATATTTCTTTGAAATAACCTATGTATGATTTTATTTAATTAAAATAAATTCGGCATGTAGTTGTTTTCTTTTATAATCCAAATCTCCGGTGGTTGTATCTTTTCAACCGTAGCTCCGTTTTCAACGATTCTTACGCTCGCGTGACCATAGAACCAAGCCCTATCCTTTAGCGCGTTCTTTTAAAGCCTTTCTTTTAACTGGTGTATTGTTCCTAGTTGTTTATTGTTTGTTTGCTTGTTTAGCTGCTTGTTGTTCTCGGTGATCGTTGCGAGTAGAGGATCGTCGTCGAGAGATTTCAAGATCAAGAGCTGAAGACTATAACTAAATATACGAACCTGTCTAAATCGTGTTGTTCGTGCACCATTGTTTCTAAGAACCAGGCGAGACCCACACAAATCTACTCCCTGGGGCATCCCCAGTTAGATGTTGTCACACCCCAAAATTTTTGGATTTTGGGTTGTGATTTGTTAGCTTAATTAATACAATGATTTTCTCAACTTTCTAAAATTTATAAACATTTATATAATTTTCAGGGAATTTAGTATAAGAAAATCAGTTTACTGAATTAAATTAGAAACAATATAGGTTAGAAACACCTTTGTTGCATTCATGCTGGCTGCATCGAGTTTTGGTTGTGTGTAGTTCAAATTAGAATTTAAATTAGATTTCAATTCGAATTTAAATTACATTGTTTGGAGCCCTATAAAAGTTGTTTTGGCCAAAGTTCGTTTCTCCTCCCTGAACTCTTTTCCCCGTGCCGTTTTCCCCTTCCTTTCTTTCTTTCCAGCAGCGGCCCACTCCTTTCGCTCGACCCAGTCGCCAGCCCGGCCCAACCCGTCGTTTCCCCCCACCACGCGCAGCTCCCGCCTCCGCTTGGGCCGCCGGCCCAGCAACCCCTCTCCCCGCTTTGGCCAGGGCAGCCACGCGAGCCGGCCGAGCACGCCGCAGCCGCCGACGCGCGGGACCCGCCGGCCAGGTCCATCCCAAACCTCCGGCTCGAGTCGGACTCGAGTCCGACCGAGGCCCACCGGCGCGCACTGCAACCAAGGTTCCCCGGGGCCACCTCCCGCGCCCCCATAAAGCTCGGTGCCGTGCCGCCCCTCTGCTCTTTCCCGCAGCTCGCAGCTCTAACCCTAGCCGCCACCTATGCTTGCGCGCCGCCGGCCCTCCGAGCTCGCCGCCGAGCATCGATCCGCTGTTGAGTCGCCACTCCGGGCCCCAATCAGCTGCGCCAGGCTTCACAACGAGGTAAAGTTTCCCCTAAATGTTTATGTAGAATTTATGCAAGTTAAACATTTAACTTTAGTAAATAAAACATGTGAGAGCATCTAGTCGAATAATAAGATTATTTCGTGTTCAACTAGCCAATATTATATTTAAAACATTATTATTGTTAATATTATTCTAATTAATATTTAGTAGTGAACACTAGAAGTGGCACTATTTGCTTTTAATTAGAAAAGCTAGTTAAATAAACATTAAGCAAATTAATTATTATATTACGAAGATCGAGGTATAACTTAATTAACTTTTATTTATGAAACCCATTAAATAACATTATATTAACCAAATTAATATAAGCATTAAATAAGACCGGAGTGTAGAGCTAGTTAGATTTTAATAGAGGAAACATATTGAAGTAGCCTTTAATTAAATTAATAATAAATAAAATTCAGAAACAATTTATGGTGTAAATGACAACTCTAACGTGTAGATCATGATGTTATGAAGCTAACGCAGCAAGAACGGGTCGAATCGGAGTTAAAACGCGAAAGATACGGCCAAACTAAGATCCAGGGACCTGCTGGTAAGATTTGAAAACTTCCAGGGGCTTATCTGTGAAAACCCGGGGGCTAAAACATAATTTTACATGAAAACAGGAGGGCCTGGGTGTAAAAAGGGCAGGGCTGGACGGCAGGTTGGATTTTAGGAAAACTCAGGGTTCAAATTGAATAAAACAGGACCTGATTGCATTTACTTTTCAACAGAGGTGGACGGCGGGTTGATTTGCTTAAAATCCGAGGGCTCTTTAGCAAAAGAGACACCGCTGACCGGTATCCTCGGGTTTGACCTAGGGCTTGGGCGGATCTGAGCCGTTGGATGGAGATCCATCGGTCCAGATTGGATCGGGGGTGCGGGATCACCGACGACGGCGGCCATCGGCGGCGCTGGGCTCACGCGGCGGCGGAGCTCGCCGGCGACGCTCGAGACCGAGCTAGGCAGCACGGTTTCACGCGCGGGTTTCACCTACGGCTGCGTGGCGACATGGCGAGTCCACCTGAGGGGTTCACGTCGACGGAAACGCGGCGGAGGCGACGGACGTCGGCGAGCAGCGGGCAGCGGTCTCCGGCGAAGATGCGCGACGGCGGCGGCGGGGCTACGGAGCTCGAAATCGAGCGGGAAGAGGCTCGGGGGAAACTTTACCTCGTTGTGAAGCCTGGCGCAGCTGATTGGGGCCCGGAGTGGCGACTCAACAGCGGATCGATGCTCGGCGGCGAGCTCGGAGGGCCGGCGGCGCGCAAGCATAGGTGGCGGCTAGGGTTAGAGCTGCGAGCTGCGGGAAAGAGCAGAGGGGCGGCACGGCACCGAGCTTTATGGGGGCGCGGGGGTGGCCCCGGGGAACCTTGGTTGCCGTGCACACCTGGGTTTATGCATATGGGTAGATATTTGCTAGGCGCAACTACTGCCACCTTGCTTAACTATTAATCATGATTTAATGGCACTTTAATGTTAATGTTAAAACTTGCTTTTAGCAACATGGATCAGGGAGCTAGGGCGTACGCTTCGTGCTTGGCCCTAGTGTCTCTCCGTAAGGACTGGTTCTGAAAGCGGCAACCCAGGAGCCTGTCGCCACCGCTAGAACAATAATGGCTCTGGTCTTGGACAAGTAACTTGTACGGCTTTAAATTAACAGTAGTTACCGAAGGGACCGATGGCGTTATGAGAAGCATGGGTGAGAGTATGGTTTGATCCACCGAGGACGGGTGTTCCGTCGGCTATGTCTCGTTAAGGCACAGTCCCGTGTTGGGAGCCACCGTATGGCGGGGGTTCCACACGTTGCGCTATTTATTTTGTTGTTGATATTCATTACCGCGCTTGGACGCCATTGACCCCCTCGTGTCGCTACATGAGCGTCAGTCAATCTCGGTGCCTTGGGTCATGCTGCCTAGGTTGTACCATAACGGCTACTGTTTTGTTAGGGTGTCTTGTGAAAAGCCTCATAGCGTCCCTATGCAGTCACACCTCGGAAGTGTTGATGTGCGTGGTTGGGTGCAAAGTTCCTTTGAACTTTTACGCGACTGGTGGGTAAAGGGCGAAACCTCTGCAGAGTGTAAAACCTATCATGATAGCCTTGCTCAGGGTCAAGAGCGGCCTGGATCCTTTTTGATTAGATTGATGATATTTATTGTTGTTTAATGCTCACTTCTACTTTATTAATTGGGTTACAACTGGGATTCATTTAATTGTAGTATCTTGGCTAAATGATAAAATGAATCAACTAAAATTGCTAATGCTGTTCAGCCATGTCAAGCCTTTCTTTTAAGCCTTCATATACCCGTGATATACTTGCTAAGTAAGACATTTACTTACACTTGTCATTATTCAACAAAATCCCGGATGGGTAACAGATGGAGTGAATGAGACAGCTACTGAGTTTCCTGAGGATCGTCTGTGCTTCTGAGCTGTGGTCAACCAGTCAGTGTCCCTGTGGACTGCGGCTCCGCTAGTTGAGAGGTAATAAATAGACTTCCGCTGTGTTTTAGGTAAACTCTGATATAAAACCATTTTATTCGAGCATATGTACTCTGATTTCCATATTTGTAAGCTGTATGTGTTCTGTGGACATCCTAGCCACACATATGGCAGCATTCGGGTTTCTGTGTAAATCCGGGTGTGACAGATGTGCTCGACATAATTCGTCGACACTGACCCAACCAAGCCTCGGATGCCTTCAACCTTGCCCCATCTCATTGTGGCCACCATTGGCCAGCAACGGCCACGTCGTAGCAATGACACGGTCAGATGGATATTCCTTGGTGATTTCAATTTCTGTAGATCCTTAAATGACAGGAACAAACCAGGGGGCAGTTTGAATGATACTCTTTTGTTTAATGACGCAATTGGACACCTTGGATTAATAGAATTACCCTTGAAGGGGAGGAAATACACTTGGAGTAACAT
The DNA here is from genome assembly GCA_900205405.1 of Echinochloa crus-galli. Taxonomy (NCBI): domain Eukaryota; kingdom Viridiplantae; phylum Streptophyta; class Magnoliopsida; order Poales; family Poaceae; genus Echinochloa; species Echinochloa crus-galli. The sequence continues at coordinate 135,893 of OAMR01001073.1, read as the reverse complement.
GCAAACAGATCCCTTGCTTGAGCAGCTTGATTGGTTCTTTACATCGCCATGTGGACCTTGACTACCCCAACACACAAGTTCTTCCCTTGGCAAAGATCACATCTGATCATATCCCCTGCAAGATATCCATCAGTACAAAAATTCCTAAATCCAATGTCTTCAGGTTTGCAAATTTTTGGGTAGAGCATGACAGTTTCATGAATACAGTGATCAACAGCTGGGAAAGCAATTACAGCCCAAACCACCTCTTCCCTTCCCTTCTCTCTTTTCATTCGCAGTCGGCCCACCAGCCCTCTCCCCCACTATCTGGGCCGCCAGCCCAACTTCCCTTCCCCCTCTCCCCGCTGTCGCAGAAGGCGCCTAGCGCCCAGGCGCTACCGCCCCTCCCCTCTCTCTCGCTGGCACCCGGCCCCACCTGTCGGCGCCTTCCTCTTCTCCCTCCCTCCCTCTGCCCCGCAAAGCAAGCACCACCGCCGCCGCTCGGTTTGCCTTCACCGCGAGCGCGCTTGCCCGGTCCCACCCGCGAGCGCCTCCGTCTCCACCCCACCCCCCTATTAATAGCCCCCGCGCCGTTTCCCCCCTGCACGCCCGCGCGCGTCAATGGCAGTGATGGCCATTACCGGCCATCAAAGCCGCTGTAGCCGCCTCACAAATTCCCCCTCCCACCCCTTGTTGACGCCTACAAATGGCTGGCCAAGGGTGCTAGCCTCCCCTTTGGCTCCGCACGCAACCACTCCGCCCGCAGAACCGCCGCCGCCGCTGAATCGGCCATCCTGCGCTCGCGACGGTGAGAAGCTCCACCGGCCTCAATCTCCGCCTAAGCGCCCTCTCTCACTCCCCCTCCTCTACTTACCCGTGCGTAGGACCCCCAGGAGGACGTCCCGACCCCGAGACGCGCGAGAACGAGGCCCATTCTGATTTCCCACCTATTTTTTTGGGATAACATTCCCTCAACAGATATCGGAGCAATATCCGGATGTTCAGTTAGGCAACAGATTACAGAAGATTTATCCTGATCTTTAAACCAAAGATATTTGCTTTAAAGCTCGGGGGCTGCTAGCGGATAATCCGGGATTTGATTTCCGAAATTTAAGGAATAATTACTTGCAGACCTTCGACTAGTTTTCATGAAACTACTCAAAGCTC
>OAMR01001073.1:121101-134564 GCA_900205405.1 Echinochloa crus-galli | reverse complement strand
AACGTGATCATGTAATGCGATGTATCAAAACCGAACCTAATCAATCTAGATTGGGCAAAGAGAGTGTTATATGAATTAAACATAAAGTAAAACCCAAACAACACAAGATAAATTGATGAATCTATTAGACATTGCCAAAATCTAATAAATTTAAATAAAATTCCTTTAGGTGTAAATAAAATTCCAGAAAATAGTTAAATCACGTTTTAGCTCATAGCTTTTGCGTCCTAGCTCTGTTTTAGTCCGTTCTTGTCGCGATGGTCCTCTTTTGGCGTGGGCTATCGTTTACAAGTGTAGTTTCATGTGATCATGTTTTATAAAGTTAAATAAAATATTAAATTGGTTAATTACCTTTCAATCAGCTTTTAAATAAAACTTGTTTAGGTTTATATACCGGTTTTTGACAAATTTATGTTAATTTAAATAATGCCAACATAAACATGTTTTTAATTTGAAACTTGTTTAGGTCAACACGACATGTTGAAATAATTCGACTAGACTCTCTCATATATCATTTATTTCAAGTTAATTAATTAAATGGCTTAATCCATATGCAAATATTTGTAAATAAAATATGACCAAGATTTACCTCGCTTTTGAATTAAAATAATTTGAATAATTTAAACATGGGTATTTCTTTGAAATATCCTTTACATAGGCTTTCATAAATTAAAATAAATGCAACACATAGTTATTCCTTCTGTATATAATTCAAATGTTCGCTAGCTTTATCTTTTCAAACGTAGCTCCGTTTTAAGCGCTTCTCGTGCGTTTGCATTCGTTGTAGCTAGTGTTAGCTTATAGTACGCTTTCAAAAACTATTTTGTTATCGCTTGGTGTATTGTTCTTAGTTGTCAATGTGAGTTATTCTCTGCTGATTTGTTTGCGCTGAGGAACGCTTCTGAGCAGGGAGACTTTGGAAAAGAGGCAAGTGTCTTGATCATCTTGACTCTTGCGCCTTTATTATTTCTACATGTTATCCCCTTTTATTTATTGCTTTCTGCATTAGATGTCAATTTGCTGGGAATCCTATATAGGTTGTTTACTAGCTTTTTCATGACATTCCTTGAAGCCTTTAGAGGTACCTTTTATGGGTAGCTTATGCTTAGCTCGCTCAACAAGGGATGGGTTTTAATTAATCTTGATTAATGAACTATGCGACAATGGGTTTGGTAATCTTTTTAGCTACATGGAATCCTTAGGTGGCTCAGGCAAGTTGGGTTTGTTGCGAGGTTGTGAAGAGAATGGTTGTTGCCTGAGCCAAGGTTAAATAAGGATTGATCTGTGGAGCGACCACCCAGGACAACAGTACAACCATGAGAACTAGATGGGCAATGGTCTTGGCTATGTGACTAGGGGAAATCGGGAAATCCAGTGGTCTGCGTTAAGCTGTTGGGGCTGAGGTGGACTCAAGCACGGCACAATGATGGGTACCCGAACCCTGAGTGGATTAATGCAATGCTCCCTGGAGAACCAATGGAAGGCCTCGTAGTGTACCCCGACACACACATCTCAGAAATGTGTGGAGGTTCGCCACCTCAGCTTAAAGGTATCACGACTCATGGTGAAAGTGTACAACCTCTGCATAGTGTAAAATTGTTATAGCAGCCGTGCTCACGGTCAAGAGCGGCTTGGACCCTGCCATGGATAGTTGGTTGGGAGGATCACAGTGATGGTTAACTGTGGTTTGGTTAGTTATATATGGGTTTAACCTCAGGTTGGATATGGTTTGGGAAGCCTGAATATTATAAATCTTAGGTGCTTAATTAAAACTTGGCCAACTAAAAGATGAGCTTTGCAGTCCACCTAAATAGCCTTCCTTGTTCATAAGCCCTACATGTCATATATTTTCCCCCACTTGCGGAGTACATGCCTCCAGGTGTACTCACCCTTCTCCTTTGAACCCCCTGTTGTGTCTCCCCCCTGCTGCTGCTCAGATGGTGTTGCGAAGGATGCTACCATTGAGAAGACTTGGAGAAGGAGACATTCGTGAAGACTTGGAGTCCTAGGCTGGCGTGCCCCCAGTCGATGTTCCTATGGATTATGGAGCCCTCTGTCACGATTAGATTTACTGATGTGTAAATTTTCTTTAAGACCCTCTGGTCATTTTGTAAATAATATACGCTTTGTAATTGATATTGTTCTGTTATTCACTTATGATGTCACTTTATGCATGAATTTTGATCCTGGGCATGCATAAAGGGTGCGTTCGATTTTGTCCTTAAAACCGGGTGTGACACCAGCTAATCAGAAATTGTAACACAGTCATTGGATTTCTGGATTCCCTGGAGGACATTAGGCAACTTTACAACCCGGAAATGAATCCGAGGACAGTGATCAAGAGACAGTTACATAAATTGCTCCACCAGAGAAACATATTCTAGAGAAACAGATACAAGAATGCAAGAGTAAAATTTGGTGATGAGTGCACTAAATTTTTCCATGCAATAGCAACAATATCATATAGGAGGAATGCTATCACACAGATCAGGAATGACAGTGGTGCTTGGATTCTGGATCATGAAGGAAAGGCTGGCTTACTATGGAACTCTTTCAGGAATAGGATGGGATTCAGCAATGGCATCACTATGCATTTTGATCTAAACAGACGCATCACCCCGAGGGAGAACCTGTAGCATCTCATTCAGCCATTTGAAAGAGAAGAAATAGATAGCATAGTGAAGAAAATGCCACCAGACAAAGCGCCAGGACCATATGGTTTTAATGGTCTATTCCTAAAGAAATGCTGGCCCATAGTGAACAATGATATTTATGCACTCTGTGACGAATTCTACTCGGAGACAGTCAACATTGAAGGCATCAACAAATCCTACATTACTCTGATTGCCAAGGTTTCCAACCTAGAGATAGTTAGTGATTACAAACCGATCTCTCTAATGAATATCAGTCCCAAGATTGTCAACAAAATCTTGGCTGACAGATTACAGGCTGACATAACTAGACTTGTGCATAAAAACCAATATGGTTTCATCGAAACAAGGACCATATAGGACTGTTTAGCATGGAGTTTTGACTACATCCATCAGTGTCATCAATCAAGGAGTGAGATCATAATCCTAAAACTAGATTTTGAGAAGGCTTTCGACACTGTAGAACACCAGGCCATTCTGATGGTCATGGAACATTTGGGCTTCCCTGAGAAATGGTTGAATTGGATAAAAAGTATACTCAGTTCTGGTTCTTCAGCAATTCTGTTAAAAAGGGTTCCAGGGAAATTCTTCAAATGTAAAAGAGGAGTGATGCAAGGAGATCCACTCCCCCCCCTCTTGTTTGTGCTTGCAGCTGAACTTCTTCAGATTCTGATAAATGAGGCTGTCTCGAGCAATCTTCTGTAAGCCCCAATTCCCCAGCCAAATGAAGATTTCCCAATAGTTCAGTATGTCAATGACACATTGTTGATTATGCAAGCAGATGCTAGATAGTTATTTTTCCTGAGATCCCTCTTAAGGGCTTTTGCAGATTCCACAGGTCTACAGGTCAACTATAGAAAGTCTCAGATGCTCCCAATTAATATTCTAGAAGAGAAGCTGAATTGTCTTGCACAGACCTTTGGTTGTGCAGTTGGAACCCTACCCTTCACTTATCTAGGCTTGCCCATGGGAACAACCAAGCCAAGAATGGAGGATCTAACCCCAATGATGGATAGGGTGGAGAAGTGCCTTTCAGGATGCTCTACGTGGCTGTCGTATTCAAGCAGACTGCAAATGGTGAACTCAGCAATGAGCCCCATAGTGACATATACAATGTGCACGATTAGATTGCCAAGAGGTGTTATAGAGAATATTGACAGAATGAGGAAGCAATGTCTGTGGTGAGGCAACACCGAAAAGAAAAGAGGAGGAAACCTGGTTGCATGGGAGACAGTCCAAAACCCAAAGGAGAAAGGAGGGCTTGGAGTCATCAATTTAAAGCTCCAAAATGACACATTGTTAATGAAGCACTTGCACAAATTCTACAATCAGGAGGACATCCCATGGATCAACCTCATTTGGTTCAAATACTACCAGGATAGGGTTCCCCATGCTGCTAGGGAAGTTGGTTCCTTCTGGTGGAAAGACATCATGCGTCTCAACACTACCTATCGCTCGGTATCACAATGCACGGTAGGAAATGGATCAACCATCTATTTTTGGGAGGACAGATGGAGGCCTGAAATCCTATCGATCAAGTACCCAAGACTATCATCATTTGCAAGGAACAATGCTGCCTCAGTGCAAGAAATTGTTGACTCCAACAATCTAAATATGATCTTCAGATTGCCCCTCTCACAACAGGCCTTTGAGGAGTTAACCCAGTTGCAAGATGAAATCCAGGATGTCAGCTATGATATGTCTGGTAAAGACAGTTGGTGCCCGATCTGGGGTAGTCTGTTCACATCAAGATGTTTTTACTCTCTAATTTACAGTCTGGTTGACGCTCATCCCATATTCAAGAAAATTTGGAAGAGTGGATGTACTCCAAGGGTCAAATTCTTCACATGGCTTGTATTGCTGGACAGATTAAACACCAAAACAATGTTGACAACAAGACACATCGGCGTCAGGGACAATGATCACTGCACAATGTGTGACAGAGGGGAGGAGGAAACAGTTGAGCACCTATTTTTCTCCTGCCCATTTGCTAGAAGATGCTAGATGAAAATTCAAATCGCCTGGAATCTATCTCTCAATATGGAAGAGAGACTCATGCATGCAATGGCAAATCATAGACTACCATTCTTCACAGAGGCAGTAAGGATTGGGACATGGGAGATATGGAAGCTCAGGAATGATAAGATTTTTGGAAGGCATGAGCGCAGCCTGGCACGTTGGGTTTGTAACTTCAAAATCCAAGGGCAGCTCCAAGCAATTAGATTCAAAGCAGACATTCAAAGTAGCTTTTGTGTATGGCTAGATGCTTTTAGTTAAATTTCCTATGTAAGTATGTTGTAACCCTCGCTCTTTTGCCTTTTGTTTAATGAAAGTGTTTTTATACTGTGGGGATCTCCCCCACAGTCTCGTTTCAAAAAAAATGGCCACGTCGTAGCCACCTCTGGCCACCCGTTGCTACCCCCAGCTGGCCTTAGCCTGGCCGCGGCCAGCAGCAGCCTAGCTGCAGCCGGCCACAGCAATCTATTGCCTGGCCAAAGCTGGCCATAGCCAGCTATGCATGGCCATAGCTGGCCAACATTGGCTGTGAGCCTTGCAACAGCCCCTGGATCAAACCTACACCCTTCCTCGCTGTCGGCAAGTGATTCTCGCGGGTGTAGCCTTTTCCATTAACTAATCGGGCCCACTAACTTGACATGGCATCTAGGGCCCTCTGACTTTTATCGCTAACGAGTTGTTTGGTCAACGCTGACGTACAGAGAGCCTACTGCTAGCGTCAGCAGAACTAACCTAGAGCCGACATGTGGCATGCTTTGGTGATGCCACATGTCCTTGATGTTTTCTTTTTCATAATTAATTAAATTCAAAACGTCTTTCAATATTTAAAAATCTATAATAAATTGACTCTAGCTTAGAAAGATATAAAACTACTTTCATTACTTTTCTAAAATCATGATCCACTCGTTAGTATAGTATTTGGAGTTATTTGGCTCTTCTTTGCTTCTTCACTTGGAGTTTATTTGCTTAGCTTATCGTTATTATTTGTAAATCTGATTATTAGGATCCTCAGAAGACTCGGATGACTTCGTCGACCTCGTCTTCGACTACGTGAAGAAAGAAGAGGACTTTGCTCCAGGTTCTCTGAAATACCTATTAGACATGCAACTAGTATGCTAGCGCTCTACTTTACTTGCATGATATTAATATGCCTGCACTGCCATTTACATATCCTGTTTCCTTGCTACCTATTATCCAGAATATATGAATGCTATGCTTGCATGTGTTGGGACGGTTGTGATTAATCTTCTTGGCATGAGTTGGGTGGCATGGGTGGAGTAGAGGTGTTAGGCGGTGGAGGCGAGTAATAACAACCCGATCTTTTGATTGGGGTGATTGGGAACTACACTCGAGTAGTTCCTACGGAGTACCTGTGGCGGGTACAACCTTTTTGGTGACTTTTGAGGTGTTTGGGCGGTAATACCTATTGTGGGTGCCGATTGTGGACCACTGCGGTGGATCGCTTATGATGTTGATACTCGCTTTACCGAAAATTAAGGGTCGCATTAGGAAAACCCGGAATTGGGAATTTACAGTGCCCACGGTCTACACAGAATGGCGAGGGTTCCAGCAAGCCTACTAAGTGCGGTGCTAGGACTGTAGGAGATTCGAGTTTCATATGTGTAAGGGGGACTCGCTGCGGTGTACTCTCCCTGATTTACCACGGCCCCCGACTGGCCCCGGTGGGAAGGTTTCACGACCCTGGGGCAGCTGTTAGCTCAGATGTTTCCCGAGCCCAGGAAAGCAGGATGGCACCATTACTTTTTAGGGCCTTTGCTGTGGGCTGCGTCTCGAGTTGGCAGTACACCAGCTCACAGCCCGGATGGGTCCTAGAGCGCAACCTCTGCAAAGTGTAAACTATACGTATAGCCGTGTCCACGGTCACGGGCGATCCCTCTACTGGCTTATTCTGATTAGCATGGGATTCTGCTTTCTTACCTTTACCTTGACCTGGGATATGAGAGGTTGGACCAGTGCTGTTGATGAGACAAGTGGGGAGGGAGCTCACCGTGTCGACTAGTGAGTGAAAAGAGTTGGTGGATGATTATTGTGGGAACCTGTTGCGGAAGGACGAGCCCGATGTGGATGTGAGGATGATTGTTGGTTTTGGGGAGTGTATGTGCTTGTGAGAAAAGGTGTTTGGAGATGAGATGAACTTGGTTATATTACTGCTGCGCGTATAGGAAACCCCAGCTTTTATTCCTTAATATTTTATACACTAGTTTATGCCACTTTAAAGCTTGCGCATACATGGATGGTGACGTGGACCTGTCCGATTTCCTTGGGGATAGTTCTGGAGCTTTCAGGTGTACAACTACAGCCTGGTTGGATGTTGCTTTGGAGGCTTACGTGCTTCGCTCAAGGATGCTTGTGGAGAAGACTGAAGATGAAGACTTTAAGGCCTAGCTACCGCTGCGTAGATGTTTCATCTTGTCGATGTAGCCCAAGTGGCATGTACTAATCTCGTACTCTGATATGTAAATAATGAATGCAGTCATGTTTACGATGTATGGATGTGATATTTGGCTGAATTGAGTTATGTACGTGATAGCTATTGATTCTGGGACTATCACAATGGTACTGGGAGTCGGATTCTCAGTTTCGAGAATCCGGTTCGTTTTAGTTGGTATCAGAGCCATACTTGACCGTAGTGCGTAACCCTAGAATGGAAAACTAGTTTAGAGACCTCTAACTGAGTCCTTTGTATATATAAACCCTTTGAACTATTCTGTATGACACCTTGAACTACTGTTCACTCATCTTTCGGCTGCCATCCTTTCAAGGACTTTTTTGCTTTCGGAACAATACTTGGTTCCATGATCGGAGCCTTCACCGTGAAATACACAATAATATTTTTTGTTTTCTTGCTTGCCTCTACCATGGCCTCTGCCCCTAATTGACCTTCCTCACATGCCTACTCCACCTTCTCTCTCATTGAACTTCCAAGGTGAGATTTCTTCGAACGAAGCTTGTGGTGTGTGAATAAAGTTTTGGTTTTCTGCACTGGGAGCTTCGACTTGATATACGGTTTGCTGGTGCAGTGGAAACCACTTCTTTTGACTATGACCTTGTTGATCCCAACGAAATGACTGGTTGTTGCTGTTTGTTTGCTTAAATCATCGCATCTCCTATGTTCTTCTTCTATAGTCATTGTCTACCCTACATCATTTCTCGAATGTGACATAGAGCTCGCTCATTGTTGTTGGTGTCTCTAGAGCTAAGAAGTTTGCACATGGTCTAATCTTCAGCCCCTTAATGCAAGCTTCGATTGCACCATCGTCAGGTACTTTTGGAGCTTGAGCCCTTAGCTGGATAAACCATTAGAAGTAAGTTTGAAGAGGTTCTCTTTCTCCCTGAACACAGCCAAAGAGGTCACTACTGTTGAGTGAATTCCTGCTTATGCCTTTGAAGTTTGTCAAGAATTTGTCCCTCAGCTCTTGCCACAATTGGATGGAGAATGGTTTTAGTAACGAATACCAATTTAATGAAATGCCTTCGCAAGCTATGATGAAGACTGTGTCATCCCCTCCTGTCGAAGCTATCGCTGCCTCGTAGGCCATCAAGAACTGTCTTGCATCAGTGGTACCATTGAACTTTGGTATTGGGTGTCCACGATGTGTTGGAGGCCATGCTGCTAACTGTAAACAAGGTGCAAGAGGGTCAGCGGTGTCTACAAGCCTTGGCACAATCATATTTTTGTGAGAGCCTGAGGTGTTTAAAGCCATAGTAGGTGTTGTAAAAAGAGGTTGCTCGAAGGTGCTATGATGGTGTTCCATTAAATCCAACTCAATCTGCTTTTGAGCCATTGTTTGAATTTCTGCTTGGAGCTTTGCTAACCTTGCCTTAGCTGCTGCTAGCTCCTTTTTAGCTGCAGAAGCGCGCTGCACTGCTTGAGTTTCGGCAAGAATTTTTTCCTTTTGTTTTTTCTAACCTGGTGAGCTCCTGCTTGGTGGCCTCTAGTTCTTGTTCTTTGCTTTGCTCTTGACTTGAACCTTGGGCTGGCTGATTTGAAACTAGAGCTTTCAGTTTCTTAGCTTTTGCCGCCTCGAGTTCGGCTCTCTTTCTTCTCTCTAACTTGTTGGGATTGGACTTGTCTGCTGCAACCCCTATCTGTGCGTCGACTTCGGGTGGGGATGAATTTTCCACAAGAGATTCCGGCTCGACCTCTGCAGCATCCTCTGTAGTACCCTCTTTGCTTAATTTCGATAAAGTCTTAGCTTTGGGTGCCATGTGGGTGTTCTACACGTGCACACACAAGACGGTTGGCGCCAACTGTTGGTTCGTGTTTCAACAGAATGAACTCAAACCAGCAGTAAAGATCACAATTCTCTATTCAATTCTCAGAAAAGTGATCCCCCTCAAAAGGCGGGCTATGCCCTCCTTTAATTTTATAGGGGGTCACAAAACTCATAGACTACAATTCTACCCTGTCACCCTGACCCCACATCAGTTCACCTATCTATTAAATATGATTTCTCTAGCAGGGCAAGAGGGTAATTCTCCTATAATATTGTGTACAAATTTCCTTCTCCCTCTAATCACGACATACACACCGCTCTTCTGAAGCTCAAGCACACCTTCGCAACAAAGGTCCTTCACTCACCTAACCAAGAACGTCACATTTACCAACTTGAACACCTCATCGTTCTCGGTGAAGGTGATAACTAGGTTCTACGGATCAGCAATTACTCCTCATGACCTTCGTCGTCACTTTTCAATTCTCGAGCCATGTTTTTTCGTGAGAACCGCCCCTGACGAGCTTCGGCTTCTCGACCTTCTCTCGTACTGTTCTAATCCCGGACGATTTATTGACTTCGAAGGTCATTACTAGATCAAACCCTTCGTACCGGTCCCGAGCATTACCTTCGATTTCCCGCTGATGGATTGTGGCGCTAGTTTCCTCTCTTTTGGCTTGGAGCAAAGGTCCCCGTAGGTTTGATCTGCCGAACTTCAACACCCCAACATGAATATTCCAATGTGAGTACCACATTCAATGTCAAAGATTTGCTTCCATTTGCTGGTAAGCCTGAGTCGAGGACGACTCCTTCTCAAGAGGGGGAGGCTAATGAGGACATTCCTAGCATTCACTCATCTCCGAATGAAACTACACTTGATATAGCTAGTCCAATTACAAGGAGTAGAGCTAAACAATTGGAGAAGGAAATTCATTCTCAGGTGAACGCTAACCTTATGCTTAATAACCAGCTTATGTTGAACGAGTCTATGCTTTTGAGTTCTTGTTTCAATGTCCTTAGGAATGATGGAGTATATGAACCAGCATGGGATGAAGATGGATTCAAGCCTCTGGACATTCTGAAGCTCAAGCACACCTTCGCAACAAAGGTCCTTCACTCACCTAACCAAGAACGTCACATTTACCAACTTGAACACCTCATCGTTCTCGGTGAAGGTGATAACTAGGTTCTACGGATCAGCATTACTCCTCATGACCTTCGTCGTCACTTTCAATTCTCGAGCCATGTTTTTTCCGTGAGAACCGCCCCTGACGAGCTTCGGCCTTCTCGACCTTCTCTCGTACTGTTCAATCCCGGACGATTTATTGACTTCGAAGGTCATTACTAGATCAAACCCTTCGTACCGGTCCCGAGCATTACCTTCGATTTCCCGCTGATGGATTGTGGCGCTAGTTTCCTCTCTTTTGGCTTGGAGCAAAGGCCCCGTAGGTTTGATCTGCCGAACTTCAACACCCCAACATGAATATTCCAATGTGAGTACCACATTCAATGTCAAAGATTTGCTTCCATTTGCTGGTAAGCCTGAGTCGAGGACGACTCCTTCTCAAGAGGGGGAGGCCAATGAGGACATTCCTAGCATTCACTCATCTCCAAATAAAACTACACATGATATAGCTGGTCTAATTACAAGGAGTAGAGCTAAACAATTGGAGAAGGAAAATTCTCAGGTGAACGCTAACCTTATGTTTAATAATTAGTTTATGTTGAATAAGTCTATGTCTTAGAGTTCTTGTTTCAATGTCCTTAGGAATGATGGAGTATATGAACCAGCATGGGATGAAGATGGATTCAAGCCTCTAGACATCTGAACCAAGAAGCCGATAGTGTGCATGAATAAATTGGTAGTTCAACAGTTTTGCATGGTAATGCAACTAGAAGCTAGAAGACTGACACATGGTACAAATTCCAAGCTTCACCGTGAACAAAATACAAAGAGTTAGATGGTGATCTATATGTGGATGGAAGCATATTCAAGTCTACTTTACAACCCATCAAATAGCTCATCATTTCGACTTCCCAATAAAGAGTTATGCTCATTTTAGTAACTGCTGCCAGAAGCTTAAAGGACGCGCGAACCAGCCACGAAATCCACTAGTGCATGCGCATGCTGCCATTTACTCAAAGCTGAACGCCCCCATCTCTATATATATCTTGTACTAGACAATCAAAGGGATAACTTTTGATTGATTGAATTCAGAATACACAAACTCGTGGAGTTTTGTTTATGCGTGAGTCTTGAAAGGCTTACAACACATGTTCTTTCGATTCATGAGGGAATTGTAGAATGCCGAACTGCGGTTCACCCAGTTCGTGCCTTCACGTCTATAGGGCGTGATTGCGTGGGCTGTTTCATCGGTACGTGGAAGGGTGATTGTCTCGGTCGTTCATCGCGGGGACAGCCTCGCGGTGCACTGCCTCTTCACCAGGTCACGCAGCGACAAGTTATCAAGTTCGCAGATCCTACGAGAAGATTGAGCCAAACAACTTGTTGCACGAGTTGCATAGCCGTGCGCATATCATAATTAATTAGTTATATTTGAATTTGTAAAGTCGAGGTAAAACTAACCATATTTTATTTCTAATCGTTTATGTAGAATTTATATAATTCAACATTTATCTTTAGTAAAACTGGCATGTGAAAGCGACTAATCGAATAATGAGATATTTCGTGTTTAACTAGTCAATATTATATTTAGAATATATTAATGTTGATATTATTCAAATTAATATTTAATCATGAAAACTCAGAGTGAAACTCTAATTTTCTTTTACTTAATTAGAAGAATTAGTTAAATAAACATTATTGAATTTATCCTTAGTTTGCGAAAACGAAGATATGACCTAATTAGTTTTATTTACAAAAGGTTTTGAACAATATTGTACGCATCAAAATAATATTAACATTAACCTGTGAAAACCGGAGTAGAAAACCTTAATTAAATTTTAATTAGAAAAGCATATTTACATAACATTTAATAAATTTAATATTAGATAAAATTCAGAAACATGACACATGGTAATTGACAGTGCTAGATCGTAGTTTTGATTGATATGAATCTAACGCAACAAGAACGGATTAAATCTGAGCTAAAATATGAAATCTAGGGCTTGAACAAGGTTGCAGGGACCTAGACATAATTAACGGTAGACTTCAGGGGCTAGCAGAGAAGATTGCAGAGACTCGGTGAATAGAGATCGCAAAAGGATGAAACTCTAGGGTTAGATCTATAAAAGTACTTCGGTTGGATTTATGTGTGGCAAGGGGATTCTTGTAGGGGGTTTTCTGAAATGTTGCAAGACACAAGATAACTTTTAAAGGTTACAGGATTCTCCAGGGACCTCACTGAAAAACCGTCATTGAGTTTCTCACCATGATGATCCCCTCGCCAACACGCATCAAATCCGCCGCTCCTCGTCGCCCTCTCGACGCCGGAGGCTCTCGTCGATGTGAGCCGCTCGCCGCCGACCCTTTGCCTCCGTCGGCCGCCAAAATCCGGCCGCCTCCTCGCGTAACCGCCGCCGGTAAGCATACCCCAACGATCCCCTTGACCTCATCTTTCTGTTCCCACCATCGCCTGAACCCTAGGCCACCGAATCACCGGCGAGATCAGTGCCAGGACGACGGCGAGCCCCCCCTGTGCTGTTTCAGAAACAAGATGACGGTTTTTCAGTTAGGTCCCCGGAGAATCCTGTAACCTTTAAAAGTTATCTTGTGTCTTGCAACATTTCAGAAAACCCCCTACAAGAATCCCCTTGCCACACATAAATCCAACCGAAGTACTTTTATAGATCTAACCCTAGAGTTTCATCCTTTTGCGATCTCTATTCACCGAGTCTCTGCAATCTTCTCTGCTAGCCCCTGAAGTCTACCGTTAATTATGTCTAGGTCCCTGCAACCTTGTTCAAGCCCTAGATTTCATATTTTAGCTCAGATTTAATCCGTTCTTGTTGCGTTAGATTCATATCAATCAAAACTACGATCTAGCACTGTCAATTACCATGTGTCATGTTTCTGAATTTTATCTAATATTAAATTTATTAAATGTTATGTAAATATGCTTTTCTAATTAAAATTTAATTAAGGTTTTCTACTCCGGTTTTCACAGGTTAATGTTAATATTATTTTGATGCGTACAATATTGTTCAAAACCTTTTGTAAATAAAACTAATTAGGTCATATCTTCGTTTTCGCAAACTAAGGATAAATTCAATAATGTTTATTTAACTAATTCTTCTAATTAAGTAAAAGAAAATTAGAGTTTCACTCTGAGTTTTCATGATTAAATATTAATTTGAATAATATCAACATTAATATGTTCTAAATGTAATATTGGCTAGTTCCACACGAAATATCTTATTATTCGACTAGATGCTCTCACATATTTTATTACTAAAAGTTAAATGTTTAATTGTATAAATTCTACATAAACAATTATAAATAAATATGATTAGTTTTACCCCGGATTTTATAAATTCAAAATAACATTGAATTAATTCCAACATAAGATGTTTCTCTGAAATATCTTTTATATTATTTAAT
>OAMR01001073.1:86311-120624 GCA_900205405.1 Echinochloa crus-galli | reverse complement strand
GTCGACCTCTCTCGGACCAAGCCGCCACCACCATGATGATCCCCTCGCCAACACGCATCAAATCCGCCGCTCCTCGTCGCCCTCTCGACGCCGGAGGCTCTCGTCGATGTGAGCCGCTCGCCGCCGACCCTTTGCCTCCGTCGGCCGCCAAAATCCGGCCGCCTCCTCGCGTAACCGCCGCCGGTAAGCATACCCCAACGATCCCCTTGACCTCATCTTTCTGTTCCCCACCATCGCCTGAACCCTAGGCCACCGAATCACCGGCGAGATCAGTGCCAGGACGACGGCGAGCCCCCCTGTGCTGTTTCGAGAAACAAGATGACGGTTTTTCAGTTAGGTCCCCGGAGAATCCTGTAACCTTTAAAAGTTATCTTGTGTCTTGCAACATTTCAGAAAACCCCCTACAAGAATCCCCTTGCCACACATAAATCCAACCGAAGTACTTTTATAGATCTAACCCTAGAGTTTCATCCTTTTGCGATCTCTATTCACCGAGTCTCTGCAATCTTCTCTGCTAGCCCCTGAAGTCTACCGTTAATTATGTCTAGGTCCCTGCAACCTTGTTCAAGCCCTAGATTTCATATTTTAGCTCAGATTTAATCCGTTCTTGTTGCGTTAGATTCATATCAATCAAAACTACGATCTAGCACTGTCAATTACCATGTGTCATGTTTCTGAATTTTATCTAATATTAAATTTATTAAATGTTATGTAAATATGCTTTTCTAATTAAAATTTAATTAAGGTTTTCTACTCCGGTTTTCACAGGTTAATGTTAATATTATTTTGATGCGTACAATATTGTTCAAAACCTTTTGTAAATAAAACTAATTAGGTCATATCTTCGTTTTCGCAAACTAAGGATAAATTCAATAATGTTTATTTAACTAATTCTTCTAATTAAGTAAAAGAAAATTAGAGTTTCACTCTGAGTTTTCATGATTAAATATTAATTTGAATAATATCAACATTAATATATTCTAAATATAATATTGACTAGTTAAACACGAAATATCTCATTATTCGATTAGTCGCTTTCACATGCCAGTTTTACTAAAGATAAATGTTGAATTATATAAATTCTACATAAACGATTAGAAATAAAATATGGTTAGTTTTTACCTCGACTTTACAAATTCAAATATAACTAATTAATTATGATATGCGCACGGCTATGCAACTCGTGCAACAAGTTGTTTGGCTCAATCTTCTCGTAGGATCTGCGAACTTGATAACTTGTCGCTGCGTGACCTGGTGAAGAGGCAGTGCACCGCGAGGCTGTCCCGCGATGAACGACCGAGACAATCACCCTTCCACGTACCGATGAAACAGCCCACGCAATCACGCCCTATAGACGTGAAGGCACGAACTGGGTGAACCGCAGTTCGGCATTCTACAATTCCCTCATGAATCGAAAGAACATGTGTTGTAAGCCTTTCAAGACTCACGCATAAACAAAACTCCACGAGTTTGTGTATTCTGAATTCAATCAATCAAAAGTTATCCCTTTGATTGTCTAGTACAAGATATATATAGAGATGGGGGCGTTCAGCTTTGAGTAAATGGCAGCATGCGCATGCACTAGTGGATTTCGTGGCTGGTTCGCGCGTCCTTTAAGCTTCTGGCAGCAGTTACTAAAATGAGCATAACTCTTTATTGGGAAGTCGAAATGATGAGCTATTTGATGGGTTGTAAAGTAGACTTGAATATGCTTCCATCCACATATAGATCACCATCTAACTCTTTGTATTTTGTTCACGGTGAAGCTTGGAATTTGTACCATGTGTCAGTCTTCTAGCTTCTAGTTGCATTACCATGCAAAACTGTTGAACTACCAATTTATTCATGCACACTATCGGCTTCTTGGTTCAGATGTCTAGAGGCTTGAATCCATCTTCATCCCATGCTGGTTCATATACTCCATCATTCCTAAGGACATTGAAACAAGAACTCTAAGACATAGACTTATTCAACATAAACTAATTATTAAACATAAGGTTAGCGTTCACCTGAGAATTTTCCTTCTCCAATTGTTTAGCTCTACTCCTTGTAATTAGACCAGCTATATCATGTGTAGTTTTATTTGGAGATGAGTGAATGCTAGGAATGTCCTCATTAGCCTCCCCCTCTTGAGAAGGAGTCGTCCTCGACTCAGGCTTACCAGCAAATGGAAGCAAATCTTTGACATTGAATGTGGTACTCACATTGGAATATTCATGTTGGGGTGTTGAAGTTCGGCAGATCAAACCTACGGGGACCTTTGCTCCAAGCCAAAAGAGAGGAAACTAGCGCCACAATCCATCAGCGGGAAATCGAAGGTAATGCTCGGGACCGGTACGAAGGGTTTGATCTAGTAATGACCTTCGAAGTCAATAAATCGTCCGGGGATTAGAACAGTACGAGAGAAGGTCGAGAAGGCCGAAGCTCGTCAGGGGCGGTTCTCACGGAAAAAACATGGCTCGAGAATTGAAAAGTGACGACGAAGGTCATGAGGAGTAATTGCTGATCCGTAGAACCTAGTTATCACCTTCACCGAGAACGATGAGGTGTTCAAGTTGGTAAATGTGACGTTCTTGGTTAGGTGAGTGAAGGACCTTTGTTGCGAAGGTGTGCTTGAGCTTCAGAAGAGCGGTGATATTAATGTTGATATTATTCAAATTAATATTTAATCATGAAAACTCAGAGTGAAACTCTAATTTTCTTTTACTTAATTAGAAGAATTAGTTAAATAAACATTATTGAATTTATCCTTAGTTTGCGAAAACGAAGATATGACCTAATTAGTTTTATTTACAAAAGGTTTTGAACAATATTGTACGCATCAAAATAATATTAACATTAACCTGTGAAAACCGGAGTAGAAAACCTTAATTAAATTTTAATTAGAAAAGCATATTTACATAACATTTAATAAATTTAATATTAGATAAAATTCAGAAACATGACACATGGTAATTGACAGTGCTAGATCGTAGTTTTGATTGATATGAATCTAACGCAACAAGAACGGATTAAATCTGAGCTAAAATATGAAATCTAGGGCTTGAACAAGGTTGCAGGGACCTAGACATAATTAACGGTAGACTTCAGGGGCTAGCAGAGAAGATTGCAGAGACTCGGTGAATAGAGATCGCAAAAGGATGAAACTCTAGGGTTAGATCTATAAAAGTACTTCGGTTGGATTTATGTGTGGCAAGGGGATTCTTGTAGGGGGTTTTCTGAAATGTTGCAAGACACAAGATAACTTTTAAAGGTTACAGGATTCTCCGGGGACCTAACTGAAAAACCGTCATCTTGTTTCTCGAAACAGCACAGGGGGGCTCGCCGTCGTCCTGGCACTGATCTCGCCGGTGATTCGGTGGCCTAGGGTTCAGGCGATGGTGGGGAACAGAAAGATGAGGTCAAGGGGATCGTTGGGGTATGCTTACCGGCGGCGGTTACGCGAGGAGGCGGCCGGATTTTGGCGGCCGACGGAGGCAAAGGGTCGGCGGCGAGCGGCTCACATCGACGAGAGCCTCCGGCGTCGAGAGGGCGACGAGGAGCGGCGGATTTGATGCGTGTTGGCGAGGGGATCATCATGGTGGTGGCGGCTTGGTCCGAGAGAGGTCGACGACGGCGAATTGAGGCGACGACACCCGACGCCAATGGCCTACGGCGGTGCTTGGCCCACGGCGGCACTTCTGGCGGCGGCGGCACTGCGCGGAGAGGCGAGGTATGGCGGGAGGAGGCGCGTGCGGAGGCCGAGGGCGTCGCCCTTTATAGGGGCGCGGGACGTGGCCCTAACGTGGAGCGCACGCCAAGGGGCGGTGGTGGCGCAGGATGCGGCAGCGCTGCCTGCAGCTCCAGGAGCCAGGGCGCTGCTGGGCCGTGAGGGCTTGTTGGGACGACTTAGACTAGGCTTGGCCCGCTTAAGGTTTTCGGGTTTTCTTTTCGGAATAATATTTTACGTGCATAGATAAATTCAAAGAAATCCAAATAAATCATTTGAGCCATGAAAAATACTCCAAAAATCCCATGAAAAATCCTAGAGATAGTTTTGGACACGAGGAAAAATATTTGGAGCTCCTGAAATAGATTATAGCATCTTCCAAAAATTGGAATTGGCTATGCAAAATTAGGAATAAATCCCAGAAAAATCTGGAAAATCCCCATTAGGCTTATAAACGCATTTTTTAAAACTTCGACACATAAAACCACTAAATGCAAGCCGGCATGAATGCAAGGCACTCAACACCATAACCTATATTGTTCTAATTTAATTTAGAAAATTAAATTTTAATATACTAAATTCCCTTATAATAATTGTATAAATGTTTGGAAATTTTTAGAAATTAACAAAAATCATTGTATTAATTATACTACCTATTCACATCCCAAAATCCAAAAACTTTGGGGTGTGATAATTCCGATATGTAATCGAGGAAGTTTAGATCTAAACCAACTAGTAAACCCTAGCCCGTCACCCTATATAAGGCGGCCTAGGGTAACCCCATGAGGGAGAACATTCCAACCCATCAATACAACACACACCGACACAGGACGTAGGGTATTATACCTCCGGGTAGCCCAAACCTATCTAAATCGTGCCTCCTGTGTCACCATCAAGCTAATCGTGCGACGATCCCTCGCCTACAAATCTACCTCTTGGGTACCCCCAAGTAGATTGCCGGTCCTAAGATCCGACAAGCGCAAAGAAAACTCAGATTCAAAAATGGCGAAGGTAGTGCAAGAAAGAAGATGAATAGTAGAAGATGAACATACCGCGGGGAGTTTCTTGAGTGAGGCCATGGGCGTTAATTGTATGACGGCTTGTTGCAGTGAAACTTTCTTCTTATCGAAGAACGAGTTCTTGTTCTACGAGTCCTGAAAGATGGATCTTGAAGAGAGAGACAGTTTTGCTCAAGAATGGCCGACTGCAAGGGGAGGAATTGGTTGTATGAGGTGTGGTTTTATAGTTTTCGTACCAAAAGATAACGCTCGTTTTTTGAAAAGCCACCGTCTGCGTGGAGCACAAGAAGCCAACCTCTCGTTTAGATCCCAAATTTCACCCCAATAGTTCACTATACAAAAAAAAGATTTCCATCACATCAAAATGTCGGCACATACATGGAGTACTAAATATAAATGAAATCAAAAACTAATTGCACAGTTTTGTTGTACTGTGCGAGACGAACATTTTGAGCCTAATTAATCAATTTTTGGATAATTTTTCACACATACAAACGAAATACTACGGTGGTGCACGTACCCTAAAAGACCAAATTTGGAGTGCAAATTTAGGAACTAAACAAGGCCCAAATACTGCTTGCACGGGTATTAGGGAACAAAGCAATCATGCCCTTGTTTAGTTCCTAAATTCTACTACGTAAAAAAAGATTCTCATCACATCAAAATACCAGTACATGCATGGAGTACTAAATTTAGATAAAATCAAAAACTAATTATACAGTTTTGTTGTACTTTGCGAGACGAACATTTGAAGCCTAATTAATTAATGTTTGGACAATTATTCATACATACAAATGAAATGCTACAGTGCAGTATTTATGAAACTTTTTAAAGTTCGTTGTTATTGCAAAGTCCAAATAATATGCTATTCGTTGTATAAAAAAATAGAGTTAATAAACTTCCCGCCAACCCATCAAGTACTCATGAACCTCTGTAACTATCAGGGAATAAGAGTCATGGTTGCTTTATTGGCCGTGTTTTTTTGCCTTTGGGCAATTTTTTATCAAAGGGAATCTTGCATGCATGAAGTATTAAATGAAGTCTATTTATAAAACTTTTTTAGGGATGAGCGTAACTTTGCGTGATGAATCTAATGAGCCTAATTAGTCCATGATTTACTACAGCAATGCTATAGTAACTATTTTCTAATCGTGCGGTCAAAGGCCTCATTAAATTTGTCTCGTGAATTAGTCCAAAGTTGTGAAGGTAGTTTTATAAACTAACTTTACATAATACCCTCAATTATTGGTCAAACGTGTTTGTAAAATTTTACCAAACCAAAAAAACACGCCCATTATGCTAGTCTGAACGAGTGGCCCCAACTATCCCATCTGAATTTGATTGTTTGTTAGTCCATTCTTCATAGTTAAGAATACAACATTTATATAGTATAGCATTCATAATATTTTGTAAAAAATAAGAAGTAAGTTCACCTCTTGATTGTGTGTAACATGTTCTTCATATATGCATGTGCACGTGCAGTGTATTCTATGTTGCTTATGTATGGCTGAGATGTCCTTATCACTATGTATTCACATTGGTGGAAGACGAGAATAATAGGCCTTACAAATTGACCACATGTTCATTCAAACACAAATTGAGAAAAATGGACATATAGAATATCAAACCAGCCGTTTTGACCATTCGCAAAGCATCCAAACTATTGCTTGTTCTTTGATTGTTGCCTATATTGTTAGTTGTATAACTGTTATATTTTTACGATGTATACGTTTGTGCAAGTGCATGGTTAATAGTTCTAAGAGCACCTCCAAGAGATTAAGGGATTAAGGGGCTAACTAAAAAATAAAAAAGCTTCCCAAAAGTAGGGATAAACCAACAAACTCTTAAAAATTGGTGAGCGTAGATGGAGAGCGCGTCTGGCTAGCGAAGAGGGGGAGATAGTGGCTAGTCCGTTGGATGCAATTTTTTCTTTCTTTCCTTCTTTTAGCTAGTCAACGGAATATATAAGAGTTTTTGGAGATGCTTTAAGAGAGGAAAGAAAATATAACTCTTCCGTCAAACAAAATTAAGTTGTCTATCCAGCCATTTATACGGTTCTAATATTTGGAGCGCCAGCTAATCTTACCACAGCAGCAGACACCTCAACATTTTTTTTCCAACCCACCCAGGGCCCAGGTCGAGAAACCATTCCTCCCTGTTCCTGGAACCAGAGCAATCGAAGCGAGGTTGGGCTCGGAATTTCCTTTGGCTCCTGCCATTGGTCGAGAGTGTGCTGCAGGAATGGTCAAAGTGCAGCTGGGTTTTAGCTCTTCTGGATGGTTTAGAAGAGCAGAGAAGACTCTTGGTACCTGAGGCAAATTTCAGGAAAATGGTCAAAGTGCATCTTCAGAAGCTGTTAGAAGCTAAAAGAAAATATTGGAAGCAAAGGAATACAGTGAGGTGGGTTAAGTTTGGAGATGAAAATACACAGCTTTTTCAGGCAATGGCAACTCATACATACAAAAGAAATAGGATTGGTTCCCTGGTGTTGCCTGATGGTTCTACTGTTACTGATCACACTTTAAAAGCAGGAGTTCTATGGACATCTTTCAAGGAAAGATTGGGAATCTCAGAATACCAGAACATGCTTTTTGATCTGCCATCTCTCATTCATGTAGTAGATTTGCCAGTCCTAGATGGCCAGTTTACTAGAGAAGAAATTGATTTGGTAATTAAGGAAATGGCCCCTGATCATGCCCCAGGGCCGGATGGTTTTAATGGCTTATTCATGAAAAGATGTTGGTCAATTATTGCTGATGACTTTTATAAGTTACGTGATAAGTTCTACGACTGTGAGGTGGACTTGACATGCATAAATAGTTCATTCATAACTCTGGTGCCAAAAAAAGATAATCCTTTGTCGGTCAATGACTACCGGCCAATTTCTCTGCTGAATTCTTCTCTCAAGCTTCTCACCAAGCTATTGGCCAATCGTCTACAACAGATCATCCTCAAGGTGATTCACCAGAATCAGTATGGGTTTCTCAAAGGCAGAACCATCCAGGACTGCCTTGCTTGGGCATTCCAATTCCTACACATCTGTCATCATAGTAAAAAGGAAATTGTTATTCTCAAGTTGGACTTTGAAAAAGCCTTTGATAAGATTGAGCATAGAGTCATTTTGGAGATGTTTCTGCATAAGGGTTTTTCAGTTAAGTGGGTCAAGTGGATTGAGCTAATCCTATCATCAGGAACTTCCTCTGTGTTACTAAATGGAGTTCCTGGAAAGCCTTTTGAGTGCAAAAGGGGAGTTAGGCAAGGAGACCCCTTATCTCCACTTCTCTTTGTAATGGCAGCTGATCTGTTACAATCAGTGGTAAATGATGCAGCAGAGTATATGCCATTTCTAAATAGAATTGAAAAAAGGATGATGGGGATTAATAAGCTTCTGTCTTATAACGGTAGACTCATTATGGTGAACTCAGTTCTCTCAGATAGATAAATACCGAAAGCGTCTTTTATGGGACAGAGGAGATCTTGACAAAAAAGGTGGGTGTCTTGTAGCATGGGAGACAGCTTGTAAAACAAAGGAACAAGGAGGTTTGGGGATCATTGATTTAAGAACCCAGAACACAGCACTTCTTATGAAGCATTTGCACAAGTTTTACAATCATCTTGATGTTCCTTGGGTCACACTCACTTGGCAATGTTTATATGCTACAGCTACTGTTCCTCATATGAAAAGGCCGGTTGGGTCTTTTTGGTGGAGGGATGTGCTATCCCAAGTTCAGAATTTTTTCAGGATAGCCTCCTGTAAGGTAAATTATGGTAACACAGTCTGCTTTTGGACGGATCTTTGGGATTTAGGAATCTTGATATGGCGTTTTCCCCAGCTTTATTCTTTTGTGAGAAATCAAAAGATATCGGTTAGAGCTTTTTTATCCCAGGATGCCTATGCAAATTTTTTCACCCCTCTATCAGCTATAGCCTCTGAGCAACTTGTTGAATTAGCTGGTCTTGTTCTTTCTGTGGAAGGAAATGAGAATTTGATGGACCAGTGGACATATATCTGGGGTTTTAATGAGTATACATCAAAGAAAGCTTACCTGCAGCTACGAGGTACTGCTCCTAGTTCCCCAGTTTACAAGTGGATGTGGAAATCATGCACAAGGGGCCGAAACAAGTTTACTTTCTGGTTGCTCCTTCGAGATAGGCTCAATACTAGAAATATTCTAAGAAGGAAAAAAAAGGATACTTGATGATTATAGCTGTCCATTATGTAACAGTTCATCTGAGGAGACAGCTGAACACTTGTTCTTCACATTTTCATTTTCTAGCTGGTGCTGGTGCTTTCTGAATATACACTGGGATAGGAATCTGAGTCTATTGGAACGAATCATACAAGGTCGGAGGGTTTTTCAACTTAAAGTTTTCAGAGAGATTGTTATTGTTGCTTGCTGGGCCATTTGGACGCATCGAAACGAAGTTATTTTTGACAGTGTGCCTGTTTCTCTGAGGAGGTGGAAGGTGATCTTCAAAGAGGAGCTTAGCCTTGTTGTCCATAGAGCTAAACCTACTTTGAAAATGGAGTTGTCGTCTTGGTTATGTAATTTTTATTAATGATTTCTCTTTTCCCTTGGGCCTGAGGCCTTATACAATGTAAATATTTCCTGCATTTATATCAATACAAAAAACCAGTAGGGGCCTCCCCCGCTGTTTCATCAAAAAAAAAAAGGAATGGTGTTCCGGGCGTAAGCCTCCACTTTCGTGGCAATGGTGGTGGTGTCCATGTGGCGTTGCTTTCCTTGCTGAGGGCATCATTAAGGGCTACCATGTCCTTGTAACATGAGGATCTCAGGGTAAAAACCCAGTCCTCTGTGGACATGCGACGACGGCGTCAGTGGCGTCGTTTTCTTCTTGGAGGCGCCGCATCTGGAGACCCATCTCGGCTTGTGGCAATGGCGGTGGTCGGTTGGTGATGTTGCATGTGCGTTGCGGCTGTGGTGGTGCGCATGGTCCGTTTTGGCAGGGAGATGCAGAGAGTCCATGGGGGTGTAGCCTCGGGTCGGTGCGCTTGGTGGAGTGGTGATCTCGGTGACAGAGGAGTGTGAGGCGTAGGATGAGGTGAGGCCCCCACGCAGAGTGGTCAGGATCGGTGGTTTCATTGGTGCTGCAATGAGAGTGTTCTGCCGAAGCAATGTCGGAACAGGGGGATCGACGACCGAGTGTGTGTAACTTGATAGTGATAGCCCATGGTGGAGGAGTTCGCGGCCACTTGTGCTTGCAGCGGACTACGGCTTCAGGCGTGACACATTGGTGACGACGGCGCAGGTTGCGGTGGCTTTTTTGTGGCTCTTCTCCCGGATTATGGTGGTGTAGTGTCTTGTTGTGTGTATTGTTCGCGTGCGTTGTTTGTGTGTGGTGACGTTCGCTTTGGCGCGTGATATATAATTGCTTTTTCTTTTTTAATGAATCGGCCGTGCTCGTGCCTTTATTTTAAAAAAAAAGAATTTCCTTTGGGGGTTTGGTTAGTTGGGCGAGTGCTCTCCCACGACCACCACCCACCCACCACCTTAAGGCCGGACCACCACTCCTCCCTACTTTCCCCTCCCTTCTTCCTTGACGAATCACCTCTTCCTTTCTTGGCCGCCGTCTCCTCCCCCAGGACCTCCTCACCACCGAGAAGAGATCTCATCTCCTGGACGAGCGAGCGAGAGAGAGAGAGATGGGCGGGCGGGTGGATCACGAGTACTCATATCTTTTCAAGATGGTGCTCATCGGGGACAGCGGCGTCGGCAAGTCCAACATCCTCTCTCGCTTCACGCGCAACCACTTCTCCCTCGACTCCAAGTCCACCATCGGCGTCGAGTTCGCCACCAAGTCCCTGCAGGTCCGCCGCCATTCCCTCCCCCATTTGCCCTCTAGTTGCGCCTGTGGATGGCTTCGTCTCGATCTGAACCCACCAGATCTCGATGGCCTCCGTGGAGGGAATGATGTCGCCAAGATTGCGTCTGGTAGGCATCCGCGCCCGTTTCGTCATGCGTGAGGCCTCTTCTTTTAAGGGACATTGAAATGGTGCGTCAAAACTTCGTGGAGGGATTATTGGCAAATCGTCCGTTCACAAGTAGCGAATGCATTGTTGCGTCGATTTTATCCCCCCAATCTCCTGGTAATTATTCGGTACATAACACTAGGTGTTACCATTTAATTTTGCTGTGTCGTAGCCAAATCATTTTGCTGGCTTAGATTGGCTTTATTGTCCTTGATCACATCAATTAGTTGGTTGATGTAGATTGATGCGCCAGCTGGTCTGTATGTAGTATCCTGTCTGTCCTTAGTGTTTCGTGAAACCAAATTGTCATCTTAAGATTTCCCCGCTGATTAATTAGGCTGGCCCTGTTTCTCCCTTTCGTTTCTTCACAATTTTTATTCCTTTGATATGAAAAATGTCCTGACACCATGTGGTTGCCTCTTCTTGTTGTGATCGAATTTATTGTTGCAACTGTTTCTTCTATGCCTAATTGTGTTTAGTCTTCTTTGGCAGATGGAGGGCAAAACAATAAAGGCTCAGATCTGGGACACAGCCGGGCAGGAGAGGTACCGTGCCATTACAAGTGCCTACTACCGTGGTGCTGTGGGAGCCCTACTTGTGTATGATATCACAAAGAGGCAGAGCTTCGACAATGTTCACAGATGGCTTCGTGAGCTCCGCGACCATGCTGACTCCAGCATTGTGATCATGATGGTCGGCAACAAATCTGACCTGACACACTTAAGAGCTGTTTCTGAGGATGAAGGCAAAGTGATGGCAGAAAAGGAAGGCTTATTCTTCCTAGAAACATCAGCTATGGAGGCTGTAAACGTGGAGGAAGCCTTCCAGACTATCATCTCCGAGGTCTATGGCATTGTCAACAGGAAAGCGCTGGCTGCCAAAGAAGCAGCAGCTGCAGCAGCTCCACTGCCTTCCCAGGGAAAGACCATTAGCATTGACAGCACTGCAGGAAATACAAAGAGGGCATGCTGCTCTACTTAAAATGTGATCAGGCTTAAGACATCATATTATAGAGAACCTTGGCCGAGAAGTGTTGGTAGAAAGCGGAGAGCATTCGGTCAAAAAAGAAAGCAGAGCATTGTACTCACAAATGGTGTGGAGGGAACATCTACTTTAATCTGTTTTTTTTTCTTTGTTGCGTGAACTTGCTGGAGCATATGCAGTTTGTTCAGTGTTCCTGAATCAAAAGTTAGATGTGTATTAGGATTCATACCATTTACATTCTGGAAGTTACATGGTACTGCAGTATATCTCATAATTATATATCAACGTTACACAATTCAAGTGATTTTGTTAGCCTTATTTAACAAAAATGTCCTGGAGTTATGCAGTATTCTCAGCATTTTAGTTATGCAGTCCATTCCTACTGGAGTTGTTGCATGTGGTATCCATTCACTCTTGCTCCATCATTACATTGGGTATTGGAATAATTGAATTAGGTGGCAAGTGGTTTTCATTGGGGGTGTTTAGTTCCCTGAAAACTTTTCGTTTGGTTGTGGTAAACATTGTCCTATCATAATCTAACTAGGCTCAAAAGATTCGTCTTGTCGTGTACATAAAAACCATGCAACTAGTTTTTTTTATTTACCTACGTTTAATGCTTTATGCATGAGGAGAGAGATTTGATATGATTTGATGGGATATGTGAACATTGAAGTTTAGAGAGAGAATTTTTCTAATTTTAAGGGAACTAAACAGGGCCAATGGGGTGTTCATGCTATCTTGTGAAAGTTTCTGAATGTCCGTATCTGGGCTGTTCATGTGCTATCTTGACGATTGTTTATGATTTTATCAGTTCCGTGTGTCAGTGATAATAAATCCCTTGATATTTATTCCAGTGGGTTAGGATGACAGCAGACAGGAATCTATCACCTTTGCTGACGAATTAAATATTGCAGTGCCCGAATTATACAGACTGCGAGGTCAACCAAATTTTAGCACATGCCGACTCGATATCTGGTGTGGTGTGGTTTTGGAGGGTTTGAATCCAACGTTCTAGGCTAAAAAATTTGCATCGCATCGGGGCCGAGGGGGTTTGGAGAAGCTCAGTAGCGATAGAGTTCAATATATACGCTATGTTGATTACATGCCCTTGTATTACCAGCAATTTGACCCTATGTTGCGGGAGACACAGAGGAACAAGTGACTGCGAGGGCACCTAACACTACCAGAATGATCAACATCTGCACCGGGTGGGAAAGCCCTTTAGCACCGGGTTTCCCATCCGGTGCAACTAATCCGAGGCTAAAGGGGTACCCCTTTAGCACCGGGTCGAATAACCGGTGCTAAAGGGCCTGCCTTTAGCACCGGTTGCTGCCTGAAACCGGTGCTAAAGACCCCGGATTTCTTTTTTTTTTGCTTTTTTCAGTAGCCATGCGTGCACGTCTATATACGTATATATTCTAATACATGTGCTTCCAGTGTATCTTTTGGCTTCCCATAAGTACCCAGGAAGCTTATCAAGTTCACGCAAAGATTCTTCGTCAGATGCATCACATCAATCGCGTTACGGACCTCTAAACGTTGCCAATAAGGTAGCTCCCAAAAGATAGACTTCTTCTTCCACATCGCGGCACGACCATCCTCGCCCGTCGGAGCAGCCTGGCTTCCGTCTCCCTTGCCAAACACCACGTGTAGGTCCTTCACCATATCAAATAGCTCTTCTCCACTCCGGTGTCTCGGCTTTGTACGGCGGTCAGCATTCCCGCCAAAATGCGCACATTTCTTTCGTAGCTCATGCTTCGCCGGAAGGAATCGACGGTGACCCATGTACACAACTTTACGACAATGTTTCAAATACATGCTTTCGGTTTCCTCTAAACAGTGAGTGCATGCTTTATATCCTTTGTTTGATTGTCCTGATAGGTTACTTAGTGCAGGCCAGTCGTTGATGCTTATGAAAAGCAGTGCTCGAAGGTCAAACTGCTCCTGCTTGTCCTCATCCCACACGCTAACACCTTCATTCTTCCACAGCTGCAAAAGTTCGTCAACCAATGGTCTTAGGTACACATCAATGTCGTTGCCAGGTTGCTTTGGGCCTTCGATGAGCACTGGCATCATAATGAACTTCCGCTTCATGCAGAGCCAGGGGGGTAGGTTGTAGATACAAACAGTCACGGGCCAAGTGCTATGACTACTGCTCATTTCACCAAAAGGGTTCATGCCATCGGTACTTAAACCAAGCCTAACATTCCTCGCATCAGCATCAAACTCTGGGAATGCTCTGTCGATGTTCCTCCACTGGGATCCATCGGCGGGGTGTCTCAACATGCCATCCTGCTTACGTTCTTCTTTGTGCCAGCGCATCAGTTTGGCATGGTCTTTGTTCCTGAACAAACGCTTCAGACGGGGTATCAGAGGGAAATACCACATCACCTTCGCAGGGATTTTTTTCTTAGAACGCTCTCCCCCAACATCACCAGGGTCGTCCCGCCTGATCTTGTATCGCGCGCAGGTGCAAACCGGACAACGATCCAAGTGTTCGTACTGTCCGCGATAGAGGATACAGTCATTAGGACACGCATGTATCTTCTGCACCTCCAAACCGAGAGGGCAAACAACACGTTTTGCTTGATACGTTGTCGATGGCAATGTGTTACCCTCTGGAAGAATCTTCTTTACGAGTTTCAGTAGCTCCTCGAAACCCTTATCAGTAACACCATTTGCTGCCTTCCACTGCAGAAGTTCAAGTGTGCTACCCAACTTCTTTAGCCCCTCTTTGCAATCTGGGTACAGGTCAGTCTTGTGGTCCTGCAACATGCGCTGTATCTTTTTTAGTTCCTTATCATTGCCGCAGTCTTTCTCGGCATCACGCAACATTTGCCCGAGCCCATCAGTAGGTTCATTTTCCTGAGCAACATCTTCCTGAGCATCGCCTTCCCGAGCAACATCTTCCTCATCGGCATCACCCATTGCAGCATATGCAAAGGAACCGTAGTATTGAGCCAATAACGGAATGTCGTCATCGGCCTCGTCTTCTTCATCTTCATCCATTAGAATTCCTCTTTCACCGTGCTTCGTCCAAACAGAATAATTCCTCATGAAACCGTGCCTGACGTCTTCGCAACCAATCGGCGAAAGTACTATTGTGCAGACGCTGAATGAAGGCCGCAGACTTTGTTGAGTTTTCGTCCCTGAGAATCTGCATGTGCTCCTCGATGTACGGAGCAACTAAGGTTGATTGTTGCAAAACTGTGAGGTGCGCTTTACTAACTTACTAGAAAATCTTATAAATTACTAGAAAATCTTATAACTTACTAGAAAATCTTATAAATTACTAGAAAATCTTATAACTTACTAGAAAATCTTATAAATTACTAGAAAATCTTATAACTTACTAGAAAATCTTATAAATTACTAGAAAATCTTATAACTTACTAGAAAATCTTATAAATTACTAGAAAATCTTATAACTTACTAGAAAATCTTATAAATTACTAGAAAATCTTATAACTTACTAGAAAATCTTATAAATTACTAGAAA
Source organism: Echinochloa crus-galli (assembly GCA_900205405.1). Taxonomy (NCBI): domain Eukaryota; kingdom Viridiplantae; phylum Streptophyta; class Magnoliopsida; order Poales; family Poaceae; genus Echinochloa; species Echinochloa crus-galli. The sequence goes on along the minus strand of OAMR01001073.1, from coordinate 105,421 downwards.
ATCTTATAAATTACTAGAAAATCTTATAAATTACTAGAAAATCTTATAAATTACTAGAAAATCTTATAAATTACTAGAAAATCTTATAAATTACTAGAAAATCTTATAAATTACTAGAAAATCTTATAAATTACTAGAAAATCTTATAAATTACTAGAAAATCTTATAAATTACTAGAAAATCTTATAAATTACTAGAAAATCTTATAAATTACTAGAAAATCTTATAAATTACTAGAAAATCTTATAAATTACTAGAAAATCTTATAAATTACTAGAAAATCTTATAAATTACTAGAAAATCAATATAAAATGCTAGAAAATCTTATAAATTACTAGAAAATCTTATAAATTACTAGAAAATCTTATAAATTACTAGAAAATCTTATAAATTACTAGAAAATCTTATAACTTACTAGAAAATCTTATAAATTACTAGAAAATCTTATAACTTACTAGAAAATCTTATAAATTACTAGAAAATCTTATAACTTACTAGAAAATCTTATAAATTACTAGAAAATCTTATAACTTACTAGAAAATCTTATAAATTACTAGAAAATCTTATAACTTACTAGAAAATCTTATAAATTACTAGAAAATCTTATAACTTACTAGAAAATCTTATAAATTACTAGAAAATCTTATAACTTACTAGAAAATCTTATAAATTACTAGAAAATCTTATAACTTACTAGAAAATCTTATAAATTACTAGAAAATCTTATAACTTACTAGAAAATCTTATAAATTACTAGAAAATCTTATAACTTACTAGAAAATCTTATAAATTACTAGAAAATCTTATAACTTACTAGAAAATCTTATAAATTACTAGAAAATCTTATAACTTACTAGAAAATCTTATAAATTACTAGAAAATCAATATAAAATGCTAGAAAATCTTATAAATTACTAGAAAATCAATATAAAATGCTAGAAAATCTTATAAATTACTAGAAAATCAATATAAAATGCTAGAAAATCTTATAAATTACTAGAAAATCTTATAAATTACAAAAATTGATAACTAAATGAAAGATTTTGGAACATTAAACGGTCTCAGATGAAAAAGTCATGAATACCAAAATTTCATATCTCATCAAGATCTACAATCTTTATTTAAGTCATTTTTGCATTTGAGAAAGTGGTAGTGTACATTGTTCATTAATCCTAGATTCACTCGCATAGTTTCCAAAACTTTGTTAGAGACTTGTCAAATTTCTACTACATGTTATTACCCATTTTGAAAATGACAAAATGACCTAAATAAAGATTGTAGATAATGATGAAATATGAAACTTTGGTATTCATCACTTTTTCATTTGACATCACCTAGTGTGAAAAAAACCTTGGTTGTAGGTGTCATTTTTAATTCAAAATTTGGATTGTTCAAACACGAGAAGATTTTTCAAAATAATAACATTAATATGTTTCATAACTTGATAGAGTATGATTTTAGGAATTTTTAGGAAGAAAAATGATCTTTTTTGAAGTTTGTACGAGGGAGAACGACTAGTTACAACTTTTATACAGAGATTAAAAAGAAAAATTGTTCTTGTTCATCCAGTGACGTGGCCCGGTGACGTGGCCAGCTCTCGCACGGCCTCCGTGGCCAGGCCGGTCTTTGGCCCCGCCGCAGCGTGGTATATACGAGATGATATAGAGATGGTATACATAATTGACATGTACAGTACAAATTTATGTTATCTATATACACACCTGACTAGACGAGGGCTCGTTACTGGCCCCTTCAACATTTTCGGCCTGGACATTGGCGGCCCCTTCAACATTTTCGGCCCCTTCAACATTTTCGTCCCTTCCAATGATCCCCAACACATCATCCATGGACATTGGTTGGGTTACAATATTGAAAAGTTGATTCGCAAAGAACGTGTCGTTGTCCTCTTGCATGGGTGGGACAGGGGTGTTGTTGTCCTCTTGCATGGGTGGGACGGGGTTGTTGTTGTCCGTCATCTATAGAATTAAAAATAATTGATAAGAAATATATACATTTAAATGAAGCACATATATTTCTAATATACATAGAATTTCCAATATACATTTAAATGAAGCATTTTCCAATATACATTTCAAACATATAACATTTCCAATATACATTTCCAACATATCAAACAGTAGTGTCCATAAGTTCTGTACTTCCACAGCAACAACCTCCTCTATTCTGTTACAGATGGAGTCACAATATCAAACAGTAGTGTTACAGATGGAGTCCATAGTGTCCATAAGCATTTTCCAATTTTGTAGGGAGTACCCCATGAGTGATTTGCTGGTATATCTGTGAACCCTTTACACCCATGTCCATCAGTGGATAAATGAACTTGCCTATTGCAATTGCAATTGCTTTATTGGTCACACCTCATGATTTATCGAATGTACCAATTGCATTTTGAAAGATTTCAACGCTACCATACCTTAGTGGAGTGATCAGCGCGGGGACGACGGGCGCGGGGACGACGACGGCGGCGGGGACGACGGGCGGCGGCGGCGTGGGCGCGGGGACCACGGGTGGCGGCGGCGTGGGCGCGGGGACGACGGGCGCGGGGACGACGACGGCGGCGGGGACGACGGGCGGCGGCGGCGTGGGCGCGGGGACCACGGGTGGCGGCGGCGTGGGCGCGGGGACGACGGGCGCGGGGACGACGACGGCGGCGGGGACGACGGGCGGCGGCGGCGCTTTGATATTGCTGTGGAGGGCTAATAAGGGCCGCATCTTGGAGAGGTGCATGCTCTGTGGAACCGGTCCCGCCTGTGGCTTGTTGTATCTGCAGCCATGCTACCTTCATCCGTCGCTCCATCTCTGACTCCATTTCTTGGAGCTTTGAGGCCTGGGCGGCAACCGTTTGCTCTAGGTCCCTTACCCTCTGCTCATATTCGGCAGTCTTCCTCGAATGGCTCCTATAGGTGGCGGCGTGCTCTTGGAAACCTTTCTTCCATGAGATGCTTGTGCCTACGCCGCGCGTCCGTCCAGGATGCTCCTTGTTCCCTAAGGCATAGGTTAGCTCATCTCTGTCTCTATCGGCAACAAATTCTATTGCGAGTGTAAGGGGTGGATTAAGTAGGGGAAAATATACATCACCTTGTCATCATGTCCATGATGTTCTGTAGTTTTTCTTTTGGAGTGTGCAACGAATCAAAGACGTTCACGACACCCCGGTCAGGACACAATATTATTAAGAACCAGTGGAATCTGTGCACATGTATACACATGGTTACTTGGTTACCTTTGAGGAGTTGGGGCGGCAATACCTATAATGGGTGCCGATTGCGGACCGTTGCGGCGGATCGCTTATGACGTTGATACTCGCTAATAGTAGTGATTTGGAGTTATCGCATCAGCATCAAACTCTGGGAATGCTCTGTCGATGTTCCTCCACTGGGATCCATCGGCGGGGGGTCTCAACATGCCATCCTGCTTACGTTCTTCTTTGTGCCAGCGCATCAGTTTGGCATGGTCTTTGTTCCTGAACAAACGCTTCAGACGGGGTATCAGAGGGAAATACCACATCACCTTCACAGGGATTTTTTTCTTAGAACGCTCTCCCCTAACATCACCAGGGTCGTCCCGGCTAATCTTGTATCATGCGCAGGTGCAAACCGGACAACGATCCAAGTGTTCGTACTGTCCGCGATAGAGGATACAGTCATTAGGACACGCATGTATCTTCTGCACCACCCCTCGACACCCATAAGACGTCTTCGCAACCAATCGGCGAAAGTACTATTGTGCAGACGCTGAATGAAGGCCGCAGACTTTATTGAGTTTTCGTCCCTGAGAGTCTGCATGTGCTCCTCGATGTACGGAGCAACTAAGGTTGATTGTTGCAAAACTGTGAGGTGCGCTTTACGAAATGTCTCAACGTCCTTGATCACCATCGATCTTCTCCCTAGTGTGCCCTTTCCACCAAGTCTCCCCTCGTGATGGGATTCGGGCCCACCAATCGGCATAAGATCGTCGACAAAGTCAACACAGAATTCAATGACCTCCTCCGTTTCGTATCCCTTAGCAATGCATCCTTCTGGACGAGAACGATTACGAACATACTTCTTTAGGACAGCGAAGAACCTCTCAAATGGGAACATGTTGTGTAGAAATACTGGGCCCAATATACGAATCTCTTTGACGAGGTGAACCAATAGATGTGTCATGATATTGAAGAAGGATGGTGGAAATATCATCTCAAAGCTGACAAGACATTGCACCACGTCGTTCTGTAGCTGATCTAAGTGGTCTGGATTGATCACCTTCTGAGAAATTGCATTGAGGAATGCACATAGCTTCACAATGGCTTTCCGCACATTAACTGGTAGCACACCCCTGAGTATGACGGGAAGCAGCTGTGTCATCAACACATGGCAGTCGTGAGACTTCAGGTTTGTGAACTTCTTCTCTTTCATATTTATTATTCCCTTAATATTGGAGGAGTAGCCAGACGGAACCTTGATACTGTTCAAGCATTCAAACATGCTTGCCTTCTCTTCTTTGCTGAGAGTGAAGCTGGCAGGACGCAAGTACTGGCGTCCTTTGTCTCTCTTTTCTGGATGTAGATCAGTCCATTGCTTCAATCGTTTCAGCTCCTGACGTGCTTCCAGTGTATCTTTTGGCTTCCCATAAGTACCCAGGAAGCTTATCAAGTTCACGCAAAGATTCTTCGTCAGATGCATCACATCAATCGCGTTACGGACCTCTAAACGTTGCCAATAAGGTAGCTCCCAAAAGATAGACTTCTTCTTCCACATCGCGGCACGACCATCCTCGCCCGTCGGAGCAGCCTGGCTTCCGTCTCCCTTGCCAAACACCACGTGTAGGTCCTTCACCATATCAAATAGCTCTTCCCCACTCCGGTGTCTCGGCTTTGTACGGCGGTCAGCATTCCCGCCAAAATGCGCACATTTCTTTCGTAGCTCATGCTTCGCCGGAAGGAATCGACGGTGACCCATGTACACAACTTTACGACAATGTTTCAAATACATGCTTTCGGTTTCCTCTAAACAGTGAGTGCATGCTTTATATCCTTTGTTTGATTGTCCTGATAGGTTACTTAGTGCAGGCCAGTCGTTGATGCTTATGAAAAGCAGTGCTCGAAGGTCAAACTGCTCCTGCTTGTCCTCATCCCACATGCTAACACCTTCATTCTTCCACAGCTGCAAAAGTTCGTCAACCAATGGTCTTAGGTACACATCAATGTCGTTGCCAGGTTGCTTTGGGCCTTCGATGAGCACTGGCATCATAATGAACTTCCGCTTCATGCAGAGCCAGGGGGGTAGGTTGTAGATACAAACAGTCACGGGCCAAGTGCTATGACTACTGCTCATTTCACCAAAAGGGTTCATGCCATCGGTACTTAAACCAAGCCTAACATTCCTCGCATCAGCATCAAACTCTGGGAATGCTCTGTCGATGTTCCTCCACTGGGATCCATCGGCGGGGTGTCTCAACATGCCATCCTGCTTACGTTCTTCTTTGTGCCAGCGCATCAGTTTGGCATGGTCTTTGTTCCTGAACAAACGCTTCAGACGGGGTATCAGAGGGAAATACCACATCACCTTCGCAGGGATTTTTTTCTTAGAACGCTCTCCCCCAACATCACCAGGGTCGTCCCGCCTGATCTTGTATCGCGCGCAGGTGCAAACCGGACAACGATCCAAGTGTTCGTACTGTCCGCGATAGAGGATACAGTCATTAGGACACGCATGTATCTTCTGCACCTCCAAACCGAGAGGGCAAACAACACGTTTTGCTTGATACGTTGTCGATGGCAATGTGTTACCCTCTGGAAGAATCTTCTTTACGAGTTTCAGTAGCTCCTCGAAACCCTTATCAGTAACACCATTTGCTGCCTTCCACTGCAGAAGTTCAAGTGTGCTACCCAACTTCTTTAGCCCCTCTTTGCAATCTGGGTACAGGTCAGTCTTGTGGTCCTGCAACATGCGCTGTATCTTTTTTAGTTCCTTATCATTGCCGCAGTCTTTCTCGGCATCACGCAACATTTGCCCGAGCCCATCAGTAGGTTCATTTTCCTGAGCAACATCTTCCTGAGCATCGCCTTCCCGAGCAACATCTTCCTCATCGGCATCACCCATTGCAGCATATGCAAAGGAACCGTAGTATTGAGCCAATAACGGAATGTCGTCATCGGCCTCGTCTTCTTCATCTTCATCCATTAGAATTCCTCTTTCACCGTGCTTCGTCCAAACAGAATAATTCCTCATGAAACCGTGCCTCATCAAATGCACTTGAAGACAACCTCTTTGTTTGTACGATTGTATATTTTTACAATGGGTGCATGGGCAGAACATGAAACCGGACGGCGTCCTGTTAGCCTCGGCGGCATCGAGAAACGTCCTAAGGCCATCACGGAAGGCCTGAGCGTGGGGGTCCCCGTACATCCATTGTCTATTCATCTGCATTATTAACCAATAACAAATATACAATACAATTTAAAGATAAAAAAATTTAATATATAAATAAATACAAATTATAATATATATTCCATTATATAAATAAATTTCTAAAACTACATTACTATATTCATTAAATATAACATTACTATAAGCCTTATAAGATTTATAAGATTTATAAGATTTTCTATTAATTTATAAGATTTTCTAGCATTTTATATTGATTTTCTAGTAATTTATAAGATTTTCTAGTAATTTATAAGATTTTCTAGTAATTTATAAGATTTTCTAGTAATTTATAAGATTTTCTAGTAATTTATAAGATTTTCTAGTAATTTATAAGATTTTCTAGTAATTTATAAGATTTTCTAGTAATTTATAAGATTTTCTAGTAATTTATAAGATTTTCTAGTAATTTATAAGATTTTCTAGTAATTTATAAGATTTTCTAGTAATTTATAAGATTTTCTAGTAATTTATAAGATTTTCTAGTAATTTATAAGATTTTCTAGTAATTTATAAGATTTTCTAGCATTTTATATTGATTTTCTAGTAATTTATAAGATTTTCTAGCATTTTATATTGATTTTCTAGTAATTTATAAGATTTTCTAGCATTTTATATTGATTTTCTAGTAATTTATAAGATTTTCTAGCATTTTATATTGATTTTCTAGTAATTTATAAGATTTTCTAGCATTTTATATTGATTTTCTAGTAATTTATAAGATTTTCTAGCATTTTATATTGATTTTCTAGTAATTTATAAGATTTTCTAGCATTTTATATTGATTTTCTAGTAATTTATAAGATTTTCTAGCATTTTATATTGATTTTCTAGTAATTTATAAGATTTTCTAGCATTTTATATTGATTTTCTAGTAATTTATAAGATTTTCTAGCATTTTATATTGATTTTCTAGTAATTTATAAGATTTTCTAGCATTTTATATTGATTTTCTAGTAATTTATAAGATTTTCTAGCATTTTATATTGATTTTCTAGTAATTTATAAGATTTTCTAGCATTTTATATTGATTTTCTAGTAATTTATAAGATTTTCTAGCATTTTATATTGATTTTCTAGTAATTTATAAGATTTTCTAGCATTTTATATTGATTTTCTAGTAATTTATAAGATTTTCTAGCATTTTATATTGATTTTCTAGTAATTTATAAGATTTTCTAGCATTTTATATTGATTTTCTAGTAATTTATAAGATTTTCTAGCATTTTATATTGATTTTCTAGTAATTTATAAGATTTTCTAGCATTTTATATTGATTTTCTAGTAATTTATAAGATTTTCTAGCATTTTATATTGATTTTCTAGTAATTTATAAGATTTTCTAGCATTTTATATTGATTTTCTAGTAATTTATAAGATTTTCTAGCATTTTATATTGATTTTCTAGTAATTTATAAGATTTTCTAGCATTTTATATTGATTTTCTAGTAATTTATAAGATTTTCTAGCATTTTATATTGATTTTCTAGTAATTTATAAGATTTTCTAGCATTTTATATTGATTTTCTAGTAATTTATAAGATTTTCTAGCATTTTATATTGATTTTCTAGTAATTTATAAGATTTTCTAGCATTTTATATTGATTTTCTAGTAATTTATAAGATTTTCTAGCATTTTATATTGATTTTCTAGTAATTTATAAGATTTTCTAGCATTTTATATTGATTTTCTAGTAATTTATAAGATTTTCTAGCATTTTATATTGATTTTCTAGTAATTTATAAGATTTTCTAGCATTTTATATTGATTTTCTAGTAATTTATAAGATTTTCTAGCATTTTATATTGATTTTCTAGTAATTTATAAGATTTTCTAGCATTTTATATTGATTTTCTAGTAATTTATAAGATTTTCTAGCATTTTATATTGATTTTCTAGTAATTTATAAGATTTTCTAGCATTTTATATTGATTTTCTAGTAATTTATAAGATTTTCTAGCATTTTATATTGATTTTCTAGTAATTTATAAGATTTTCTAGCATTTTATATTGATTTTCTAGTAATTTATAAGATTTTCTAGCATTTTATATTGATTTTCTAGTAATTTATAAGATTTTCTAGCATTTTATATTGATTTTCTAGTAATTTATAAGATTTTCTAGCATTTTATATTGATTTTCTAGTAATTTATAAGATTTTCTAGCATTTTATATTGATTTTCTAGTAATTTATAAGATTTTCTAGCATTTTATATTGATTTTCTAGTAATTTATAAGATTTTCTAGCATTTTATATTGATTTTCTAGTAATTTATAAGATTTTCTAGCATTTTATATTGATTTTCTAGTAATTTATAAGATTTTCTAGCATTTTATATTGATTTTCTAGTAATTTATAAGATTTTCTAGCATTTTATATTGATTTTCTAGTAATTTATAAGATTTTCTAGCATTTTATATTGATTTTCTAGTAATTTATAAGATTTTCTAGCATTTTATATTGATTTTCTAGTAATTTATAAGATTTTCTAGCATTTTATATTGATTTTCTAGTAATTTATAAGATTTTCTAGCATTTTATATTGATTTTCTAGTAATTTATAAGATTTTCTAGCATTTTATATTGATTTTCTAGTAATTTATAAGATTTTCTAGCATTTTATATTGATTTTCTAGTAATTTATAAGATTTTCTAGCATTTTATATTGATTTTCTAGCATTTTATATTGATTTTCTAGCATTTTATATTGATTTTCTAGCATTTTATATTGATTTTCTAGCATTTTATATTGATTTTCTAGCATTTTATATTGATTTTCTAGCATTTTATATTGATTTTCTAGCATTTTATATTGATTTTCTAGCATTTTATATTGATTTTCTAGCATTTTATATTGATTTTCTAGTAATTTATAAGATTTTCTAGCATTTTATATTGATTTTCTAGTAATTTATAAGATTTTCTAGCATTTTATATTGATTTTCTAGTAATTTATAAGATTTTCTAGCATTTTATATTGATTTTCTAGTAATTTATAAGATTTTCTAGCATTTTATATTGATTTTCTAGTAATTTATAAGATTTTCTAGCATTTTATATTGATTTTCTAGTAATTTATAAGATTTTCTAGCATTTTATATTGATTTTCTAGTAATTTATAAGATTTTCTAGCATTTTATATTGATTTTCTAGTAATTTATAAGATTTTCTAGCATTTTATATTGATTTTCTAGTAATTTATAAGATTTTCTAGTAATTTATAAGATTTTCTAGTAATTTATAAGATTTTCTAGTAATTTATAAGATTTTCTAGTAATTTATAAGATTTTCTAGTAATTTATAAGATTTTCTAGTAATTTATAAGATTTTCTAGTAATTTATAAGATTTTCTAGTAATTTATAAGATTTTCTAGTAATTTATAAGATTTTCTAGTAATTTATAAGATTTTCTAGTAATTTATAAGATTTTCTAGTAATTTATAAGATTTTCTAGTAATTTATAAGATTTTCTAGTAATTTATAAGATTTTCTAGCATTTTATATTGATTTTCTAGTAATTTATAAGATTTTCTAGTAATTTATAAGATTTTCTAGTAATTTATAAGATTTTCTAGTAATTTATAAGATTTTCTAGTAATTTATAAGATTTTCTAGTAATTTATAAGATTTTCTAGTAATTTATAAGATTTTCTAGTAATTTATAAGATTTTCTAGTAATTTATAAGATTTTCTAGTAATTTATAAGATTTTCTAGTAATTTATAAGATTTTCTAGTAATTTATAAGATTTTCTAGTAATTTATAAGATTTTCTAGTAATTTATAAGATTTTCTAGTAATTTATAAGATTTTCTAGCATTTTATATTGATTTTCTAGTAATTTATAAGATTTTCTAGTAATTTATAAGATTTTCTAGTAATTTATAAGATTTTCTAGTAATTTATAAGATTTTCTAGTAATTTATAAGATTTTCTAGTAATTTATAAGATTTTCTAGTAATTTATAAGATTTTCTAGTAATTTATAAGATTTTCTAGTAATTTATAAGATTTTCTAGTAATTTATAAGATTTTCTAGTAATTTATAAGATTTTCTAGTAATTTATAAGATTTTCTAGTAATTTATAAGATTTTCTAGTAATTTATAAGATTTTCTAGTAATTTATAAGATTTTCTAGCATTTTATATTGATTTTCTAGTAATTTATAAGATTTTCTAGTAATTTATAAGATTTTCTAGTAATTTATAAGATTTTCTAGTAATTTATAAGATTTTCTAGTAATTTATAAGATTTTCTAGTAATTTATAAGATTTTCTAGTAATTTATAAGATTTTCTAGTAATTTATAAGATTTTCTAGTAATTTATAAGATTTTCTAGTAATTTATAAGATTTTCTAGTAATTTATAAGATTTTCTAGTAATTTATAAGATTTTCTAGTAATTTATAAGATTTTCTAGTAATTTATAAGATTTTCTAGTAATTTATAAGATTTTCTAGCATTTTATATTGATTTTCTAGTAATTTATAAGATTTTCTAGTAATTTATAAGATTTTCTAGTAATTTATAAGATTTTCTAGTAATTTATAAGATTTTCTAGTAATTTATAAGATTTTCTAGTAATTTATAAGATTTTCTAGTAATTTATAAGATTTTCTAGTAATTTATAAGATTTTCTAGTAATTTATAAGATTTTCTAGTAATTTATAAGATTTTCTAGTAATTTATAAGATTTTCTAGTAATTTATAAGATTTTCTAGTAATTTATAAGATTTTCTAGTAATTTATAAGATTTTCTAGTAATTTATAAGATTTTCTAGCATTTTATATTGATTTTCTAGTAATTTATAAGATTTTCTAGTAATTTATAAGATTTTCTAGTAATTTATAAGATTTTCTAGTAATTTATAAGATTTTCTAGTAATTTATAAGATTTTCTAGTAATTTATAAGATTTTCTAGTAATTTATAAGATTTTCTAGTAATTTATAAGATTTTCTAGTAATTTATAAGATTTTCTAGTAATTTATAAGATTTTCTAGTAATTTATAAGATTTTCTAGTAATTTATAAGATTTTCTAGTAATTTATAAGATTTTCTAGTAATTTATAAGATTTTCTAGTAATTTATAAGATTTTCTAGCATTTTATATTGATTTTCTAGTAATTTATAAGATTTTCTAGTAATTTATAAGATTTTCTAGTAATTTATAAGATTTTCTAGTAATTTATAAGATTTTCTAGTAATTTATAAGATTTTCTAGCAATTTGACCCTCTGTTGCGGGATAAATAGAGGAACAAGTCACTGCGAGGGCACCCAATATGACAATGAGACTGCGACCGATATCTCCGCAGAAGAACCCTCTGTTGCAGGAGAAATAGATGAACAAGTGACTGTGAGGTGCGCTAAAAACGCGAAGCTCAAGGAGCGGCGTCTGCGTGCATCTCTATGCACAGACGCGGCTCGTCGCAACCTCAACCAAGACTTTGAAATGGTGGGGGGTCAGCCAGTATTCAGTATTCCAGGACATGCCACTCCACATCGTCGCAGCAACAAAGATCATCACATCCTTGCCCGACACTCCTGCCGCCAGGCAGGCCCTGACACTCTTGGAAACAACACACAAGGACCAAGAACCTACTGGCGCTTCAAGCCACAACACCTCCGCTACTAGGTGCTCCGAATCTAGGCGCAACCGTGGGCGACCCAGCAGCCGCAGCTACGCAGGGCGCGACAGGCGTTCCGCAAGAGCAGTCCGCAACCACTATGGGAAGGCGCGGGCGGGGATGGTGGCAGTGGCCATGATCAAGATGGTGGCTTGTTTTTGGTGGATCATTTAAACACCAAGAGCATGTTAAAGCGACAACATAATAATAGTACCAAGAAGGAATTGAAGAAGAGCCAGAGCATTTATTCTTTGGGTGTACCTTCTCAACAGCATGTTGGAACGATCTCAACATTTTCTGGAATGACAATGCTGACATACATGAGAAGATTATAAATGCTTATCAAGTCTCTAGACTACCTTTCTTTATGGAGATCTTCGTCATTACCGCTTGGTGGAAAATGTGGAATGAACGGATCTTTGATAGGGGTAGTATCAGCATTCGGAAATGGTCTTTGATGTTCGGAGACCAAGTTCTTCAACTTCTTCTGGTTAAAAAAGAACTTAGACTTCCCGTTACGCACGTTCTCGCTCGATGGGGCAGAGAACTCGCTGATCGTCTTGCCGGCCATCTTCGATGAAGCTGGGTCAACGACGGGAAAGACTGGGTTCGTCGTTCACAAGAGACTCTGGATTTTCTAAGTTTGACGGTAGTTGGAAACCAGTCATGCACTGCTCTGCTTCACAAAGACCAACGAAACAGAGTAAGGATAAACCCGCTTGAGTAGCGGTATACTCAACTAAGATAGCTCGAGATAAATGTTTGAAAGTAATATAGCCAAATGTCACACCTCAAAAATTTTGAATTTTGGGATGTGATTTGTTAGCATAACTAATACAATGATTTTCTATAATTTTTAAAATTTTCCAAGCTTTTAATAATTAACAAGGAATTTAGCATAGGAAAATAAATATTCTCTCAATTAAAATAAAACAACCTAGGTTTAATATTGAGTATTTTGCATTCATGCCGGTTGCATTTAGTTGTTTCATATGTGCAAGTTTTCTAAAAATACGTATAGGAGCCTATTGAGAATTTTCCAAAATTTTCTGGACCTTATTCCTATTTTTTTTAGAGTAAATTCTAATTTTTGAAACAAGCTAAAATTCTTTTCGTGAGCTCCAAATACATTATTTGGGTTGCGCCATTTTCTCCGGCCGATTTCAAGATGTACTCGTACTGCGTCTACTATGGAGCGTCTATGGGACATGAATTTTCAGATATTGAATTTAACACATCTGAAACATTTTTTTTGGCATGGTTTACGGGAACTGCACGTGCAGTACTAGCCACCACGTGGTAGATAGGAGTCACCGTTCTGTCATGTTCCAAGTGCAAATCCTGTAATATTCCTTAGCTCCGAAGAAAGCCTGCGTTGCAATTGCATTTTATTTTTTGTGATGTGAAAAGTAACCCCATGGCGCAGTCGAGATTAGTGTTGATTCAGTTTACAGCTGTTAATATTTCTACTCGCCATGGAGCTCGACGTGACCATGAGCTTACGTACTCCTAAACGATGACGAAACTGCCAGGGCACAAATGGTACGAACTAATCCTACCAGTACTCGGTTTACGACAAAAAGGAATATCTCATGTCGACGCAGAGGGACAAACTCCACGAAAATAATTATTCCAGGAATTAAAATCAGCCTAAATCTTAGTTTTTTTAGATTACACAGCACAACGCAGACTCTCATACACGCACGCACACTCACCCATATGAATACACGTACGCAAACCATACCCCTATGAGCACCTTCGAAGGACTGAGCAGAGCGCCGGCAGATCTGGAGATTCCTGAAGTCACCATTGACACCTCGTTGTCGACGGGAACGCCGCTTACCACTTAACGCATAACGTCGGTAAATCCTAGTAAATCCCAGGAAAAGGTGCGAGCACCAGGATTTGAACCCTGGTAGGTAGCGTTCCACTGGACCGTCCTACCATTGGACTATAAGCCAATTCGTCCCTAAATCTTAGTAGACCAGCCTTGTCTAAAGTTGACTCAATTTTATCCAAATCCACCCCATCACTTTATTGGGCCAAATTTCAAAGCCCATTAGCACTGTAATGGGGCAAACCACATTTACTCCCATATTGCTAATGAACCTGGAGGTGAGAGGTTTTCTCCCTATATACGCGAACCACCCTTTGATTGGGATTCCCTAAAGTAGTCTTTTACCATTATATCTTCTGCCAGTGCCCATTCTTCATCTCGTCCGCCGCCGTCGACTCGACGTAGACGCCGCCGCTGGGACAAACCTGCCAGCGCCTGCAGCATCTATGAGTTGCCGCGAAGGCAACGCCGCTGCCACAAGGCCGCTGACGAGGGCCGTCCCAGTCTGATCTTCACGGCGCCATCGCGAAAGCCATCTTGAGGTCACCGTCGGCTGCCAAGCTGTTCTCAGAGTTTAGTTCCTGTCCCTCGTCGAGTTCATCACAGTTGTCCATCGTCTCCGGCCTGTAGGTGAGCATACATTATCATGTTATAATGTTCCTTGTTCAACCCTTGTTTCTGCTTTGCATCTCGCCAAGTCTCTCGCTTCCCATAGCGCTGCCAGTCATGGTGCCCTACGTTTCTTGTTTTGTAGCCTTCATCGCAGGCATTCGCTTCTAGGTTCACCGGACCAGCAGACTGTATGCTTCTGTGCACTACTACCCTCCATACCGAGCTATTTTGCTGCATGCCGCTGTTCCCGATCGTGAGCCACTGCCGGACCACCCTTTGGCCGCACCCTCTGCGCCACTGTTGCCGCACGTCGCTGTGGCCATTGGCTTGCTGCTGCCGTGTTATGCTGAGCTGTGCAAAGGTCGTGGGCAGCCATGCGTCCAGGAGGAAACCACCAGCCGTGATGGTCAGAGCAAGATGACAGCATGCACACAAAGAGACCATGTACGTACAGAAGCAAACAAGCTAAGCCATCTCGTCATTAATTAATGTAAGTGATGTCATCCTGGTGATGCAGTAAATAGGACTTTTTTCTTTAGCAAAATAATTAGTATAGTTGCTGTACTATTCCGTTCCTGATCTCCTGTACATTCAAAATTCAGTATATTCCTTGACTCATCACAACACAATCCTTTTTTCACCATCACTCTATTTATTGTCCATTTAATTCTTTGTTTATTATTGCGCCATCCTGACTTGACTCGAGTAACCAATAATTCTCAATTTACCTTTCCTTCTGAATTCCCGAAATTCCTATGCCTATGTAACCTTGTTTAGCTCATATCTTTCTCGTTTTAACTCCGTCTTTAGCAATTCTTGCGCCTACATGACCTTAGCATCAAACCCTATCCATTAATACGCTTTTTAAAAGCTTTTCCTTTGATTGGTGTACTGTTCTTAATTGTATATTGTTTGTTTGTTTGCTTAGCTGTATGTCGTGCTCGTGTCGTTGATTGCTGCGACTAGAAGAGTCAGGCTTCGAGTGCTGCCAGGGAGAAGAGTTTGAAGATCTAGAGCTGAAGACTATAAGTGAATATACTAGATTTGAGGCAAATTATAGCACGGACAATCGTTGCTACCTACCCACCTTGTAATAAATTATTTAATGCACGCATGTGTCTAAATTGATGTACCTTAAAGGTTGATCCTAGTTTTGATTATCCTGTCCTTGATTACCTTGGGTTTATGCATTTGGGTAGAATCTTTGCTATGCGCAGCTATTATCACCATTATTTAATTGTTAATTTTGAATTAATGGTTCACTTCAACATGAAGATAAAATTTGCTTTTTAGCAACATGCACTACTAGAAATGTTAATATGTATGACGTACAGTTTTCGTCGTAGAGCTCAAATTCGTCTTTAAAAAATTTCTATGACGAATTAATGACGAAATGTCATTCGTCAAAAACGGAGCGTCAAGTTTGTTTTTCCGAAACGAAAAGACATATTTTGTCATAAAACACGCTGCTGTTCAATGACGAAAAAGACTTGCCGCCTGATTTTTGTCACAGAAATTTTCATCCACGTGGCACTGTCGATGCTGGCAGCTGATGTGGATTGTTCAACGTGGCATGGTCCACGCTGGCATGTGAGGTGGCAGCTAACGTGGTAGCTGACGTGGCGCCCCATGTGGCCAATTCGTGAAGCAGACGTGACGCGTTCTGGTTGGACCACGTGGCGCGTTCTGGTTGGTCCACGTGGCACGTTCTGATTGGTCCACGTGGCGCGTTCTGATTGGACCATGTGGCTCATTCTGGTTGGTCCACGTGGTGCGTTCTGGTTGGACCACGTGGCACGTTCTGGTTGGTCCACGTGGCGCGTTCTGGTTGGACCACGTGGCACATTCTGGTTGGTCCACGTGGTGCATTCTGGTTGGTCCACGTGGAGCGTTCTGGTTGGTCCACGTGGCGCATTCTGGTTGGTCCATGCAAACCGATACAATCATACAAATTTTATTTAACTTTGATACTATGCACGTCACATACCGATCAACACACATTTTATACCATATCGGATGAAATCACTGACTAGCGGCATCAACCACAACTGTAACAAACAAAAGAATTCAAACTGCCTAGGCGGAGTTTTCTTTTATGCACATACGTAATAGCAGTAACATCCATCAATGCGAACAAGTTTGTATCAGATTTGTATGAAAGCAGAGAAAGGGAACACTCTCAAATCTACCTGGATCTCACAAAAACTCGACATGCTTCCTAACATTAGGCATGCTGACCTGCCAAGCTCTGCAGCTTGTCCTGAAATCAAATCAGATCACAGATGAACAGAAGGCACAAATACATCTGAATAGACATGATGGAAATTGCACAAAGCATCACAGCCCAACAGAATCGAACAGGAATCACATACGCCCAATCACCCAAATCACCCAAATAAAACAAATATCAAATAGCTGATGTTACTGACTCTTGCCTCTTCTACATCGTATTCAGACATAAGAACGAAACCATAGATGGAGTTTGTAAAAAGTACATAACATTTTTCAATCCAACCATATTATCTATCTATAAATTCATCATCAGAAGTGTGGCTGATCCCACAACTATTATTAGTACAAAATAGCGATAGCGATATGCATTGCAATACAAAGCATGGTGTTGCCTATGTTCTGCAAAATTTTTACCCAAGACAGTGAGTAGCAATAATTATAAAACATGGCAATATCGGAGAGAACAATAGTTGTGCTGCTATGCTGTAAGTTCTCAATGAAATGCAATGTGCAGGAGTTAAACAATAGAAAGCATCAGATAGGATGCTCATGAGGTTACTAACGTGAACAATCGGTTTCAGTCCTTATACCGCCTTCGATATCCATTTGTAAAATTGTCTCTACTAGCTTATGATTGTCTTTAATTACATTATATTATCTTTGGTCTACGTTATTTCAGAAGCAATCCAAAGAATAAACCATGTTGAGATGCATCTCTCGAATCTGAGTTCGTGCTAACGAGTGCCCAATCTACAACAAGGCAACTATTCATCCAGCAGCTTAGGGAACCGATCCATTCATTGGTGCATGAAAAAGGAACAGGCGCCATTTATTATTCACACTATACAATATAGCCGCAAAAGAAAGGAACACCTAAAGTAGAGATAGTGGAAGATTACCTGAAAACTGAGAGGCCGGGGAGAGGATCGAGAGGCCGGCAACCGGCGCCGAAGATTCGTGTCTGCTGGGGACTTGCTCGTCATTGCTGCGGATTCAAAAGTCGTCCGACCTGGATTGGATTACCTTCAGTCCTTCACTGCCACAGATGCAATCGCGTGTGCCTTGGATGAGTGCTGGTGTCGATGCGCTTGCAGCCACCGCCGGCCTGTCGCCGCTGTCGTGCTCGCCGCCGAAGTTGCTTCTGATCTGTTTCCCTCTCCATGCGACCATGCGTGGCCGCGGGGATCATTCTCACCGCCGCCGCCATGGGATCTGCCGGCGCGGTCCTCGGCGTTGAGAGCTGCAGGCAAACCACAAAACAACACCGATCGATTAGGTTAAATCTCGAGGTCGAGCTGATGCGATTCGGTGTCGGTGGAGCGGGGATTACCTGCGGTGGAGGGATGGTGGTGCGGTGGAGGCGAGGACGCCGATGAGGACGGCGAGGAGGAGGACGCCGCAGCGACGGCGTCGCGCCCGGAGGTGGATGCGGAGGCCGGGTGCGAGGCGGTGGCGACGGTGGCCATGTGCCCCCACTCGCCCGTCGGGGAGGTGGGGAATGCGCGCCCGACGGTGGCCATGGCAACACGAGATGGAATCTGAAGGGGCGGAGTACGACGCGAGATGGGATCCGAGGGAGCGGCAGCTTGAGACCGGGAGGGAGAGGGTGGAATGGAGGAGAAGAGCTAGGGTTTTAGCTGATTTTATAACATGGGAACGCGATTAGAGCCATCGGATCGATGATGGACAGCCACAGATAGTTGGGCCATTCGGGCCCAAACAGGCCTTGTTTCACTCCTTCTGTACTTAACTTTTTTTTCTTTTCTTTTTCTTTTTATTGCATCATTGTGAAGTAGCACATAAGAATAGTTATCTTATATACACCAACTCATTTTTTATATGTAATAGACTACATATGAGTCATCTTCTAAAAGTTTAAAGAATTTTAGAATTGATTTACTATTTATTATATGTTAAATAAATTTCTACGTGGTTATCAAAATTAGTTTCAAATTGAACTACATGTGCACCTAGCAAGATACCAAAAATTGCATAAAAATTAAAGTTAGGCTCATATGTTCCATTCTATTCCATGCCATAAAGATACATGGAAAATTTAACTGTCTTCTATGGACAATTCAAACTTCTTTCTCAAGATTACCACGCAATAATTAGAATAATATCCAAAATTTCTGAAAAAAATGTATAAATTGATATGACAACATACTTTTGGGCTATAATCTTGCCATAAAAAATTTAGATATTTTTAGTGAAGTAAGACTATACGTTGTTCATAATCGGATACATCACTCACATAGTTTCTTATAACTCTAGTCTAACTTTGAGATTTAAGTAGCCCATTACATTTTCGAACTCATACGGAACTCAAACTTGGATATAACCTTATGTTCATCATAACATTACAAAATATGAA
>OAMR01001073.1:29315-84554 GCA_900205405.1 Echinochloa crus-galli | reverse complement strand
ATTCAGAAACAAACTTGTTTCATCTTTCATCGTCAACAAATGATAATTGTACATTACATTGGCTAACTTACTTTACAATCTGACAGTTTGATTGCTTCTTTTTGCAATCATGCTACTTCTAGCCTCCAACTCTTTAACACACTATAATCAAATGGCCTGACAGCTGACACCTGATCAAGAAACATAAATCAGAAATGATAATATTGTAACGACATAGAGTGACAACCCTTATGGTATCGCTAGCATTGATAACATTGACGATATCAGAAATCATAATATTGTACTAGCTAAAATGCTCTGCAACTACCATAAATAAATCTGATTGTTGGATAATATAGGAAACGCGATATGCATTGCAATACAAAGCATGGTGTTGCCTATGTTCTGCAAAATTTTTACCCAAGACAGTGAGTAGCAATAATTATAAAACATGGCAATATCGGAGAGAACAATAGTTGTGCTGCTATGCTGTAAGTTCTCAATGAAATGCAATGTGCAGGAGTTAAACAATAGAAAGCATCAGATAGGATGCTCATGAGGTTACTAACGTGAACAATCGGTTTCAGTCCTTATACCGCCTTCGATATCCATTTGTAAAATTGTCTCTACTAGCTTATGATTGTCTTTAATTACATTATATTATCTTTGGTCTACGTTATTTCAGAAGCAATCCAAAGAATAAACCATGTTGAGATGCATCTCTCGAATCTGAGTTCGTGCTAACGAGTGCCCAATCTACAACAAGGCAACTATTCATCCAGCAGCTTAGGGAACCGATCCATTCATTGGTGCATGAAAAAGGAACAGGCGCCATTTATTATTCACACTATACAATATAGCCGCAAAAGAAAGGAACACCTAAAGTAGAAAAAAATATAG
This sequence comes from Echinochloa crus-galli, assembly GCA_900205405.1. Classification (NCBI taxonomy): domain Eukaryota; kingdom Viridiplantae; phylum Streptophyta; class Magnoliopsida; order Poales; family Poaceae; genus Echinochloa; species Echinochloa crus-galli. Next base: position 83,675 of record OAMR01001073.1, on the reverse strand, counting down.
TTTATCAATTCTCTTTCGGTGCAAGAAAAGAAGTTATATAAAAACGAAATAAAAATGAAAGTAAGTATGCAAACAAACGATATGACATGAAAGATCGTGATTTTAGAAAAATTCAGGAACAAAAACCATCGAATTTGGAGTTTGTATGATCAAGAAATACTAATTACAAATTCTCATTATAGATTAAAAAGAAAAAAAGACAGTGCCTGGAGTAAGCTGGATGCATCTCTCGAATCTGAGTTCGTGCTAACGAGTGCCCAATCTACAACAAGGCAACTATTCATCCAGCAGCTTAGGGAACCGATCCATTCATTGGTGCATGAAAAAGGAACAGGCGCCATTTATTATTCACACTATACAATATAGCCGCAAAAGAAAGGAACACCTAAAGTAGAGATAGTGGAAGATTACCTGAAAACTGAGAGGCCGGGGAGAGGATCGAGAGGTCGGCAACCGGCGCCGAAGATTCGTGTCTGCTGGGGACTTGCTCGTCATTGCTGCGGATTCAAAAGTTGTCCGACCTGGATTGGATTACCTTCAGTCCTTCACTGCCACAGATGCAATCGCGCGTGCCTTGGATGAGTGCTGGTGTCGATGCGCTTGCAGCCACCGCCGGCCTGTCGCCGCCGTCGTGCTCGCCGCCGAAGTTGCTTCTGATCTGTTTCCCTCTCCATGCGACCATGCGTGGCCGCGGGGATCATTCTCACCGCCGCCGCCATGGGATCTGCCGGCGCGGTCCTCGGCGTTGAGAGCTGCAGGCAAACCACAAAACAACACCGATCGATTAGGTTAAATCTCGAGGTCGAGCTGATGCGATTCGGTGTCGGTGGAGCGGGGATTACCTGCGGTGGAGGGATGGTGGTGCGGTGGAGGCGAGGACGCCGATGAGGACGGCGAGGAGGAGGACGCCGCAGCGACGGCGTCGCGCCCGGAGGTGGATGCGGAGGCCGGGTGCGAGGCGGTGGCGACGGTGGCCATGTGCCCCCACTCGCCCGTCGGGGAGGTGGGGAATGCGCGCCCGACGGTGGCCATGGCAACACGAGATGGAATCTGAAGGGGCGGAGTACGACGCGAGATGGGATCCGAGGGAGCGGCAGCTTGAGACCGGGAGGGAGAGGGTGGAATGGAGGAGAAGAGCTAGGGTTTTAGCTGATTTTATAACATGGGAACGCGATTAGAGCCATCGGATCGATGATGGACAGCCACAGATAGTTGGGCCATTCGGGCCCAAACAGGCCTTGTTTCACTCCTTCTGTACTTAACTTTTTTTTCTTTTCTTTTTCTTTTTATTGCATCATTGTGAAGTAGCACATAAGAATAGTTATCTTATATACACCAACTCATTTTTTATATGTAATAGACTACATATGAGTCATCTTCTAAAAGTGTAAAGAATTTTAGATCTGATTTACTATTTTCTATATGTTAAATGAATTTCTACAAGGTTATCAAAATTAATTTCAAATTGAACTACATGTGCACATAATAAGATATTAAAAACTGCATAAAAATTAAAGTTAGTCTCGTATGTTCCATTCTAGTCCATGTCATAGAGATAGATGAAAAATTTAACTATCTTCTATGGACAATGCAATCTTCTTTTCTCCAAATTATCACGTAATAATTACAATAATATCCAATTTTGCTCAAAAAATTCTACAACTTCAAATGACAATATATTTTTGGTCTATAAGCTTGCCATAAAAAAAATGTATATATAAATTAACATCCTCACATCAATGTCGTTCTATTAGTAGCTCAACTGGTAAGGTGTCAACTGCTCTACCACGAGGTCGCAGGTTCAATCTCTTTGTGCGCACTATATTTTTCGCCTTTTTAATTTCTGTTTTTCCTCTTTGGATCTCCCAACCTTATCTGCATTCCCCATCCATCGTTCTTTCCTCTCCTTCCTGTAGCGCCGCCTTCTTTCCTTTCTCCCGGCCTCGCGCATCGGCTACTCCCCCTCCTGCAGCGCCGAGCGGGCTGCGCGCCGCCTCCCCGTCCTTTCCGCGAGCGCAGCGCAGACCATCGCCTCCCCGTCCGCTCTGCCTCAGTCCAGGCACCGTCGTTCCTCTGCCTTCCCGTCCAGGCGCTGCCGCGCGCTCCGCCTTCCCCATCGATGCGCCGCCGCTCCGCCTCCTCGTCGACTACAACGCCCGTCTCTCCGTGCAGCGACACCTCCACCTCGGTTTCCAGCACGGCGCAGCCATATGTGAGCTCTCTCCCTCCTTCTCTCCTATTGCCTAGGATTTGCGCTCATGTCTCCTTTGATTTGTAGTTGTTCAGATCTTGGATAGGCGGCGTAGGAGATGAGTTGGTTATCAAAGGCTCCATCTCCAAGAAGTGAACCTTCCTCCTCTGCATCGGTCTGCTATTCACCAACATGTGCACAACATGCCGTTTCTTGCTCCATCGCTTCCTCTCTCTGCTCATCTTGCTTTGGTGTTAAATAAGTTTGTTGTTTCTTACAATCTGATCATCTGCAAGTTCACTTGGATCATTGATAGAACGAATCTATTAGTTGGTTATAAAATGTCACTAGCTCTGAAATGTTAGTACAAAATCTAGTAGTTGATTGCCTTCTCTGCATGTCGTTCTAACTAATAGCATGCCTACTTTTGTTGTGCTGAAATGATGTGACCTATACCTGAACACGAGGGTGATCACCCTGAACTGCCACGACAGCTCAACGGCATCTCTGACAGAGTGGTGCGGCTCCTTTTCCAGCTTGTCTTCGGGTTCTCTTTCTTTAGGTTAAAGCCTTGTAAATTTGCTGTTTGATTGTGTGCGCGTTGTTTCTGTCTCTAGGTCTACCTTTTCGCGCAGTTCCTGTTCTGATGACAACTATTTTTATTCACTTCCAATGTTGCATGGTTATCTCAAAACAAAGATCTGTTAGCTCAAACAATTTTTGGTTCTCAAGTAAAAAACACTATGGTTCAGCACCTGTTAGCATTCGGCATCATATTGTGTCATTACCATGCTCATGCACTGATATTCAGACTGATCTCCTTGCAATCCAACAGCGACAATATAAATTTGTTACAAATGTGATAGTTCTACCAGAATTGCTTTTCTTTTGACTGCATTAGTTCTACCAGAATTGCTGCTCAACAGGATTATTTCTACCAGAATTATTTCTTCTCATCTTACTGCTTATTTAGTTGTATTTTTGATAGACTATGCAACATAGTGGTGGCAATGGCAAGTTGACATGCTAGTGTTGTTCTTTTGCCAGTAAAATCGTATCAATTTGCAATTTTCAAATGCTCATATGCCCAAATTATTCTGTTTCTAGTGTCAGTGTAAATTAGAATCATGACCCTTGCACCATGACATGTATCTATTGTAGAATATATGTTATTTTCATTTTTGAACTTTTCAACAATGATCTTAATTATTGTTTTTTAGAATCGGTGAGTGATGATGAGCATGAAGAGAAGAAAAAAAATGGAGGAAAGGTCTTTTTTTTGCTACTTTTGTAGCTGAGTAGCTGCTTAAAATGTGTGAAGCCAAGACATTAGAATCTTTCATATGGCCAGGATCTTCGTGATATTGTATTATGCACAGAATTTGCTTGTATGTATTTTGTGGCGAATGAGCAGCAGCAGACTGCATGCGTGCGATTGAACAGAAAAGGTAAAGGACTAGGTGATATGTGTATTTTATATAAAATATCATGCATGCGATCGAACAGAAAAGGGAAAGGACTAGGTTATATGTATTTTATATAAAATATGTTATAACTTACAAGTAGTTTATATATATACACACGAAAGGACTACATGGAGTTACATGAGCAATCGACTACAAGTGTATGCGTACTTATTGATTGTTATAGTATGTGCATGCTAGCCAGCCATACGAAGCTACCCACAGTCCGTAGACAGACAGCAACGGGGCTACCCGCAAGGCCTCTTCCAATGGTGCGACGGGGAAGGAGGAATCTGTGCCCTACGCGGACGGGGGATTCGAATGTCGAGAAAAAAATCCCTGTGCTGCCAAAGGAGGCTTGAGGGAATGTTTTTGCCCCCATTTTATTTGCAGGGTCCAGTGAGTTTTGCAGTCCAATTTATCCCCACGTGACCCATTCTTACACGTGGTAGTACCATGTGCGGGACCAGTATGAGAACACGTAATTTATGAGTGACGAAAATTCTCCGTCGTAATTTTAACACAAAAACGTCATAAATGAGTTACGTTGATGGAGCGTTGTTCTGTGACAAAATTGGATGTTGTCCTATGACGTTTTCGTCATTTTCGTCGTAAATTCGTAGCGCCTGATTTCCATCACTAATGATCCATGACGAAAACCAAAATTTCGTCATAGATATGCAATGTTCAATGACGAAAATTAAAAATGTCATGAGAAAAACGTCACGGATATTAACATTTCTAGTAGTGATGGTTTAGGGAGCCAGAGCATGTGCTTCGTGCTTTGTTCTAGTATCTCTCCGTCAGGTCTGGTTCTTAAAGCGGCAACCTAGGAGCCTGTCGCCACCGTTAGAACTATTATGGCTCTGGTCTTGGACAAGTAGCATGTACGGCTCTAGCTTGATAGTGATTACCGACGGGCCGACGGCGTTAAGGGAAGCAAGGCGTGGGGTGTTTCTTGATTCCACCGAGGACGGTAGCCCCGTCGACTATGTCTCGTTAGGCACAGTCCCATGTTAGGAGTCCTTGTGGTATGGGAACTCCGCACGTTGCGCTCTTTACTTTTGCTGGCATGCGTTGCCCGCGCTTTGGACACCATTGACCCTCCTATCGCTGTGCTCTGGGAGTCAGTCAATCTCGGTGCCTAGAGTCTCACCACCTTTTTGTACCTTAGCGGCTACTGTCTTTTTAGGGTGTCTTGTGAAAAGCCTCATAGCGTCCCTATGTAGTCACACCTCGGAAGTGTTGATGTGCGTGGTTAGGTGCAAAGTTCCTTTGAACTTTTACGTGACTGGTGAATAAAGGGCGAAACCTCTGCAGAGTGTAAATCTATCATGAAGCCTTGCTCAGGGTCACGAGCGGCCTGGATCCTTTTTTATTAGAAGATGATGTTTATTTATGCTTTATGTCACTTACACTTTATTAATTGGGTTGCAACTGGGTTTCATTCACTTGTAGTAACTTGGATAATGTTAAAATGAACCAACTAAAAGTGCTAATGCAGTTAAGCCAAGTCTAGCCTTTTTGGGCCTTCATACACCCATGCTATACTTGCTAAGTAAGAGATTTACTTATGCTTGTCATTATTCAAAAAAATCCCGGATGGTAACAGATGGAGTAAAAGAGTCTGCAGCTACTGAGTTTCCTCAGAATCTTCCGTACTACTGAGATGTGGTCAACCAGTCAGTGTCCCTGTGGACTTGCGGCTCTACCTGTCGAGAGAGTTAGACTTCCGCTGTGTTTTAGGTAAACTCTAATGTAAAACTATTTGATTCGAGCATATGTACTCTATTTATCATATTTGTTAGTTGTATGTGTTCTGTGGACTTCCTGAGCACACATATAGCAACATTCGGGTTTCTGTGTAAATCCGGTTGTCACACCAAATGCTTCCCTGGCAACGGCGCCAGAAATGCTTGTTGGCACTTCTTACGATCCAATATCAGGATTGTGAATCCCTGTATTGGAGTAAGGAGTGTTTCAGTGGTGTTCCTTATGGCTCTGTAAAATATGTAGATCTTCTGCAAGCGCATAGAATCACCGCTGTAGCACTTCACTAGGGAGTAATCCGAGGTATTGTAATTTATATTTCTGCAGGGAAGCTTTGGCAAGAATACTAGCAAACGGGTATCCGAGACTATCAGAGAAGGGTACACAACCATTCAAGGAAGGGGATAACAGTATTGGATAGTGTTGGCACTTCTTACGATCCAATATCAGAATTGAGAATCCTGGTACTGGGGTAAAAAGTGTTTCAGTGGTTTTCCTTATGGCTTAGTAAAATATATAAATATTCTGCAAGTGCACAGAATCACCGCTATAGCACTTCACTTGGGAGTATCCCGAGGTATCATAATTTATATTTCCACAGGGAAGCTTTGGCAAGAATACTAATGAACAGATATTCGAGACTATCAGAGAAGGGTACACGACTAGACAAGACAGGGGATAATGGTATTGGATAGGAGTGGATATACCGGACACACAGCTCAAGGGATACTCAGGTAAGGAAGAGAAGAGATAGATAGCTGGGAGGACAACGAGAAGAGATAGAGGACTCCTGGATTCTTTATCTACCTATGTCACTCTAGCCTAGAGATACAGTGGCTACAGAGCCAGCACTAGGAGATCTGGGGTAACTCTAATGTCTTAGCATCGGGACAAGGGAATCGGTGAACACACGGAAAGAGATGAGAAGGGGTGCAACCAATTCCCAACTGGGGGATCCTACGGACCGGAACTAACGTGATGGGCTACGAAGACTGAAAGGGCTGTCACCACCTCCCGGCTACCACCTCCGTTGCGACGGGAATAAACTAAGGCATGCAAGTAGAATAAAGTAGAAGCAAGCTATAAATGACAAAGGCAAGAAGATAAAGATAACTATATTGATAACTCAAAGTCTTACAAAAGGAAAAGTAAAAGATACAAGAGCTTATACCAGAGCTTCTGAAGATGACTCCTGAACCTCCTAGGCACAGCTCGACTCAACTCTAACTCCCAACTAAACTATCCTAACTCTACTAGAATGAAAGTGGAAATGAGCTCCTTGGCTTGGTGTGTGTTTACAAGTGAGTGATACTCCTCTATTTATAGCTCCACAGGTCGGTTTGGCAATTGGGTAACCGCCAAGGCACCAGAGCATATCCTCCCTTGATTCGGGAGAAGAAGGTCGGTTTAGCCGAACCATGCGGTTCGGCCGAACCCTTGATCTGCACCGCCTTTGCTTGGACTTCTTGGATTGGCTCTGGGGAGGCGGTTGGCACTTGGGGGCGTTTCGGCCGAACAGGGCCTGGAGCCCAGGCCTGCCCCCCTGCGCCGCCTCTGCTCTGTGGACCTCCTTGGCCAGCCTCTGGTTGCTTGGATTCGTGTTGTTCTGGCCCAGGATGATGTGTTGGTCCTTCGGGATGAGTTGGCGGTCGTCCACGTGGCGTGTGATGTGGTTGCTTGGTTAGTGTTGACGTGGACGGCTCCCTGTGACTTGTACGGCTAAGGGGGGTAATCGGCTGAACGGAGTCGTTTGGCCGATTCGGTCGATTTCGGCCCCAATAGCGCGTATTTGTCGTAGTTGTACCTGCACAAGTGACACTCACCAAAACTTGTGGAACTTTATTAGAAATAAAACCTAAGTATATGGAATGTTGCATAAAACCTCATTTATTCCCGAGTATTGGTGGTCGGATTTGGGTTGTAACGACCGCCAACAGATAGGTATGGTTATACCATGACACACAGCTCAAGGGAGGCTCGGATAGAAAGAGGACTAGCTAGTTGGGAGGACAACGAGAAGAGAAAGAGGATTCCTGGGTACTTTGTCTATCTGTGTTACTCGGGAATAGAGATACAACAATTGAGAGATCAGCTCTAAGAGTTCAAGGTTAACTCTAATACCTTAGCTTCGGGACAACGGAGCCAATGACACCCAGAAAGGGATGAGAATGTGTCGGGGATGGCCATAAGGGGTCCCCTAACTAAGGGAATAATCGCCCTCGCAAACGCAAAACCCCCGAACAGGTCTCCACAGAACAAAAAAGACTAGAGCACGCGCAATGTAATGTCCCGCCTCCCCGAGGCTGGGCCCGCCTACGCCTGGCTGCTCCATATGACCGTAAGACTGCCCTCACAAACCAACACCTATATTTTCTGTGCACTTTATCCTCACTCATGCACACCCGGAACGATTTCCCGGTCGGTCACCCATCCCTAAATTGCTCCGGGCCAAGCACGCTTAACCCCGAAGTTCTTTCGAAATGAGCTTCCGAAAAAGAAGTTGCAACTTGTTGGTATGAGTATTCTTATCAATTCTATAAAGCCTGGGCTGTGACAATCTCACCCCCTTAGAAGACCGACGCCCTCGTCGGTCAACCCCAGGCCAGGAACTTCCCCTCCGGCCACGTCCATGAGCCCAGTGCTAGCGCATGTGCAATGCTGTGTGACTACTCCGGGCCCACACCAGCCATGCACACCATGCCTGCGCAACTGCGACCCATGCGCCCGTGAAACCGCGAGAGTCGGCTCTGATACCAATTGTAACGTCCCGCCTCCCCGAGGCCGGGCCCGCCTACGCCTGGCTGCTCCATATGACCGTAAGACTGCCCTCACAAACCAACACCTATATTTTCTGCGCACTTTATCCTCACTCATGCGCACCCGGAACGATTTCCTGGTCGGTCACCCATCCCTAAATTGCTCCGGGCCAAGCACGCTTAACCCCGGAGTTCTTTCGAAACGAGCTTCCGGAAAAGAAGTTGCAACTTGTTGGTATGAGTATTCTTATCAATTCTATAAAGCCTGGGCTGTGACACGCAAGGCCCACGGCCTACTACGGCCCAGCAGTTGTTCGAGCCCCTCAACGTGCGGACTCAAACTCCGCCTCGCTCATGGGTCTCGGCCCCCCTCGAGCGAACACCGAACTCCGACTCACTCGAGGCCGCCGCTCGACCATTGATACGCGCGCCCGCCTGCTCTATTCGACAACTACATTTAATGCCCGGCTCTGCCACGGAACGCCAAAGTCAAAAGGCGAATCACTGCCCACGTCGCGCGGCTGACACAGCTAGGAGCACTGTGCGCCAACTCCAGTTACTATGCGGCCTTCCCCATCACTGTGCGAACGTGCGGCGCCCTGCACGGACAGGCGAATGTCACTCCATGACACTGTGCTACCTGCTCCCGTCCACCCCCCACGACGGAGCCCTCGAACGGGCATGGGAGTGCTCACGAACGGGTGTACGGGCAACGACTGGGCATGGGCGCCGGTTTGCTCTACCGCACGAATGACACAGGCCGGGTCTTGTCCACCAACTCCGGCCACTCTACCGCCATTCCCACGACGGGCAGGCCTGCGGCGCACTGCGCGAATAAGGAAGCGCCACTCTGGCACCTGTGCTGCCAACTCCTGTCCTGCTCCCACGGCGAGGCCCTCGAACAGGCATGGGGGAACCCTATAACGGGGGTACGGACGGCGACTGGGCGCGGACCCTGGTCAGAACTACCCCTCGAAGCTAGTTCATGACAAGCATAGGAGCCACCACGCCGCCCGCCAAAACCGGAGCACGTCAACGATTCACGCCAGGTGCGAGGATTCACAAGGATGAAGACCATGCCCAACGCCATGCTCAGTAGTACATCACAACTGTAGAAATTCACTATACCGCATGTCTGTAACTGCCCCTCCTTGGCCTATAAAAGGAGGAGGCAGACGCCCTACCAAGGACGATCACTAACACACGATCACACGGCACCACACATCACAACTCGGCACACCACGCCCCAACACCAATGATATTGGCACTTGCCTCAATCAAACATAGCAACAAGGGACTTGGAGGATTCACCTCCTCTCCTGCCTTGCTTGTAGCCCCCCTCTACGAGCACCCTAGTGCAAGATAATACAGTGCGCACGCACACCCTGCTGGACTTACGGCCCCGTGCCCAGAACCAGGATAAACTCCGTGTCATTGTGTTGGCTCTTGCGCCGACCATCGAGAGACAGGATGCAGCGCAATTACTAGTTAGTGTCGGGACTAATCCGAACACCGACAGAAGGGGTGCCACCAGCCCCGAGCTTGGGGATCCTAAAGGCCGAGCCAGGCATGATGGACTAGAAAGGCCGTATAGGGCTGTCACCACCTAACGACTATCACCTCCGTGCTAACTCAGGTATAAACTAAGGTCACTACCTAGTCTAGATACCACACCTATACTAGACAGCGACTACTCACTCCACTAGCAGAAGCAAGCAATCTTGTCAACACCCCAGTGACAATTCACCATAAGTGTTGAGCAGAAACAAAGAACCCACTAAGGCAAAAGATGTAAACAGGAACTAATAGCACAACAACTATAGTCTAAACACGAAATACTTGCAACTAGCATAAAGTCTTACAAAAGTAAAAGGAAAAGATACAAGAGCTAATACCAGAGCTTCTGAAGACGACTCCGGAACCTCCGAGGCACAGCTCGACTCGACTCTAACTCCCAACTAAACTATCCACTCAAGCCAAGGAGCTCTCATTCCACTTCTTTCTAGTAGAGTTAGGATAGTTTAGTTGGGAGTTAGAGTCGAGTCGAGCTATGCCTCGGAGGTTCCGGAGTCGTCTTCAGAAGCTCTGGTAATAGCTCTTGAATCTTTTACTTTATCTTTTGTTGACATTTGAGTTATCAATATAGTTATCTACTTTATTCTACTTGTGCCTTATATAGTTGCTTCTACTTTAGTCTAGTTGCTTCTATATTGTGTTTAGACTATAGTCGGTTCTAGTTCACAGTGCTTCTAGTTCTTGCTTAAGTCTCTGTCTCTATTGGTTCTTCGTTCTTGCTTACTACTTGAGGTGAATTGTCACTAAGAGTAGTAACGAGGGTGCTTGCTTCTGCTAGCGAAGTGAGTAGTTATTGATCTGTGTAGGAGTGGTTCCTAGACTTGTCAGTAACCTTAGTTTCTGCCCGTCGCAACGGAGGTGGTAGCCGGGAGGTGGTGACAGCCCTTCCGGTCGTTGTAGTCCATCACGTTAGTTCCGGTGCTTTAGGACCCAAGGTTCAGGGTAGTCGGCACCCCTTCTCATCCCTTTCTGTGTGTCGGAGGCCCTGTAGTCCCCAAGAAAGACAATAGACTTACCCCAGACCTTTTAGTGCTGGCTCTATAGCCACTGTACCTCTAACCACTTGACTTAGGTAGATAGAGTCCCAGGAATCCTTTATCTCTTCTCGTTGTCCTCCCAACTATCTATACCTTCTCTCATCTATCCAAGCCTCCTTGAGCTGTGTGTGTCACGGTATATCCACTCCTATCCAATACCGTTTACCCCCGTCTTGTTTAGTCAAGTACCCTTCTCTGATAGTCTCGAATATCTGTTCACTAGTAGTCTTGCCAAAGCTTCCCTGCGGAAATATAAATTACGATACCTCGGGATACTCCCAGGTGAAGTGCTACAGCGGTGATTCTGTGCGCTTGCAGAATATTTCTATATTTTACTAAGCCATAAGGAAAACCACTGAACACTCCTTGCATCCAGTATCGGGATTCCCCAATTCTGATATTGGATCGTAAGAAGTGCCAACAAGCATTTCTGGCGCCGTTGCCGGGGAAGCATTTGGCTAGATTACTTTTGAATTTTTATCTCGAGCTATCTTAGTTGAGTACCGCTACTCAAGCGGGTTTATCCTTGCTCTGTTCGTTGGTCCTTGTGGAGAAGAGCAGTGCATGACTGGTTTCCAACTACCGTCAAACTTCCAAGAAAATCCGGAGTCACTTGTGAGGAAAGTACGACCCCGTGTTGTGCCTCCTCAGAAGCAACTCCTTCCGACGAACCCAGTCCTTCCCGTCGTTGACCAGGCTACATCGAGGATGGCCAGCAAGACGATCCGTGAGTTCTCGGCTCCATCGAGCGAGAACGTACGTGTCGGACCAGCTCCGCCAGTCGGAGATGGAAGCTTCGAGCTCAAGCCAGCCCTCATCAACATGGTTCAGGCTAGCCCGTTCTGCGGCAAGCCACATGAAGATGCCAATGCCCATCTCCAGCATTTCCTGGAGATCTGCAACACCTTCACCATCCGCGGAGTAAGTACCGATGCCATTCGCCTTCGTTTATTCCCATTCTCATTATTAGGCAAGGCGAAGCAATGGTTTTATGCTAACCGCGAGGCTATAGACTCCTGGGATAAATGCACTAGCGCTTTCTTGCTAAAATTCTTTCCGGTTGGGAAAACCAACGCCCTCCGGAACAAAATTGCTAGTTTCCAGCAGTTAAAAGATGAAACAGTCCCGGAGGCATGGGATCGCCTCCAGGACTATATTTCTGCTTGTCCTCACCATGGTATGCAGAGTTGGTTCATAATCCAAACCTTCTATCACGGGCTGAGAACCTCTGCCCGTGAGTACCTGGATACATGAGTCAGTCCTCTCCAACAATTACTAGGATCTCTGAAGATATCCGGGCTCAGACGTACAGCGGCTTGCAGGTTGCAGCAGCAACAGGCCGGCCAACAGCGTCGATATGATCACACACGCTACCATGCATCGATCGTGGAGGAAATAAGGCACAAATTAAGCGAGACTGAGAGCAGCTAGCTAGCTACTCCTGCTTGGCGCCGCCAGGGTTCTCCTTGGCCTCCTTGGCGGGGATCTCGTGCACCACCCTGACGGGCTTGAGCACGCCCTGCTCGTCGGGCTGCCCCGCCGACGACCGCACCTCCACCGTCTGCACCGTCTTCGTCACCGTGTCCTGCTCCTGCGCCGCCGGCTTGTCCCCACCACCACGAGCAGCGCCCTGCACGTACGGAGGACCAGGATCAACACCAACACTACATACGTCAACAGATCATTCAATTCATGCACCATCAAGCTGTGAAGTGCTTCAGCAACAAAGTTGATTTGAGCTCCTTGGCTTGGTGTGTCTTGAACCGGGGCTTGAACACCTTCTTCTATAGCAAGTAATGGCAGTTGAGCTTGGGTAACCGCCAAGGTAGCCAGGGGGGAATTCCCCCTGATTTGGCCGAAGATCCTGGTTCGACCGAACAACCAGGGAGTTCGGCCGAACCAGTGGATCCACCGCATATGCCTCCCAAGGGCCAGGATTGATCCCTGGGGTCGGTTTGGCAGCCGGGGGCGGTTCGGCTGAATCTCCAAGTTCGGCCGAATTGGGCTGGAGGCCCAGGCCTGCCCCCTGCACCGCCTTTGCTCCTGGGTTGCTCTGGGTTGCCTTCTCTTGCTGGTCTTCGTGTTGGTTTAGCCCAGAGGTGAGGTTGCGGTCATCCATGTGTCGTGCATCATCATTGCTTGGTCATCGCTGACGTGGATGCCTCCCGATTGTGCTTCGCGTCGTTTACGGCTAAGAGGGGTAGCCAGCCGAACGGAGTCGTTCGGCCGAACCAGTCGATTCCGACCCCTATAGCGCATATTTCTCGTTATTGTACCTGCACAAGTGAAACTCACCAAAAGTCGTGTAACTTTTTTAGAAATAAACCTAAGTACTTGGAATGTCACATATAACCTCTTTTATTCCCAAGTATTGGTGGTCGGAAATGGGTTGTAACGACCGCCAATAGAATCATGGTGGTCTCCTAAGGTTTTATCAACCGTTCTAACTAGGCTGTGACCCTACAGTAAGCACGGCTCTCGTACCAATCTATCACACCCGAATTTTCACAGAAACCCAAATGCGGCCATATGTGTTCTAGAAAGTCATAGTACACATATAGCAAGTAAATATGATAACCAGAGAACATATGCTTGAATAAATACTCGAATAAATAGATGTTTACATCAGAGTTCAACATAAATAAACTAACTAATACAGCGGAAGACTAATGACTCTCAACTAAGTGTAGCCGCAATCCACAGGGACTCTGACTGGGAGACCGCAACTCAGTAGTATGGCAGATCTTCAGGAAACTCAGCAGTAGACTCATGCACAACCCAATCAGTTACCCATCCGGGATTTTGTTGAATAATAACAAGTGTAAGTAAAACATTTACTTAGCAAGTATAGCACGGGTGTATGAAGGCTCAAAACAAGGCTAGACATGGACTTTTAGTTGGTTCGTTTTAACATTATCCAAGTTACTACAAGTGAACGAAATCCCAATAGCAACCCAATTAATGAAGTATAAGTGACATTAAGCATAAATAAACATCATCTTCTAATAAAAATGGATCCATGCCACTTGTGACCCTGAGCAAGGCTATCATGATAGATTTACACTAGAGCAAAGCACGAAGCACATGCTCTAGCTCCCTAAACCAAGTTGCTAAAAAGCAAGTTTTATCATCATGTTATAGTGAACCATTAAGTCAAAATTAACAATTAAACAGTGGTGATAGTAGCCGCGCATAGCAAAGTTTTACCCATTGTTGGTGGTCGTTACATCCCAAATCCGACCACCAATACTCGGGAATAAAAGAGGTTATATGTGACATTACATGCACTTAGGTTTTATTTCAAATATAGTTCCACGAGTTTTGGTGAGTTCCACTTGTGCAGGTACAATAACGAGAAATACGTGCTATAGGGGTCGGAATTGACCGATTTAGCCGAACGACACGATTCGGCCGGTTACCCCCCTGTACATGCCACCGGGAGTCGTCCACGTCAACAATGACCAAGCAACATCAGCAAACGACACGTGGACGACCGCCAACTCATCCCGGGCCAATGTCACATCACCCTAGGCATGTACAACACGAAGTCCATCACATGAGGCCGGCCCAGGGGGGTCCAAAGACTGAAATCGGTGCTGGGGAGGCCGGCCACGTGCCAGGCCCGGTTCGGCCGAACCGACCCCAGCACCTGAAAGCACCTCCCAGGGCAAGATCCAGGCCGTAGGAGCTTTGGTCGGTGCATCCTCTGGTTCGGCCGAATCCTACAGTTTGGCCGAACCGGGGAATTCGGCCGAAGTGACTCCCTGCCGCCTCAAGCTGTCGTGGCTGCTACTCCTCTCCAAACCGACATGTTGTGGCAGAACCGTTTAGCTTAAACTTGCTCAAATGCATTAGTCACCATTTTAAGGACGGCTCAGGACTTATGCACTTGAAACAGTGTAAACCAGGTATCTGTCAGGTGTTTGTAGACACCCGAAACACCACATTTAATAACAATTCCATGCATACAGGATCATTCGCATAGGAAGCTCTCAACAGACATTACATACTTAACAAAAATATTAGGGAACAAATTATTACAATTTATACAACACAAAAATTAAGTGCAAGTTAACAATGCTAAGAGATTTGAAAACAAATAGGTCATACTGGTAATTGAATTATACATGTCAGGGTTTTAAAAACTAACATTTTTACATCAAGAGATCATGTAGACCCTTCGTGTCTCTTGGCCTTCGTGAATCTTTAAACTTGCTCCGACTTCTCTTCTGCAGCAATTATAGAATCTTGAGTACAAAAGTACTCAGCAAGACTTACCCGACTAATCAGTATAACAATAGATCAAGACTCAGGCATGCAAGGCTATTTGGTGGACTGACAGTTGATATTTTGCAAGAAAAGCTTGCAAGAATGAGTCCTTATACTTTCAATATTTTAACCATATTATAGTTGAGGCTATTTATTCTAAGTTGGAAAAATATAACCTTTTTCAAACAAGATCTCATTTGATACTTTCCACAACTTCAACCATTTCTCAACTATTCCTCATGATTAAATTACTAAGTTGCTAATCAGTGATCAAGCGGTATTCATATCGAGAAGTGCGACGATCATGATCAATTTTACATCCTGCAGGGTAAAGACCTAACCACACGACACGTGTGCATCCACGATAACCGCACGCGGCAACCTTTCGCTCACATCACTTCCTGCGATCGAAACTATTCATGACAGGGTCCAGAAGTGCATCCCCAAGTGGCCCCATGTCTGGCGTGACCCCCTTATGAGTTTCAGACTACACTCCCGCCTACTGCCACTCTCCGACTGGGCAAGCCATAGTTCCAATCCTGGTGTGACTGAGTTACGTCGATTTACTGGTCCCATTCATCCAGTATGTGATTAGTACGCTCAATACTTGATCTCAGGTCAACAACCACTGAGTCCTTGACCACTTCTAACAGTCAGACGAGGCTATCCTAAAATTCTCATACACAAGCAAACCTTTCAAGCCCTCGTCTAACTTACCAAGCAAATCTCCATATTTGCAAGGCTCCATATTTTATGTGTTATTATCATAGAGATTGGTACCACAAGTGCCTGGTAGGTATCTGCTAAGCTTACTAAGCAGGGTTTCTTGATCTTTTTGAAGAGGTGTCAAAGATGTCCTTAATCAAGGATGTCATGCATACAAAGGGTTTCACAACAACACCTAGACATAATGCATATACTAAAATAGTTTGGACGCATGAAATAGTAAGTAAAATAGTAGGTGTAGATGCTCCGGGGCTTGCCTGAATTAGTAACGAGGTTAGGATCGTCAGTAGCGGCTTCGGGTGCCTGTTTCACCATGAACACCTTCTCGTTCTCCTGAGTCTCCTCCGGCTGAAGCTTGATGTACTCCGATTCCATAAACTCGATATCTACATCCCATGAATGCAGTATGCAAGTTTTTAGAAAAGGTAGCTATACAACTTTCCTTCACGATAAAGTTGCAAGCCAACAATAAAAACACTCATCTATATCTTATTAGTATTTTTCCTACATTTAAAACCATTTAAAAGCATTTTTAAAACTTACAAAAGAATTACTTAAATTATTTTATACTAGAAATAGTATTATCCTTATTATTATAAATTATTTTTAATGTTGAAAAGATTTGTCATATTTTAATTCATTTAGAAACTTTATTGCCTTATTTAAATGCTTTTAAGGAAAAGCATTTAAATAACCTTAGTTTTTACATAGCTTTTGATAAATTTTATCATTTTTCATGTATAGAGAAAAATCTAACAAAGCTAACAAAAGTAGTTTCACTAATTTTGGACACATACAATTTATAGCAAAATAAACAAGTTTTAGCTATTTTAAATAAAAGAAAACTTTTTAAACAAATGTCTTTACAAATAACCCCTTGAAAGAATTAAACTCTCGTAAAACAGCCCTCATGCGCTCAGACTTGGCATTTTACTGATAACCCCCCGAACTTTTCTAATTCCTTGCAAATAGGCCCTCTCGGCCTTAAACTTAATCCGGTGGCGGGCGGTCGGCCTGATCTCGCCGGCGGCGAGGTCTCCGGCGACGGGGAGTGTCCCAACAGCTCCAGCTCGACACGAAGAGCACTCCCATGGGTCTAACCCCTAGCTTTGGTGACCGGACGGTGGAACATGACGGCGGCGGCGGCGCTACTCCGCTCGGGCTCGTCGGCCGGCGAAGCGGTGACGAGTCCGGCGACTTAAAGAGGCACTACAGCTTCACGAAGATCTCCTCTACGTGATACCCTAGCATCAAGGCGTGGAGGATAGCTAGAGCATGGCTTCCTTCGGTAGCCGGCCATGGCGCACCTGCGCACAACGGCGGCGGCGATGCTCCGGCATGACGGCTGTGCCTTTCCAATATTCGACCGACCCTAAAGCATCATCAGGACTCTCAAAACATGAAGCGCTAGCAGCAAGCCGAGTAAGAGGGCTGGAGCATAGCTCCCCACGGCGACGCCCATGGCGCGGTCGCGCTCTGCGGCGGCGCCGGCGTTCCGGCTCGGCGGCGCTTGCACCCGGGCCAAGAACGAGACACAGAGCACCACTACAACCTAGTGAACCCAGCCACAAGCTCAAACTTACTCCTACAGTGCTCGAACATACCTCCCCTCGAGAGCTCACCTAGGGTGCGGTTGGCGGCGGCTGGAGGTAGGAGATGACGGCGTACAACGTCGGTGGTGCTTGGGGCTGAAGTAGAACAGGTCGGGGGCGTTGCTGGCATGGTGATGGTGCTGTGGGTAGAAGGAATCGCACGGCGGTGGATCAACGGCGGCGAAATTGGGTGAGACAGAGGCGGCGGGTGATGAGCGTGAAAACGACAGCGAGGAGAAGATGAAGTCTTGCTCGGTATATATTTGAATTTCCACCATGTTGATCTTGTTCACTGCTCGTGCGCTGGCTTGCTTGCTCATTGGCGCGTGGCTCAGTTGAAAATCGTCGCCGGTCAAGACGGTGCAAAACCACGGCGGTGTTGCCGTGTCTGCTCTGCTCTCTTCCCTTATTCTCTTCTTTCTTTCTCTTTTCTTGCTCTGAATCTCTCTTCTTTTCTCCATATTTCATGTGCTAAGCTACCTCAAGTCCTAAAGAAAGTTTGTGTCACACCCGGATTTACACAGAAACCCGTATGCGGCCATATGCGTGCCCAGGAAGTCATAGTACACATATAGCAAACAAATATGATACTCAAATAAATAGAGTTTTACATCAGAGTGCATCATAAATAAACTAACCAATATAGTGGAAGACTATTAAATGAAGCCGCACTCCACAGGGACTCTGACTGGAAGAACGCAACTCAGTAGTACGACAGATCTTCTGGAAACTCAGCAGCAGACTCATGCATAGCCCAATCTGTTACCCGTCCGGGATTTTGTTGAATAAATAGCAAGTGTAAGCTCGGCTCGCCTTCGCCTGCAAGCGCACCCGCCCGGACCCACCCCGCAGGCGCCTTCACTCCACCCCACCTTAACTACCCCGCCGTTTCCCCCTCCTCCCCCATGCGCTGCAATGGCGCATGATGGCCATTTACCGGCCATCAAAGCCGTGACCGCCTCCGCCAAATTCCCGGCCACCCCGCACCCTTTCTCCACCTACAAATGGCCGGCATAGAACCCTGACCCTCCCCTTTGCCTCACTGCACCACCACCCCCGCTTATGGTACAGCACAGGGGTGAGACCCTAGGCACAGAGATTGACTGATCCTCAGGGTGCAACATGAGGGGGTCAATGGCGTCCGGAGCGCGGGCTACGCAAGCCAACCAATGCGCAATGTGTGGAGTTCCAACGCGAGGACTCCCAGCACGGGACTGTGCCTAACGAGACATAGCCAACGGAGCGCATCCGTCCTCGGTGGATCAAGACATACTCTCACCCATGTTTCTCATAAACGCCGTCGGCCCGTCGGTAACCACTATCGAGCTAGAGCCGTACAAGCTACTTGACCAAGACCAGAGCCATTATAGTTCTGGCGGTGGCGACAGGCTCCTGGGTTGCCGCTTTAAGAACCGGACCTTACGGAGAGACACTAGAGCAAAGCACACATCTCATGCTCTAGCTCCCTAAACCATGTTGCTAAAAAGCAAGTTTTATCATGTTGAAGTGAACCATTAAATCAAAATTAACAATTAAACAATGGGGATAGTAGCTGCGCATAGCAAAGATTGTACCCATATGCATAAACCCAAGGTAATCAAAGGACAAGATAATCAAAACTAGGATCAACCTTAAAGGTACATCAATTTAGACACATGCATGTATGGAATAAATGATTACAAGTGGGTAGGTAGTAAGGATTGTCCGTGCTATAACTTGCCTTCCTCAAAGTGCTGCTGTTGCTGCTGCGAGTCCGGCTCCTGAAAGTCCTCGTACTCAAACTCCAACGCCAACGGCTCACCGACTGGACATGAATCACCACACAAGCATCCACACAAGCCAATACATGCAAACAAAAGTATTCTATTAGAAAAAATACAAAAGAGGGTTTTAGAATTAATCTACGCTTCGCTACGAACATGTGAGCGCAAGAATCTCACTAATCGGAGCTAAGACGAGAAAGTTATAGCGTTTTTAAGTTTCAGGGGCTTATTTGTGAAAAACCGAGGACCTATATGTAATTACATATTAAAACTCGAGGGCTAACGTGCAAAAACAGAAGGGCAGGACGGCGGGTATGAAAATTCAAAAACTGAGGGGTTTTTAGCAAAATTCTCAAGGTTGACCGGTACGAGCCCACATTGACTCGGGTTGGGGCTAATCTGAGCCGTTGGATCTGGATCTAAAGGCTTGGATTAAAGCGGGCGTGGGGGGTCACCGGTGAGAGCAGGAGTCGCGGCGACGGCGCGAGGTGAGGGAGAGGCGCTGCGGCTCGGTGGCGGGAGGAAGGGGATGACAAGGCGGGGACCGCCTGTCATCGGCTGAGGGAGGGGGGAGGTTGTAGCGGGCTGTAAGTCTTGGGCCGGGGGGTGGTTCTGGCCTGTAACACCCTAGTTTTGAATTTACTAGGTTTTTAAAATTTTTCTAAAATTTGTTAGAATTAAATAGAGTGGGTGTACAATTATTTTAAAATAAAACAATATTTTATAAATTATAAAATAAATCAATATAGGTGATATGGATAAGGTGGTTGATGCATACTTGCTCTTGCATTGTTTTTGCTGTTTGGAAAATTATGGATTTTAAAAACATTTATAAAATCCGAATAGTTTTCGCTAGTGTGTTTAAGTTTAAGGACTAAATATTTCTGGAATGTATATTTAAAGGGGCCAAATAATATTTTAGGGCTTTGCCCAAATTTTCTTTTACCTTCCCTCCTTTTCTTCTTCTTTCCTTCTGTTGAAATCCAAATGCTAAACCCTATAGAGCACCAGGCCCTATGTGGCCCAGAAACCCCCCCCCCCTAACCAGAGCCCACACCCTAGCCCAAACCTCCACGCCTACACGGCCCACCAAGCCTAACCCCCTTCCCTCCTCCCCCTCCTGCACGGCCCAGCCCAGCGCCCAGGCGCTTTCTCACCCAGCCCAGCCCGTCATCTCCCATCTCTCCTTCCTCCTTCCTCCTCTGCTTCACCACACGGACACCGGAGCGCCGCCGACGCTCGGCTCGCCTTCGCCTGCAAGCGCACCCGCCCGGACCCACCCCGCAGGCGCCTTCACTCCACCCCACCTTAACTACCCCGCCGTTTCCCCCTCCTCCCCCATGCGCTGCAATGGCGCATGATGGCCATTTACCGGCCATCAAAGCCGTGACCGCCTCCGCCAAATTCCCGGCCACCCCGCACCCTTTCTCCACCTACAAATGGCCGGCATAGAATCCTGACCCTCCCCTTTGCCTCACTGCACCACCACCCGAGCCCCTGAGCCACCATCGCCGACGAAATTGGCCGCTGCCCGCCCGCCATGGTGAGCCAATCCCGTCGCCGTCGATCCGCCACTGTGGACCTCCTTCTCAACCTCCCCCACTTCCCTTGCATGCGCCGGACCACCACGAGGCCTCCCGGACGCCCAGACGTGCGAAGGAACGGCACCAAGCCCATCTCCCACGCAAGCCCGTGGGCCCGTCCGCTCCGCGCCATGGACGACCCTCCTCCACTGCCAGAACGACGACTTGATCACCCTAGCGAGGTTCGCCATGTTTCCCTCTCTCTCTAGGACGAAATCGCGCTCGAAATGGTTCTCCGTAGCTCGAGATTGACGCAAGTCCGGCGAGCCGTCGCCGCCGTGAGCCAGCGCCGCCGCCCAGACAGTCGCCGGCGAGCATTGACTAGCGGCGCGTCCCTGGCCGTTAGATCCCGTGCCAGCGGCGCTGATTAGATTACTCCATACCCCTTCGTGTTTTAAATCACAGCCGCACGTTTTGGATCGGGTGGCCCAGATCGTTCCACGGCTGGTCAACAGATTCAGCCGCGGCCATTTTGCAGATTAACCCCTGCAGAATTCGGTTTTTGCGCTCGCTGTGCGCTGAGTCTTGAAAAACATGCTTGCTAGCCCCTTTTAACTATAGGTAATTACGTCGAGGCCCCTGTCTACTATATTTAGCATATTAAACCCTGTATTTTCGCTGTTTTACAACATCTATGTACTAGACCTTCTATATTTCACATACTAGACCTTGCAACTTTCTGAAAATTATATAAATACCCTTGTTATTTAAGAATAATGTAAAAACCTATTTAAACCTTGTATAAAATACCTTGTTGATGTCATATATTGCTAATATGATGTAAAAAATTAGTTTATTTTACTCTGAAAATATCATAATCCTTGTAAATGCTATAAAAATAGTTTTAGCTTAAATAAAATATTTTAGATGATAATAAAATTCCAGAAAATAGTTAAATCACGTTTTAGCTCATAGCTTTTGCGTCCTAGCTCCGTTTTAGTCCGTTTTTGTTGTGATGGTCCTCTTTTAGTGTGGGCTTTCATTTACAAGTGTAGTTGCACGATGATCATGTTTTACAAAATTAATTAAAATATTAAATTGGCTAATTACCTTTCAAACAGCTTTCTAAATAAAACTTGTGTAGGTTTATACACCGGATTTGGATAAACTCATGTTAATTTGAATAATCCCAATATAAATGTATTTTAATTTGTAACTTGTTTAGTTCCACACGACATATGAAATAATTTGATTAGACCCTCTCACATGTCTTTTATTTTAAGTTAATTAATTAAATGGCTTAATCTATATGCAAATACTTGTAAATAAAATATGATTAGGATTTACTTCGCTTTTGAATTAAAATAATTTGAGTAACTTGAACATGGCTATTTCTTTGAAATATCCTTTACACATGCTTTATTAAATTAAAATACATACAACACATATAGTTGTTCCGTTTGTATATAATTCAAATGTTCGCTAGTTTATCTTTTAAACCGTAGCTTCGTTTTAAGCGTTTCTCGTTCCTTTGTGTTGGTGTAGCTAGTGTTAGCTAGCAGTATGTTTTTGAAAACTATTTTGTTATTGCTTGGTGTATTGTTCTTAGTTGTACATGTGTGTTATTTTCAGTTGTTTTGTTTACGCTGAGGAACGCTTCTGAGCAGGGAGACTTTGGAAAGAGGCAAGTGTCTTGATCATCTTGACTCTTGTGCCTTTATTATCTTCTACATGTTATCACCCTTTATTTATGCTTTCTTGCATTAGAGGTCAATTTGCTGGGAATCCTATATAGGTTGTTTACTAGCTTTTTCATGACATTCCTTGAAGCCTTTAGAGGTACCTTTCTATGGGTAGCATATGCTTAGCTGGCTCAACAAGGGATGGATTATAGTTAATTTTGATTAATGAATTATGCAACTATGGGTTGGTAATCTTTTTAGCAACCTGGAACCTTAGGTGGCTCGGGCAAGTTGGGTTTGATGCGAGGTTGTGAAGAGATTGGTTGTTGCCTGAGCCAATGTCTTTTGTAAGGATTGATCTGTGGAGTGACCACCCGGGACTTACAGTACAACCATGAGGACTAGATGGGCAACGGTCTTGCCTAATTAAGTAGGGTAATCCAGTGGACGGGGCTAAGCTGTCTGGGCTGAATGAGGGTTGCGTTCCCAAGAGTTCAACAAGGAACCTCGGGTGTCGCTGGTTAGCCAGGGCATGCCGTAACCCGGTTAGTCCGCGCTGGAGAACCTATGTAAAGGCCTCGTAGTCCACCGCGTAGCACTCACATCTCGGAAATGTGAGGGGGGTTAGCTGCCCCTAGCGAATGGTGTTGACACGACTCATGGTGAAAGTGTACAACCTCTGTAGAGTGTAAAACTGTTATAACAGCCGTGCTCGCGGTCAAGAGAGACCTGGACCCTCACATGGTTAGTTGGTTGGGAGGATCACAGTGGTGGTTAACTGTGGTTTGGTTGGTTACAAGTGTGTCTTGCCTTAAGTTGGGTTTGGTTTTGGGAAGCCAAAATACTATTAATCTTAGGTGCTTAATTAAAAATTTGACCAACTAAAATATGAGCGTTGCAGTCCACCTAAATAGCCTTCCTTGTTCATAAGCCCTACATGTGATTTATTTTCCCCCACTTGCGGAGTACACGCCTCCAGGTGTACTCACCCTTCTCCTTTGAACCCCCTGCTGTGTCTCCCCCCTGCTGCTGCTCAGATAGTGTCACAAAGGAGCTTGGTTGAGAGGACTTGAAGAAGGACGCATTCGTGAAGACTTGGAGTCCTAGTCTGGCGTGCCCCCGGTCGACGTTCCTATGGATTATGGAGCCCTCAGTCACGATTAGATTTACGAATGTGTAATTTTTCTTTAAGACCCTTTGGTCATTTTGTATATAATATACGCTTGTAATTGATATTGTTCTGTTATTCACTTATGATGTCACTTTATGCATGAATTTTGATCCTGGGCATGCATAAAGGGTGCGTTCGGCTTTGTCCTTAAAAACGGGCGTGACATGGCCCAAGCGGGGTGGCCTGTCGGGCTGGCACGGGGCGCGGCGGTTCTTGGGCCGAGGCGGGGAGCGTGCGGAGGCGGCCCAAGAGCTGGGTGGGTCGCGCGGCAGGGCGAGCTGGGCCAGTGCGCGCTGGTGAAAGGGGGTGGGAGGAGCTAGCGGGTTGGGCCGAGCGAGGTGTTGGGCCGTTCGGGAGGAAGAGAAGAAGGGAGCAGAAGTGGACCGAGGAAAAAGGTTAGGGAGCAGAAGCGAACTCGGCAGGAAATAACTTTCCTAGGGCTCAAACAAAGGTGATTCAAATTCGAATTTAAATCAAATTTAAACTCTCATTTGAACCACAATCAGTACAAAACTCAATGCAGCAGCATGAATGCAACATAAATGTTTCTACACCTTATATTTAATTTTAATTTCCAGAAATTGTTTATTTAACCTATATTAATTATGAACATGGCATTAAATAATCAATTAATTACTATTACTAAAATTTTTAGATAGGGCTATTTAAGGGTGTTACAAACCTACCCCCCTTAAGATGAATCTCGTACTCGAGATTCGGATGTGGATGCGAAGAGTTGCGGGTACTCGGCCTTGAGGTCTTCTTCTCTTTCCCAAGTCGCCTCATCTTCTGAGTGTCGGTTCCATTGTACCTTGCACATTCGGATGACTTTGTTTCTCGTCACCCTCTCAGACTCCTCCAAAATCTTGACTGGATACTCATCATAAGTGAGGTCCTCTTGTACATTCAGCTCATCTATCGGGATCTGCTCTTCAGGCACCCGCAAACATTTCTTCAGCTGAGACACATGGAACACATTGTGCACTCCGGCAAGTTTCTAAGGTAACTCTAGCCGATATGCCACTTCGCCCATCCGTTCCAATATCTTGAAGGGTCCGATGTAACGAGGTGCCAATTTGCCCTTGACATTAAACCTCTTCACACCCCTCATCGGTGACACCTTGAGGTACACAAAGTCATCGACCTAGAAGGTGAGATCCCTCCTTCTGACATCAGCATAACTCTTCTGTTTGGATTGTGCCACCTTCAAGTTCTTCCTGATCACTTGCACTTGACGCTCTGCATCTCTGAGTATCTCAGGCCCAAAAACTTGACTTTCTCCTGTCTGATTCCAGAACAGTGGTGTTCTGCACTTCCTGCCATACAAGGCCTCAAACGGTGCCATCTGCAGACTTTTCTGGTAGCTATTGTTGTACGAGAATTCTGCATAGGGCAGACTCTTGTCCCAGCTGACACCATACTGCAAAGCACATGCCCTCAACATGTCCTCCAAGATCTGATTGGTCCACTCTGTCTGTCCATCCGTCTGTGGGTGATAAGCTGAACTGAAATGTAGCTTAGTGTCCATAGACTCATGTAACTTCTGCCAGAAGTGCGATGTGAACTGAGTACCCCGATCAGACACTATCCGTTTTGGTACTCCATGCAAGCACACAATCCTCTCCATATATAGCTCTGCTAATCTGGCGCCTGTGTAGGTGGTCTTCACCGGAAGAAAATGTGCCACTTTGGTCAAGCGATCCACAATCACCCAAATGGAGTCAAATCCTTTCTGAGTGCGAGGCAGACCAGTGATGAAGTCCATACCAACTTCTTCCCACTTCCATTCGGGTATCTTCAAGGGCTGGAGCAATCCTGCTGGCCTCTGATGTTCAGCCTTGACTCTCTGACATGTGTCACATAGAGCCACATAGGTTGCCACATCACGCTTCAATCCATACCACCAGAATCTCTCCTTGATGTCTTGGTACATCTTGGTGCTTCCGGGGTGGATTGAGTAAGCTGAATCATGAGCTTCTCTCAGGATCGTGTCCCTGATCTGTGCTATGTCTGGCACACATATCCTCTTCCCATGCCGGGGAGATGGCCTTCCATCTGGAGCAGCGCGAATAAGGAAGGAGGTGGGGCGAGGAAGCTTCCACGATGCTGCGCAGGGGCCAAGTTGACCTTTCCGGATCTCCTGTTCCAGAGTTGGTTCTACTGCCATCTCTGTGATGCTAGCCACAAATCCCAGACTCATCCTCTCAAACTCCAGGCTAAGCTCCGCTGGCAGACAGTGACCGGTGATCTTGTTCACATAACTTCTCCTGCTCAGAGCATCTGCCACCAAGTTAGCTTTTCCTGGGTGGTAGTGGATCTCCAGATCATAGTCCTTGATCAACTCCAACCATCGCCGTTGCCTCATGTTCAGATCTGACTGAGTGAAGACATACTTGAGGCTCTTATGATCGGTGTAGATGTCACAATTGTGCCCGATCAAGTAGTGCCTCCAAATCTTCAGAGCATGAACCACAGCAACCAACTCCAGGTCATGCGTAGGGTAGTTCTGCTCATGTTTCCTCAACTGCCTTGATGCATAAGCCACAACTCTTCCTTCCTGCATGAGTACACACCCCAGTCCTAGACGGGATGCATCGCAGTAGATAGAGAAGCTCTTGGCTAAGTGTAGGGTCGAGATGGCGGACTAGAGGGGGGATGAATAGTCCTTTCTAAAATTTTAACTCGCTGGCTAACCGAAACAAATGCGGAATTAAAACTATCGGTCTAGCCAAGACTTCACCCCTCTATCTATGTTCTCTAGCACCTTATAAAAGATTCTAAACAAGCAAATAAGGTGCTAAGCTAGCACGAGCTCACTTAATCAATTCTAGAAGCAAGGTCACACAAACCTATGCCACTAGTACTTCACACATCGGGGCGCTCCTACACAACTAGTAAGCAAAAGCACAAAGCTCCTAAGCTCACTAGCAATGCTCAATGGACAAGACTACATAAGTCTAATCCAAAGGCTCAATTTACTTAGCTACACAAACTAAGCAAAGAGACTAATTAAGCTACTCAAGCTAATTAGTCACAAGATCACTACTTCTACCTACACAAGCAAGAAGACAACTAGCAAGCTACACAAGCCAACTAATTGTAAGAGCAACCACACAAGCACAAGATATATAAGGATGTAAATACAATGCTTGTGATCAAGAAGTGCAAACCACCGAGAAGAGTAGACAAGTTGACACGGTGATTTTTATCCCGAGGTTCACTTGTTTGCCACCAAGCTAGTCCTCGTTGTTGTTGGCGGTCGTTACAACCCAAATCCGACCACCAATACTCGGGAATAAGTGAGGACATATGTGACAATCCATGTACCTAGGTTTCATTTCTAATAAAGTTCCACGAGTTTTGGCGAGTGTCGCTTGTGCAGGTACAACTACAACAAATACGTGCTGTAGGGGTCGGAATTGACCGATTCGGCCGAACGACTCCGTTCGGCCGGTTACCCCCTTAGCCGAACATGACGAGACACACAACCGGAGGCCATCCACGTCAGCAATGACTAAGCGGACGACAGTGCAAGCCATGTAGATCACTGCCATGTCACTTCTAGGCCAAATCAGAAGAAGTCCACCACGAACAAGTCATCCAGGATGGCCCAGGACCTAAGGCGGTGCATGGGAGGCGTGCTGGGCCGAAAGCCCAGTTCGGCCGAACGCCTCAGTTCGGCCGAACCGCCCCCAAGCTAGATACCGCCTCCAGGGGAGCAATCCAGGCCGTGGGAGCAAAGGCGGTGGAGATCCACGGTTCGGCCGAACTCTAGGATTCGGCCGAACCAGGATATTCGGCCGAATCAGCCGGAGATGCTCCCTGGCTTCCTTGGCGGTTACCCAAGCTCAACCGCCATGTACCACTATAAATAGAGGCGTCCACTTCACTTGTAACACACACCACTTGGGAGCAAGTCTTCATTCTCCACTTTCAAGATGTAGAGTAGGCTAGTCCTGTTGGGAGTTAGAGTCAGGGTCGAGCTTCGCTCGGGGTTCCGGAGTCGTCTTCTGGAGTTCTGGTAAAGCTCTTGTATCTTTTCCTTTTCTTTATGTTCGACTCTGAGTAATCAATATATTTCCTCTGCATTTACTTGAGCTATTTGTTCTGCATTTATTTCGCGAGTAATTGTGGAATGTCTAGCCTAGGTTATAAGCTGTTGTAGTCTGGTTCTATAAGTTCTATCTTAGTTCTTTATCTCAGCTGGTTCCTCGTTTCTGCTCAATACTGGACCCCCACCAGGTAAGTCCCGATTTATCCAGCAAATCTTAAACAAAAGAATGCATGAATATATCGATCTGATTATTTATTAGCTGCCAAAACTAGTACAGTTGTTACATGCATATATACATATGTTAACGCGCATATCACAAGGACGGGAGCTAGTCAAGTGACAAAGCCTGCTGCTTCACAGCTAAAGCTGCATGCGTGTGTTTAATCTGCCCGATGTGGCACGCGATCTTTTGAGCCTGGCTTATGCAACAGTGCGTGCCTTTTTGGAAAGGAGCTAGCCGTGTCCCTGTGCACACTGCCATCACGTACAGCCTTGGTTTCATTTCTGATTTCTCCCTCCATCTCTCACTTCCTAGATTACCTCAATTAATCTCTGTGGCCCTATTCACCTGTGAAAGACATGGTTGGTCACTGGCTGTCTCATATTTCTCGTGCGGGTAGCATGGCGATGACTTCTCTAGTCACTCGCCTCGCTAACCATCTGGTCGTCCTCCAAGGCGCCCGGTTCACGTACATCGAGACAGCGCGTTCCGTCGTGGATGCCGAGCACTTCGTGCAAGCCCACATGATACGGAGGATGCCTGACGCAACGCTGGCAATGATTTACCGTGGCTATACAACTGAAGTGTCTTTGCCTTGTGTAGCACTAAGGTTGTATACCACGCCGAAACTAACTCTTCAGTTGAGGACCGAGTCGGACGATTCTCCACCTTGGAGAGAGCCCGCTCGGCACAGCGTTGCAGGTGATGGACCCGTCACGAGGGGACGAGCCAGGCGTGATGCTGGGCTCGCCACCTCACAGGAGCCGGAAGATGCACCACACATGCCGCACCGACATACTTCCGCTTTTAAGGCCACCTACGGATTTTATCACCCCATTTTTTCCCAATCCACTGCATGTTTCCCATTCTTGCATTCGCATACATTCACCCCATCACTGTTTTGCATTGAAAAAAAACTAAAAAAATATAAAATCCAGTGACCACTGGTTTTAAGCCAAGGTGTTTGTATGTCTGCAAGCCTTGATTGAAGGCCAGTGGCCAAACTTCACCTGGCCTGGCTAGTTTTCGCTCGTTCTTTGCGCTTTGCGTAAAAGAGGAGACGTACTCCACGCCTCCACTCCTGTGCCGCTCCACTAGCTTGTTTTAGGACCCATTGTTTCAACATTCGCATACAAGCTAGTTCCGCGGCATTCCACGAGTTGGCATATTTGAGTGCCGATCCCCTTTGCCACACCCACGATCTTGTACCCGTACACGGCAACATCAACATGAAGGAGGACTCAGCCAACTACGTGGAGTCACGTCGGCGTAGTGCCATCACTGTGGCATCAGTTCCAAAAGTCTTCATCATTAGATGCCAATGGTGGGAACACTCAGGTACGTGAAAAGGTTTTTGTTTTTTTTACCTTAATCAAAGCAAAGTTCACTAGTTTCCATATGCTTATCTCCATGTGAATATCTCTCAATGTCTTCATGCTCCCTTCATCTATTTTGGTTTGCTCTAGTTTGAATGTAATCTCGAGAACACATTCATAAGCTCTTTAAATTAAGCATGGTGCTTAGGTTAATTAGCTTGCTTTAATCGAACTAGACATGGTGTCAAGTTTGATTAATGAACCTTTAAAGCAATACTTCTATGGATATTGGTTGTATGTGTGGACTAACCCCTACAGAAAAAAAAATCAAAAAAAAGAGAGAAGGGGGAGTCCCAAAATATACTTCACACCGGATATGAAGGCTATGGATACAGTTGAAGCCCAGGGTGGACAATCATTCCAGGTATGCACATATTGCAGTAAATTATAAGTAACCTAGAACAGGAAGTTGCATCGTCCGAGACATTCTCTCCAGATCGGACAGTGACAAGAACAATTGAAGACAGGAGAAGTCCCGCTCGCGGACTTAAAAGCTGAGCTCTCGCCGCGAGGAAAACCGGTATGTATCCCATATTTCCCTTCCAATTTTATTTCCTTCATTGCATTTGCATGTTTCCCTTTCCAAAATAAATGAACCACTTGAGTAATTAATTTGAGAGAGAGTAGAAAATTTTGCAAGCTTGGTTAGAAATAATTGGACACATGCTGAAATTTAATTAGAGAGGGTGTAATTTGTAACTTTCTTCAATTTCACCCCTTCTAGAACATCTCCAATTATTTACCATCATCACCAACCAGCACCAAACAGGTAAAAAGGTGATTTGAAACTGTGCCTATGATTCAAGTATTTTTGAGGACTAGTTGTTTATAAAGTGTCGCACGCATCCAAGTGCTGACACCAAGATGGACCTACCTGCCGAGAGCTGCAAAAAGGGTGATCATCAAGACCTCTCCGGATAGGAAGGAAGATCCCGGAGTGCCCATCATTCAGTGCACGATCTGGAATCGTCGCATTGATGATGCACTTTGTGATCTGGGGGCAAGCGTCAACATCATGTCTAAGGTATTATTTAAGAAATTACGCTACCCTACTTTGTCACCTACTACTCTGATAGTCTCGAATATCTGTTCACTAGTAATCTTGCCAAAGCTTCCCTGCGGAAATATAAATTACGATACCTTGGGATACTCCCAGGTGAACTGCTACAGCGGTGATTCTGTATGGACCTGCCTCCCCTCGGCCTATAAATGCTGGTGCGTTGCTTGCTTGCTCTCACACACTCATACACTCTGAAAAAATTCTGCTAGGAGCTCTCTCCCTCTCTCTCAAGTTCTTTGCTCTAGTTCTTCCCAAGTTCTTGCTCAAGTTTTGGTTTACTCGCATCACTAGAAAATCCCAAAAACAATATTTTGCTTTTGTTGTGATCTTTGTGCTGAATTTCTGGACGATTTTGTGGTGGTTTTCATCCCCGCAAGAACGACTAACTATCTTGAATGACTGACTCCATTTTCTTGTGCTAACCATATATATTCAGTCCTTCGGGTAGTTGTTGTTGTACTAACCTTTTGCAGGAATCATGTCGAAGTTCTTCACGTCGCTCCGGTGGGGCCTGCGGGGCATCCATGCTGCAAAAACTAGGGAATTTGGTCGTACTGCTTTCAGTTGCATGTCCAAAACCTGATCCGGGAGGAGAAAAGGATCGGAAGAGAGAACACCTAGCTTATATATGGACTACCATTATCGTATGATAAACCAACGGGGCATCCATTAGTTGATTGGAGACTCCGAGTGGTCCGGGAATCGGTATGGAGGAGGGTACGACAGTGCCTCCCAGCCATATTACCCCGGATACTCAGAGTCCGTACGCTTTGACTACGGCCGGGAGTTGCCCTACATCTCCGACCGAGTCGAGCTCATCGACGACCGTACCCGAGAGATTCAAGACACGCTAGCCCGCCATTCTCAGTACCATCAAGAGAATAGCGGGATGGTAGCGTCCATCCAGCATGACGTCCACGAGCAAGACATAAAAGCTGAGCTCTCGCCGCGAGGAAAACCGGTATGTATCCCATATTTCCCTTCCAATTTTTAAATTCTCAATTGCATTTGCATGTTTCCCTTTCCAAAATAAATGAACCACTTGAGTAATTAATTTGAGAGAGAGTAGAAAATTGTTGCAAGCTTGGTTAGAGACAATTGGACACATGCTGAAATTTTACCTAGGGTGGATGTAATTGGTAACTTTTATCATTTTCATCCCCTCTAGAACATCTCCAATTATTCACCATCACCACCAACCAGCACCAAACATGTCTACCCCACTAAAAAAGGCTGCACACTCACCAATTATCACAAACATGACAGCATGGGGATGACTCCACTAATTTCCACTTTGGAAATGTCACATTTGCATCTTACCTACCACTAAAATCCACTAAAAATGTCCTTGGGAATTGATGGCCACACAAACTTGGAGTGGAAACAAAGGCATGTGAGTGCTGCACTCACATGGGAGTGCCCTGGCCACCAGGCCTGGTTCGGGCAAACCAGAGCCTTCGGGCGAACTGGCCAAGGCCCTCCCCTCGGCCTATAAATTGCTGGCCAAGCTTCCTTGCTTCCTTGCACCATTCACACACTCATACATTCTGAAAATTCTGCTAGGAAGCTCTCTCTCCCTCTCAAGATTCTTTGCTCTAGTGCTTGCTCAAGATCTTCCCAAGTTCTTGCTCAAGTTTTGGTTCACTTGCATCACTAGAAAATCCCAAAAATATTTTGCTTTTGTTGTGATCTTTGTGCTGAATTTCTGGACGATTTTGTGGTGGTCACCGACACCCACAAGAACGACTAACCTTTTGTGGTGGTTTTCATCCCCGCATTGGCTGGGAGAATTTCTGGCACATCAACGAAGAAGGTTCGTACCGGCTCACCCTTGAATTCCTCTCGACTTTGGTTTCTGAAACTGGGGGATTCGTTTCCGATTTTTCAACCAAGAGTTTTTCTGCTCTTGTAGGGATTTTAGTTCGGGTCTCGGATTTTCAAGCCGTTGTTTCTTAGACCCGAACAAAGCGCTTAAAAGATTTGACCGGGTGGCATTTTGGAAAAAGATTTAGGGGAATACCAACTGTCATGCGCTACGCACGAACAACATACATAACCCCACTTTGCGTTTCATGCATCGTTGGGTGTCTATGACGATATTGCCCCGGGCAGATTTGCGCCCTGTCAACATCATCGAGTTGCGGGTTCTTTTTGCCATGGTCAAGCAGATTCCCTATTCACCTGTGAAAGACATGGTTGGTCACTGGCTGTCTCATATTTCTCATGCGGGTAGCTTGGCGATGACTTCTCTAGTCACTTGCCTCGCTAACCATCTGGGCGTCCTCCAAGGCGTCCGGCTCACGTACATCGAGACAGCGCGTTCCGTCGTGGATGCCGAGCACTTCGTGCAGGCCCACAGGATACGGCGGACGCCTGACGCAACGCTGACAATGATTAACCGTGGATATACAACTGAAGTGTCTTTGCCTTGTGCAGCACTAAGGTTGTATACCACGCCGAAACTAACTCTCCAGTTGAGGACCGAGTCGGACGACTCTCCACCTTGGAGAGAGCCCGCTCGGCACAGCGTTGCAGGTAACGGACCCGTCACGAGGGGACGAGCCAGGCGTGATGCTGGGCTCGCCACCTCACAGGAGCCGGAAGATGCACCACAAATGCCGCACCGACACACTTCCGCTTTTGAGGCCACCTACGACATGTACACCGGCGCTGGGACGTCCGGAGCAGGAGGCTCCGAGCAGCATCAAGAGCCGAGCTATTTCACCTCAGGACGCTGGGACTACGGCCAGGACACGGACTCTAAGTGGTCCGGGAGTCGGTATGCATTATGATCACCGATACGGCTCACCCAGAGCCTGCGACCACCGACAAGATGATGTCCACGACAATTTTGACGACGATGACTTTGAGATCGAAGGCTTTCAAGCCTTCACCAAGCGACTCCACCAAGTCCCATGGCCGGACCCCTTCAAGCCGGCCATGATCGAGAAGTTCGACAGCCGCTCCGACCCCAAGCTCTGGATCCAGACCTACATCACGGTAGTCCAAGCCGCACGCGGCAATTTGGACCAGGCAGGAGCCTACTTCCCAGTAATGCTCGGGAAGGCGGCACTCCTTTGGCTCTCAGGACTCCCGGAGAACTCCATCGACAGCTGGGTACAACTCTGTAAGGTGTTCACGGAGAACTATCAGGCCACCTACACTCGTCCTGGCACTAGATTCGATCTGGATCTGGTACGCCAAAACAGGGGTGAAAGTCTCCGAGACTACACCAACCGCTTCTTTGACAACCATAACAAGCTTACAAATGTCGAAGAGAGGGACGTCATTGACGCCTTCCGGCGCGGACTGTACGACAAGGATGTCTTCCGCAACCTGTTCAAGAAAGACCCCAAGACGGTTGGGGAGATGATGAAGGTGGTCGAAGGAAGAGGCCAAAGTCGACGCAGCCGTGCTAGCCTAGTTTCGAGCCAGGGACCGGAGGGACAAGGACCACGACAGATCAGCCGCCGAGCACAAGAAGGCCGAACCAGCACGCAACAGACGTAGCAGGCCTGACGTCGTTACTGTTGTAGAAGGCGAAGGCCAAGTGGAGTCAAGACTCCAACCCGCCGAGCTCGCCCGCCTGAACGAGCAGTGCCCTTTCCACAAGGACGTGAAGCACTCGTTCAGGGACCGCTGGACCTTGAAGAAAGAACTCGGCGTCCCCCCGGCGCTGAAGAAGCCGCGCTACAACAACAATCGTGGCGATAGAAGAGATGGTGACCGCCGCAACGAACGCCGCGACAACCACCACGACCATCGCCGCAACGACCGACCCCGGGACGGCGATACTCGCCGGCGATAATCGCCGACTGGATGCATGTTGGCGGTCGTTACAGCCCAAATCTGACCACCAATACTCGGGAATAAATGAGGTTTTATGCAACATTCCATGCACTTAGGTTTCATTTCTAATAAAGTTCCACTAGTTTTGGTGAGTGTCACTTGTGCAGGTACAAATACGACAAATACGTGCTATTGGGGCCGAAAATGAGCTAATCGGCCGAACGACTCCGTTCGGCCGGTTACCCCCTTAGCCGAACATGACGAGACGCACAACCGGAGGCCATCCACGTCAGCGATGACTAAGCGGACGACCGTGCAAGCCATGTAGATCACTGCCACGTCACTTCTGGGCCAAATCAGAAGAAGTCCACCACGAACAATGCTGAAATTTAATTAGAGAGGGTGTAATTTGTAACTTTCTTCAATTTCACCCCTTCTAGAACATATCCAATTATTTACCATCGATGTAGAGTTAGGCTAGTCCAGTTGGGAGTTAGAGTCAGGGTCGAGCTTCTCTCGGGGTTCCGGAGTCGTCTTCTGGAGTTCTGGTAAAGCTCTTGTATCTTTTCCTTTTCTTTATGTAAGACTCTGAGTTTTCTCAATATATTTCCTCTCGCATTTACTTGAGTTATTAGTTCTGCATTTATTCCGGGATATCTGTGGAATGTCTAGCTCTAGTTATAAGCTGTTGTAGTCTGGTTCTACAAGTTCTATCTTAGTTCTTTATCTCAGCTGGTTCCTCGTTTCTGCTCAATGCTTCCGGCGAATTGTCACCGGGGTATTGACAGGAGTGCTTGCTCTTTCTAGGAGAGTGAGTAGTTATTGCCTAGCGTAGGTGTGGTACCTAGTCTAGATGGTAACATTGGTTTGTCCCCGTCGCAACGGAGGTGGTAGCCGTGAGGTGGTGACAGCCCTTTCGGTCTTCGTAGCCCATCACGTTAATTCCGGTCCGTAGGATCCCCCAGTTGGGAAATAGTGGCACCCCTTCTAATCCCTTTCTGTGTGTTCACCGGTTCCCTTGTCCCAAAGCTAAGACAAATAGAACTAGGAAGAGAACCATAGATGCCTTTCCTCATGCTAGCCGTAACCCTTGCCAGAGGTATCTCAAGGCCAGTGGAAGTATATAGGAATCCTTTCCTATCTCGTTGTCCTCCTACTAGCTAGACCGCTCTTCTATCTCTATCTTAAACTTCTCCTTGTGTGTGTCAATTGCATATCACTCCTATTCTATCCTTTACCCCCGCCTTGTTAGCCGGTACTTTAATTAGTAGTTACATCCTTGTTAATAGTCAATACTCTTTATCCAATGCTTCCCTGCGGAAATATAAATACGATACCTAGGAATACTCCCGGGTGAAATGCTACATCGGTATCCGTGCGCTTGCGGATTTATATCTATATCGTAAGAATACCAATGAACACTACTTGCACCATTACTGGGATTGGCAATCCTGATAGAGGACCGTAAGAAGTGTCAACAAGCATTTCTGGCGCCGTTGCCGGGGAAGCAATTGGCGAAAGATATTGATGATTGACATTGGTGTCTACTAACTTAATCTCTGTCTCTTATACACATCTAGATGTGTATAAGAGACAGTAGGTGTACAATAAAGAATAGCATATATCTAGCTACCAACATATGCATGCTAGTTAACATTTCATCATTCAAATCCTATAACTAGCATACACCATACAAGCATGCATATTGAATTTGAAAGCTTATGCAAATATGCAAGCAAGCACATGAATATGCACATATCAAATGCAATCAATCAAGTTCATGAGCTTGCTCCCCCTACTTGTGTGCTTTCCTTTGTCCAAGAATTATGATCCTTTTTGCTCTTTCTTGACTATGTCCAAGTCCATGTCCATACCCATAGTGGCTCCAATATTGAATATCTTTCACTCTCATTTCTTTGTACCACTAGAGCCTCAATCCACCAAGCCGTCTAGGAGGTGGCAACCTCCAAGAGTAATAAGCACACCGGCTTGCAACACGAACACCTAGTGCCACTCGATGCAATCTCTCAAAGCAATGCACTAGATTCGCACTCACTCGCAATGGATTCGCAATCTTGCAACAATAAGTGAGTTAGTGGACTCCCAAGGCAAGCACAACCATGGGAAACACATTCCCAAGGTGCTCAACCCTCTCCAAGGCCCGGGCACCCTTCTATTTATAGAGGGGAGGAGAAAACTAGCCGTTACATGCTTTTCCCGAGCTCTAACGGCTACCGCGGACCGTCCGCAGTGAATTCTCGGACCGTCCGCCGTACAAAAAACTAGCCGTTGGGGAAAGACCCGTTCAGGATCGTGCACGGCGGACCGTCCGCCTGGTCCACGCGGACCGTCCGTGCTAGAATTACAACGGCTATGAAGCGCTGCCAGAGTGTGTCAGAGCAGACCGTTGGGGCTCTGCGGACCGTCCGCCATGCACCTGCGGACCGTCCGCAAGCACCACGGACAGTCCGCCAGAGTAGGCCGGACCGTCTACCCGCAACAGCTCTAGCTCCTGGAGAAAATGAGCGAAATTACGGACCGTCCGCGACGAATCACGGACCGTCCGCGAGATCACTCCAAGTCAAAACACGTGGGCCCCAGGTCAACACCAAACGCGGACAGTCCGCCTACGAACCGCGGACCGTCCGCAGTCAGATTGGACCAATCCGAAGTATCCGCGGACTGTCCCCGCGGACCGTCCGCCACCCTATTTTCAGCACAGCCGACGTTCGGTAAAACACTCATAACTTTTAGCTCCGATGTCCAAATTAAGTGATCTTGAACTCTATGGAAAGCTCATTCAGAGGGCTATCCATCCCAACTGAATATTAGCGTTGCATCGGTCCATCGGCGTCAAGTCATTGCTCAAGCATCCCGCCACGCGGTCCAGTGCTTAGCCTCTAACTTACCCTTCACACTTGCAACCGGTCCATCAAACCAAGTCTTGTCTTGATCTTCTCCACTTAGTCACATGACTCCATGTCATGTCCCATATGCAATGAGCTCCTTCATCACATAACCACCTGTGGACTAATCACCTGTGTATTTCACTTAAACACATATTAGTCCACCTAAGTTGTCACTCAATTACCAAAACCAAACAAGGACCTTCACTAAGTCAGGCAAAACCAGCACTGGGGCTGTTGTTAGTCTCTTCTTCAATTCCTCGAAACTGGCTTGACACTCCTCAGTCTAGACAAACTTGGCATTTTTCTCCAATAACACTGTCAGGGGCTTGGCAATCTTGGAGAATCCCTCGATGAACCGTCGATAATATCCGGCCATCCCAAGGAAACTCCTGATTTCTCTCACATCCCGAGGCGGATTCCAGCTTAACACATCGCTAACCTTCTTCGGATCGACTGCCACTCCTCCATTGGACAACACATGACCCAAGAATGCCACTTCCTTCAGCCAGAACTCACACTTGCTCAGCTTGGCATACAACTGATGTTCCCGGAGTCTCTGCATCACCAACCTCAAATGCTCCTCATGTTCTTCTTCATTCTTGGAGAAGACCAGAATATCATCAATGAACACCACCACGAACTTGTCAAGATAGTCCATATGAACATGCTGTTCATCAGGTACATGAAGTATGCAGGAGCGTTAGTCAAGCCAAAGGAGATGACTGGGAACTCATACAACCCGTACCGAGTAGTAAAGGCCGTCTTGGGTATGTCTGACGGTCGAATCCTCATCTGGTGATAGCCTGATCGAAGATCGATCTTGGAAAACACACAAGCTCCCTTCAACTGATCGAACAGATCATCAATCCTTGGCAACGGGTACTTGTTCTTGATGGTCACTTCGTTGAGGGCTCGATAGTCCACACACAACCTCTGTGTCCCATCTTTCTTGTCCACGAACAACACCGGTGCTCCCCATGGTGAAGAACTCGGGCGAATGTACCCTTTGGCAAGCAAGGAGTTTAACTCCTCCTTGAGCTTCGCTAGTTCCTTTACTCCCATCCTATAAGGCCTCTTGGCTATAGGTGCAGTGCCAGGTTTTAGCTCAATAATGAATTCAACTTCACGTTCCGGGGGCATACCTGGCAATTCTTCTGGGAACACATCCGGGAACTCGCTCACCACTCTGATGTCCTCAGGGGCTGCACCTTCAGCTTGATTGACTTGACAATGTTCTGTGGACTTGACTGCTTGGTATTCCACTTTTTCTCCGCCTGTTGCTACCAGCTGAACTGCTCTCTTGGCACATTGGATCTCGGCACTATATTTGGCTAGCCAGCTCATTCCCAGGATTAGATCAAACCCAACGGAATTCAGGACTATGGGGTATACCTCAAAATCTACCCCCCTTATTGTAATGCTGACTTTGGAGCAGCGTAGACTGGCTCGTTGTTCTCCTCCAGGTGAACTAACTAACATGGGGTTCCCCATAGGATGTAGAGTCAACATATTCTTTTGTACAAATGCAGCAGAGATGAAAGCATGCGAAGCTCCAGTATCGAATAAAATAGTGGCAGGGGTCGAGTTGACAAGGAACGTACCCACAACCATGTCAGTAGCTCTCTCTGCGGTCTCGGCGCCCATGTGGTTGATCTTGCCTCTGACAGGGTTCTGCGGACCTCGGCCTGCCTGCGCATGCTGCTGTCCGGCGGCGTTCTGAGTATTGCGGGGGCAGAAGTGAGCATAATGTCTAGTCTCTCCACAGTGGAAACACGCCCTCTGCCCTGTTAGTGCATTGCTGGCTTGGTTGGGGTGCTAAATAGAACCTGGCTGTGCCTGGTTGTGCTGAGTTAGGACATTCTGCAGCTGCTTCTGAAAATGCTGCTGTTGTGGCGCCTGGGGGTACTGGGGGCGCTGCTGGTACTGGCCACGACTCAGCAAGCTGGACTGTCCCTGGAAGTGCTGCTGGCTCCCCATCTGCTGATTCCCCTGAGGAGGAGCGAAGCGAGGGCGGCTGCTGCTCCCTGACTGCTGTCCCTGAAACT
The DNA here is from genome assembly GCA_900205405.1 of Echinochloa crus-galli. Lineage (NCBI taxonomy): Eukaryota > Viridiplantae > Streptophyta > Magnoliopsida > Poales > Poaceae > Echinochloa > Echinochloa crus-galli. The sequence continues at coordinate 44,704 of OAMR01001073.1, read as the reverse complement.
TCCTCTTCTTCTCCTCTATCTCACGGCGCTTGTGTTCCAGCATCAAGGCACCGTCCACCAGTTCCTAAAAGTTGGGGAACTTGGTGCACATCAGCTGGTACTACAGTGCATCCTGCAAGCCATCAAGGAACCTGGTCTGCTTCTTCTGGTCAGTGGCCACGTCTTCTGGAGCGTAACGGGCCAGCTCGATGAACTTGTCACGGTAAACAGTGACACTCACCCCTTCTTGTTTCAGCGACAGGAACTCCATCTTCTTCAGGATCATCAGGGCCTCCAGCACATGGTGAGAGCGAAAGCTGTCATGGAACTCCTGCCAGGTGATCTGATCATAGTTGGGGTGGGCGTACTGGTATGAATCCCACTAGTCCAACGCCGGACCCTGAAGCTGTCCTCCTGCGTACAACACCTTCTCCCGGTCGTTGCACTGCGCAATGTCGAGCTGTCTCTCCACCGCCTTGAGCCAATCATCAACCTGCAGAGGGTCGCTGGCCTTGGTGAAGGTAGGAGGGCGTCCCTTCAGAAATTCGCCCCTCTTGTCTCTAGGCGGCACATGAGGCTGGTGAGGCGGGTTCTACTGTTGTTGCTGCAGCAGGGCTATGGTCTAGGCCATCTGCTGCGTCAGCTGGAGCTGCATCTGCATCATCTGCTCCATGGTGGGTGGCGGTGGTGTAGGCGGTGGGTTCGGGTTCGGGTTCTGGTTGCTTCCACGGCACCAGCGTTCCTCCTTGTGTTCACCATCTATCATCAGAAAGTAATTCAAATCAGAATTCCATTGAACATAACCGTGTGGCTGGGTGGTTTGGATAGATACAGAGAAATAAACACCCCCTCTATGTAAACACTAATATCCTTAAACCTTAGTCCTATATCTAGATGGAGATAGACTCACGTCTATGCCCATCACAATCATTACAAAAATCCAAATCAAACATAAGCATAATGACAATAAAATCAAGCACCTAGAGACATGATTCACACAAGACTCGACAGCACTGGTTTTGAAAAGCGTAACTAAATGATCTGAATCAAAATCATGGTGGTCTCCTAATGATTTATCAACCGTTCTAGCTAGGCTGCATTCCTATAGTCAGCACGGCTCTGATACCAATCTGTCACACCCGGATTTACACAGAAACCCGAATACGGCCATATGTGTGCCCCGAAAGTCATAGTACACATATAGCAAACAAATATGATAAACAGAGAACATATGCTGAATAAATACTCGAATAAATAGAGTTTTACATCAGAGTGCATCATAAATAAACTAACCAATACAGCGGAAGACTAATAAACTCTCTCTAAATGAAGCCGCACTCCACAGGGACGCTGACTGGGAGAACGCAACTCAGTAGTACGGCAGATCTTCTGGAAACTCAGCAGCAGACTCATGCACAACCCAATCTATTACCTGTCCGGGATTTTTTTGAATAAATAGAAAGTGTAAGTAACATAATTACTTAGCAAGTATAGCACGGGTTATGAAGGCTCAAAAGGGGCTAGACACAGCTTAACTGCATTAGCACTTTTAGTTGGTTCGTTTTAACTTATCCAAGTTACTACAAGTGTATGAATCCCAGTTGCAACCCAATTAATAAAGTGTAAGTGACATTAAGCATAAATAAACATAATTTTCTAATCAAAAAGGATCCAGGCTACAGAGGTTTTGCCCTTTACCCACCAGTCGCGTAAAATCTCAAATGAACTTTAAACCCAACCATGCCGAGGTGGCCAAACCTCTTAACAACCAATGGCGTCAACGTGATCCTCAGGGTCGAGTATGGCCCAGGCACCGAGATTGACTGATCCTCAGGGCGCAACGTGAGGGGGTCAATGGCGTCTGGAGCGCGGGCTACGCAAGCCAACCAATGTGCAATGTGTGGAGTTCCAATGCGAGGACTCCTAGCACGGGACTGTGCCTAACGAGACATAGCCAACGGAGCGCATCCGTCCTCGGTGGATCAAGACATACTCTCACCCATGTTTCTCATAAACGCCGTCGGCCCGTCGGTAACCACTATCGAGCTAGAGCCGTACAAGCTACTTGACCAAGACCAGAGCCATTATAGTTCTAGCGGTGGCGACAGGCTCCTGGGTTGCCGCTTTAAGAACCGGACCTTACGGAGAGACACTAGAGCAAAGCACACAGCACATGCTCTAGCTCCCTAAACCATGTTGCTAAAAAGCAAGTTTTATCATGTTGAAGTGAACCATTAAATCAAAATTAACAATTAAACAATGGTGATAGTAGTTGCGCATAGCAAAGATTGTACCCATATGCATAAACCCAAGGTAATCAAAGGACAGGCTAATCAAAACTAGGATCAACCTTAAAGGTACATCAATTTAGACACATTCATGTATGGAATAAACGATTACAAGTGGGTAGGTAGCAAGGATTGTCCGTGCTATAACTTGCCTTCCTCAAAGTGCTGCTGCTGCTGCTGCGAGTCCGGCTCCTGAAAGTCCACGTACTCAAACTCCAACGCCAACGGCTCACTGACTGGACACAAATCACCACACAAGCATCCACAAAAGCCAATACATGCAAACAAAAGTATTCTATTAGAAACAGTACACCAAACAATAGAAACAATACAAAAGAGGGTTTTAGAATTAATCTACGCTTCGCTACGAACATGTGAGCGCAAGAATCACACTAATCGGAGCTAAGACGAGAAAGTTATAGCGTTTTTAAGTTTCAGGGGCTTATTTGTGAAAAACCGAGGACCTATACGTAATTACGTATTAAAACTCGAGGGCTAACGTGCAAAAACAGAAGGGCAGGATGGCGGATAGGAAAATTCAAAAACTGAGGGGCTCTTTAGCAAAATTCTCAAGGTTGACCGGTACGAGCCCACATTGACTCGGGTTGGGGCTAATCTGAGCCGTTGGATCTGGATCTAAAGGCTTGGATTAAAGCGGGCGTGGGGGTCACCGGTGAGAGCAGGGGTCGCGGCGGCGGCGCGAGGTGACGGAGAGGCGCTGCGGCTCGGTGGCGGGAGGAAGGGGATGACAAGGCGGGGCCCGCTTGTCATCGGATCAGGGAGGGGGGAGGTTGCAGCGGGCTGTAAGTCTTGGGCCGGTGGGGTCGTTCTGGCCCAAGCGGGGTGGCCTGTCGGGCTGGCGCGGAGCGCGGCGGTTCTTGGGCCGAGGCGGGGAGAGTGCGGAGGCGGCCCAAGAGCTGGGTGGGTCGCGCGGCAGGGCGAGCTGGGCCGGTGCGCGCTGGTGAGAGGGGGGTGGGAGGAGCTTGCGGGTTGGGCCGAGCGAGGTGTTGGGCCGTTCGGGAGGAAGAGAAGAAGGGAGCAGAAGTAGACCGAGGAAAAAGGTTAGGGAGCAGAAGTGAACTCGGCAGGAAATAACTTTCCTAGGGCCCAAACAAAGGTGATTCAAATTCGAATTTAAATCAAATTTAAACTCTCATTTGAACCACAATCAGTACAAAACTCAATGCAGCAGCATGAATGCAACAGAAATGTTTCTACACCTTATATTTAATTTTAATTTCCAGAAATTGTTTGTTTAACCTATATTAATTATGAACATGGCATTAAATAATCAATTAATTACTGAAATTTTTAAATAGGGCTATTTCAGGGTGTTACAATTTGTAGCCTAGACATGCAGCTACAACTTTGATATAACATATGGGATTCAATTCTCTATAGTTTGAGAGATCTTGAGCCCTGAATATTGGTGTTTTTACTGAACTTTGGGTTCAGTTCGTCAGTTACTGAACTTGACAAAACAGCACATAGTTCAATCTTTTATCCTCCCAATTAAATAGCAAACAACACCTTCTTTGATCATGAAGTACTCCATGTTGTTGTGCAAAGTCCTAAGTTTCCGTTTTGCCATTGCTTTAAACTCTCTCCAAATACTGTCTTCAAGATGACATCATGACACTGTTTTGATATATTCAATAACCTTATCATTTTACTAAATTATGTCCAAGATTCAAACTTAAACTTAAATTTGAACTCACAGCTCTTTATAAGAGACTTGTTCCCAAATTTGGCATATTCAGTCATTCTTTGGAGTTAATCCATCCTTAATTATGCTTAAGAGGTTTGTAACATCGGTGATGTTACAACCCTTCCCCCTTAAAAGAATCTCGTCCAGAGATTCACATGAGCAGACATATGACTCGTGAAGCGGAAAGGAAAATATATCATATAACTGATCCATACTGATCTCTATCCAAATACTGGGGTGGAATTTGCCCTATTCAACTAACCTTATACCAATTACTCCAGTTCCTCGAACCTTAAGAACTTCTATTTTTACATACCTCTCCAAAAGCTCTTGGTATTTAGAGGCTAGGTAACTTTCTTGTTCCCAAGTAGCTTTGTCTTCTGTATGATTGCTCCATGGTATCTTATAAAACTTGATACTATGCTTCCAAGTATCTCTTCTGGCACTCTTAGACATTTCTTAACTTGAGATACATAAAACACCTCATGTATTGCTACTGGATGCACCAAGGTGCTAAAATGTTCGCCATAGGTCCACATTGTTTAAGGATTTGAAATGATCCAATATAATGTGGAACTCCTTTCAGAGGTGAAACCTTTAAGTATATAAAACCTTCAATCATGAAACTCATGAATTTCCGATGACGATTGGCATAGTCCTTTTTTTAAAATTAAGTTACTTTCATGTGAGTTTGTATCACCGAATCTTTTCTTTCTGACTTAAATACCAAAATCAGGTCTAATTGCCGATCTCTCTCCTACTTCTAACAATTCCGAGTCATGCTACATCGTTTTCCATATAACACTTTAAATGGTGTCCTCTTGATACTTTCCTGATAACTTCTTAGCCTCTCCCCTTCTTAGCGGATAATATGTAGAGCTTCTTTTTGAGGTGGTATCCATATTCCCATGTTATTGTTTCCAAAATGTAGAAATAAACGGAGATCTCTTATCTGAGATGATAGTCTTGGGTACTCCATATAGTGGCGAAATCTTATAAATGACTCAACATAGTGCTTGTCTGTGTTTATCTTCTTAGCAAATATAAAACATACAAATTGGATAAAATAGTCCACACTAACCCAATTTGATTTATATCCTTTTGGCGTTGTAAACAGTCCGATAATGAAGTCCAGAAATATAAATCCTCACTTTCACTTGGGTATAACCAGGGTCGTCATAATCTTGATGACTTCTGATGGATTATCTTAAATCTCTACTAGGTGTCACCTTTGGATCTATGCTGAACAATCTCACCAGAGCCTTTAACTTCATATGGATTTCCAAATCTTTTTCACTAATTTCCTGTAATTTGATGGAGAACTCTAACTTAACCAGATCTGTTCCTTAGTCCATGTTCCTTCTGGTCGACTTTAAAGATGATATGCTTGTCCATCTGGTAGTTGCGAGCCTGATGTCCATGTAAGTTGCATATGGCTCGTATATCTTGAATGAAGCAGCCAACACTGGATCATATCCAACATATTGAGGACTCTCAATTGCCTCGATACATCTACTCCATATCCTGTCCTTCACATATTAATGGAAAGTGTCTGGCCCAAGTAGTGCTCACCTCCAACTTGTACTCCTCACATACTATGGGCGTTCCATACCTCCGAACTGCTACAAGGTCTTTCATAGTGATCGGCTGGAACCTAGCCTCTTGAAGACATCATGGTGCAAACAACTAAACTTATCTATGATAGCATAAAGGTTGAAGGAACTAACCATCGAAGACTGAAAAGCACTAGGCTTAGATCTAACGCCACTCACCAAAAACCCAAAAGTTTTTAAAGACATGCAATGCAACTAATATGAGAACGTTGCCTACAACTTGACTTTCGTTTACACACTCGTAATAAAAATTTGTGGCATCGTATAAGCTCTCTTCCAATATAGGATTCGTGATCTATTCGATTCGCGATTACCGTTAGTGTACCTGTAGAAAACCATACATCACCATTTACTATAGAAATGGCGCACATGCGTTTATCGCTGCATGAACAGCGATTCATACGTTATAATAACGTATTCACTTTTGCCATGACCACCATCGCATGGCACAGATGTTTGCATCCCATAACATTGCCTTATGGGAGCCCCTTGAGTAAACCGTGCCCCAAGGATGCACGACCGTGACCAATAACATCGCACGGTAGGAAGTCCGCACTCATCATCAGGCGGCAGATGTCGACATCACTCTTTCGAGCTAGTCGCCCTCCGTATCAGAACATACAGAGCTCCTTATCCAACAGGGTTGCACAAGTCAGAGTCACAACATCATATCAATCTTAAACACATGCTCACCTTCTTACCTGATCGTTGGTGCGTCGTTACTGGATCGTAAGTTTTGACAGAATGTAAATACCATAGTATTATAAAATAGTTTAGTGCCACCTAGATATTTTTCCTATTAACTAGTGAAATTAGGGTCTCAAAAAGGTTTTGAAAACTGCAATGTCTGTCGATTCCCTTATGCATAGCTCTAATACCAGCTGTGGCAGAACCGTTCAGCTTAAACTGGCTCAAATGCATTAGTCACCATTTTAAGGATGGCTCAGGACTTATGCACTTGAAACAGTGTAAACCAAGTATCTGTCAGGTGTTTGCAAACACCCGAAACACCACATTTAATAACAATTCCATGCATACAGGATCGTTCCCATAGGAAGCTCTCAACAGACATTACATACTTTACAAAAATATTAGGGAACGAGTTATTACAATTTATACAGCACAAAAATTAAGTGCAAGTTAACAACACTAAGAGATTTGAAAACAATCAGGTCATACTGGTAATTGAATTATACATCTCAGAGTTTTAAAAACTAACATTTTTACATCAAGAGATCACGTAGACCCTTCGTGTCTCTTGGCCTTCGTGAATCTTTAAACATGCTCCGACTTCTCTTCTGCAGCAATTATAGAATCTTGAGTACAAAAGTACTCGGCAAGACTTACCCGACTAATCAGTATAACAATAGATCAAGACTCAGGCATGCAAGGCTATTTGGTGGACTGACAGTTGATATTTTGCAAGAAAAGCTTACAAGAATGAGTCCTTATACTTTCGATATTTTAACCATATTATAGTTGAGGCTATTTATTCTAAGTTGGAAAAATATAACCTTTTTCAAACAAGATCTCATATGATACTTTCCACAACTTCAACCATTTCTCAAATATTCATCATGATTAAATTACTAAGTTGCTAATTAGTGATCAAGCGGTATTCATATCAAGAAGTGCGACGATCATGATCAATTTTACATCCTGCAGGGTAAAGACCTAACCACACGACACATGCGCGTCCACAATAACCGCACGCAGCAACCTTTCGCTCACATCACTTCCAGCAATCGAAACTATTCATGCCAGGGTCCGGAAGTGCATCCCCATAAGTGGCCCCACGTCTGGCCTGGCCCACTTATGAGTTTCAGACTACACTCCCGCCTACTGCCACTCTCCGACTGGGCAAGCCATAGTTCCAATCCTGGTGTGACTGAGTTACGTCGGTTTACTGGTCCCATTCTCCCAGTATGTGATTAGTACGTTCAATACTTGATCTCAGGTCAACAACCACTCAGTCCTTGACCAGTTCTAACAGTCAGACGAGGCTATCCTAAAATTCTCATCCACAAGCAAACCTTTCAAGCCCTCGTCTAACTTACCAAGCAAATCTCCATATTTGCAAGGCTCCATATTTTATGTGTTATTATCATAGAGATTGGTACCACAAGTGCCTGGTAGGTATATGCTAAGCTTACTAAGCAGGGTTTCATGATCTTTTTGAAGAGGTGTCAAAGATGTCCTTAATCAAGGATGTCATGCATACAGGGTTTCACAACAACACATAGACATAATGCATATACTAAAATAGTTTGGATGCATGAAATAGTAAGTAAAATAGTAGGTGTAGATGCTCCGGGGCTTGCCTGAATTAGTAACGAGGTTAGGATCGTCAGTAGCGGCTTCGAGTTCCTGTTTCACCACGAACACCTTCTCGTTCTCTTGAGTCTCCTCCAGCTGAAGCTTGATGTACTCTGATTCCATAAACTCGATATCTACATGCCATGAATGCAGTATGCAAGTTTTCAGAAAACGTAGCTATACAACTTTCCTTCACGATAAAGTTGCAAGCCAACAATAAAAACACTCATCTATATCTTATTAGTATTTTTCCTACATTTAAAACCATTTAAAAGCATTTTTAAAACTTACAAAAGAATTACTTAAATTATTTTATACCAGAAATAGTATTATCCTTATTATTATAAATTATTTTTAATTTTGAAAAGATTTGTCATATTTTAATTCATTTAGAAACTTTATTGCCTTATTTAAATGCTTTTAAGGAAAAGCATTTAAATAACCTTAGTTTTTACATAGCTTTTGATAAATTTTATCATTTTTCATGTATAGAGAAAAATCTAACAAAGCTAACAAAAGTAGTTTCACTAATTTTGGACACTTATACAATTTATAGCAAAATAAACAAGTTTCAACTATTTTAAATAAAAGAAAACTTTTTAAACAAATGTCTTTACAAATAACCCCTTGAAAGATATAAACTCTCGCAAAATAGCCCTCCCGCGCTCAGACCTGGCATTTTACTGATAACCCCCCGAACTTTTCTAATTCCTTGCAAATAGGCCCTCCCGGCCTTAAACTTAATCCGGCGGCGGACGGTCGGCCTGATCTCGCCGGCGGCGAGGTCTCCGGCGACGGGGAGTGTCCCAAAAGCTCCAACTCGACACAAAGAGCACTCCCATGGGTCTAACCCCTAGCTTTGGTGACCGGACGGTGGAACACGACGGCGGCGGCGGCGCTACTCCGCTCGGGCTCGTCGGCCGGTGAAGCGGCGGCGAGTCCGGTGACTTGAAGAGGCACTACAGCTTCGCGATGATCTCCTCTACGTGATACCCTAGCAGCAAGGCGTGGAGGATAGCTAGAGCATGGCTTCCTTCGGCGGCCGGCCATGGCGCACCTGCGCACAACGGCGGCGGCGATGCTCCGGCATGACGGCTGTGCCTTTCCAATTTTTGACCGACCCTAAAGCATCATCAGGACTCTCTAAACATGAAGCGCTAGCAGCAAGCTGAGTAAGAGGGCTGGAGCATAGCTCCCCACGGCGACGCCCATGGCGCGGTCGCGCTCTGCGGCGGCGCCGGCGTTCCGGCTCGGCGGCGCTTGCACCCGGGCCAAGAACGAGACACAGAGCAACACTACAACCTAGCGAACCCAGCCACAAGCTCAAACTTACTCCTACAGCGCTCGAACATACCTCCCCTCGAGAGCACACCTAGGGCGCGGTTGGCGCGGCTGGAGGTATGAGATGATGGCGTACAACGTCGGTGGTGCTTGGGGCTGAAGTATAACAGGTCGGGGGTGTTGCTGGCATGGTGATGGTGCTGTGGGTAGAAGGAATCGCACAGCGGTGGATCAACGGTGGCGAAATTAGGTGAGACAGAGGCGGTGGGTGATGAGCGTGAAAATGACAGCGAGGAGAAGATGAACTCTTGCTCGGTATATATTTGAATTTCCACCGTGTTGATCTTGTTCACTGCTCGTGCGCTGGCTTGCTTGCTCATCGGCGCGTGGCTGAGTTGAAAATCGTCGCCCGTCAGGACGGTGCAAAACCACGGTGGTGTTGCCGTGTTTGCTCTGCTCTCTTCCCTTATTCTCTTCTTTCTTTCTCTTTTCTTACTCTGAATCTCTCTTCTTTTCTCCATATTTCATGTGCTAAGCTACCTCAAGTCCTAAAGAAAGTTTGTAGCCTAGACATGCAGCTCCAACTTTGATATAACATATGGGATTCAATTCTCTATAGTTTGAGAGATCTTGAGCCCTGAATATTGGTGTTTTTACTGAACTTGACAAAACAACACATAGTTCAATCTTTGATCCTCCCAATTAAATAGCAAACAACACCTTCTTTGATCATGAAGTACTCCAGGTTGTAGTGCAAAGTCCTAAGTTTCCGTTTTGCCATTGCTTTAAACTCTCTCCAAATACTGTCTTCAAGATGACATCATGACACTGTTTTGATATATTCAATAACCTTATCATTTTACTAAATTATGTCCAAGATTCAAACTTAAACTTAAATTTGAACTCACAGCTCTTTATAAGAGACTTGTTCCCAAATTTGGCATATTCAGACCTTGATTTCCTATTTTGCCAAATTTCTTCTAAAACTAAACATCAACTTGCTGTTAAATTCTAATACCTTATATAGCTGACCTTTAGGGCTTTCAAACTTGGTTCAACTTGTTAGCCCAAATCAAAAAATAGTTCTTTTTTCCAAACTTTCACCAATTGGCATTTGGTATTTAGAGCTTTATTTCTTGTATAAAGGACTTGACCATACACCAAAAGCATTTCTTTTATACTTAACCAAAAATCTCCAAAGTAATCCTCAATATAACTTTGGTTCAAATTTACTTCATTTGAGCCATTAATCTTATTAACCAATAATGACCATTCTTTGGAGTTAATAAATCCTTAATTATGCTTAAGGGGTTTTTAACATCAGTGATGTTACACATGTCCAAGCTATAAATAGAGGGGTCAGTCACTTGTATCACACACACCAAGCCAAGGAGCTCATATTCCACTTTGTTCTAGTAGAGTTAGGATAGTTTAGTTGGGAGTTAGAGTTGAGTCGAGCTGTGCCTCGGAGGTTCCGGAGTCGTCTTCAGAATCTCTGGTATTAGCTCTTGTATCTTTTCCTTTTCTTTCTGTAAGACTTTACTTTATCAATATAGTTATCTTTGTCTTTATATCTGAGTTATTTATATCTTGCTTCTACTTTACTCTAGTTGCAAGTATTTTGGTTTAGTATATAATTGTTGTGATCTGAGTTCTCTCAAGTCTAGATTCAAGTCTTCGATTCTGCTCATTACTAGCGGTGACTTGTCATTGGGGTATGAGTAGAGTTGCTTGCTTCTGCTAGCAGAGTAAGTAGTTGTAGTCTAGTGTAGGTGTGGTTCCTAGACTAGTCCAGAACCTTAGAATATCCTTGAGCTGGCACGGAGGTAGTAGTCGTTAGGTGGTGACAGTCCTATACGGTCTTTGTATCCCATCACGCCTGTCTTGGCCTGTAGGATCCCCAAACGTACAGGGTAAGAGGCATTCTCTCTGAGTGTCTCGGGCTCTGTGTCCCGAAGTCGAGGTCTCAGCTTATCTAGATCTGTAGAGCTATTTATCAACCCTTGTATGCTAACCCGAGTAACCCAGATAGACAATACCCAGGAATCCTTCATCTCTTCTTGATGTCCTCCCAATTAGCTAGTCCTTCTCTTCCCTATCCAAGTCTCCCTTGAGCTGTGTGTCACGGTATATCCACTCCTATCCAATACCATTATCCCCTATTTTGTATAGTCGTGTACCCTTCTCTGATAATCTCGAATATCCGTTTGCTAGTATTCTTGCCAAAGCTTCCCTGTGGAAATATAATTAAGATACCTCGGATTACTCCCTGGTGAAGTGCTACAGCTGTAATTCTGTGCGCTTGCAGAACATTCACATATTTTACTAGCCATAAGGAAAACCACTGAGGCACTCCTTGCATCCAGTGCCGAGATTCACAATCTTGATATTGGACCGTAAGAAGTGCCAACACCCATAGGCAATAAACTCAAGGTAATCAAAGGACATGATAAACAAAACTAGGTACAACCTTAAAGGTACATCAATTTAGACACATGCATGTATGAAATAAATGATTACATAGTGGGTAGGTAGCAAGGATTGTCCGTGCTATAACTTGCCTTCGTAAAAGTGCTTCTTCTGTGAGTCCTGCTCCTGAAAGTCCTCCTCATACTCGAAATCCAACGCAAACGGCTCACCGACTAGACATGAATCACCACACAAGCATCCATACAAGCCAATACAAGCAAACAAAATTATTCTATTAGAACAGTACACAAATCAGTAGAAACAATACCAAATAAGGCTTTAGAAATAATCTACGCTTTGCTACGAACACATGAGTGCAAGAATCACACTAATCGGAGCTAAAACGAGAAAGTTATGGCGTTTCTAGGTTTTAGGGACTTGCTGGCGAAGTTTAAAAGTTTCCAGGGACCTATATGTAATTATGCGTTAAACTACAAGGGCTAACACGCAAATAAGCTAGGACTGGACGGCGGGTCATAATGTTCAAAAATGCAGGGGGGGTTTCGTAAAAAACAGGACCTAAATGTAAATATTTTCTAACAACAGTGGACGGCGGGTTGAATATCAGAAAGGGGAGGGGCTCTTTTGCAAAAGTGCCCGGTATCGGTGACTTTGACTTGGAGCTCGGGCGGACGTGGGCCGTCAGATCAAAAACTAGTGGCCGGGGTGTGTTGGGGGGAGATGATCGCCGGTGGGGGTCGAAGACGCGGCGGCGCTGCACGCGGGGCGGTGGTGCTTCGCCGGAGTAAGGCCAGAAAAATGCTAGGAGCCACGGTTTTGAGCTCGGTTAGGTGCTATGGGATCGCGGGGATGCGGCGAGCACAACTATGGGGTTGAAGTCGACCAAAACGCAGCAGTGGCGGCTAACGGCAGCGAGCGACGGAGGGTCGTGATGGTGAGCGACGGAGGCGGGGTTTTGGGGTGCGGGAACGAGCGGGAAGTGGCTCGGAACGAAGCTGGGGACACGACAAGTTCACCACAGAGCTTTATGCTGGACAATGAGTGTTGGTGGTCGTTACTGACCGATTTCCGACCTCTAACCGAGTATAAAACAAACACATTGGAGACACACACCATAGCTATAGGGCTTATTACTGACTATTTCCACGAGTTTTGGTGATTGTCCAATGTGCAGGTACAAAATGGAGAAATAGATGCTCTAGGGGACGGAAATGACCGATTCGGCCGAACGACTCCGTTCGGCCGGTTACCCCCCTTAGCCGTGCAAGTCACCGGAAGCAGTCCACGTCGACGATGACCAAGCAGTGACACCTCGCGACACGTGGACGACCGCCACCTCACCCTGGGCCGAAACAACACGAAGCCAAGCAGTAGAAGATAGCCCAGGTGGCCCACGAGGCAGAGGCGGTGCTGGGGAGGCCGGCCAGGGACCAGGCCCAGTTCGGCCGAACTGGGGCGTTCGGCCGAACCGACCCCAGCACGACACCGCCTCCAAGGGAGCAATCTTGGCCCTTGGAGCCAAGGTCGGTGCATCCACCGGTTCCGCCGAACTCTCCAGTTCGCCCGAACCGGGGAATTCGCCCGAACGGCCCGACACCGCCTCCTGGTGCCTTGGCCGCTGGTCCACCACTCCACCGCCTTGGTCCACTATAAATATGAGCTCCTGGTCACCTGCAAGACACACAAACACAAGAGTAGAGTGAGCGTTGCTAAGTTCCGCCACTTGTATCAGTAGAATAGGGAGAGAGGAGAGGTGAGCGTCCCGGAGAGGAGCCAGAGTGTCGACCCCTCTTCTAGCTGTACCTCTACGGATGCGACTTCACTTCGAGTAACATCCGGGTCTTGTCTGGTAACTCTTGTATCTTTCACTAGTAATCTTGCCAAAGCTTCCCTTCAAAAACGTTTCCCAAATATCTCGGCCCTTGACCAGTATCTATCTGTATCCTCTGATCTGCTCAATCAATCGGTAGAATACCTTTATCAGACCCGTACCCTCTCTACCCTCTTACCTCTTCTCTTCTCTCCTTGTTGTCGTCATCCACCTCATCCATTTCATTCATCCACTCCATCTACCTAGGACAACTTAGTTTAGGATTAGTACACTTCTCGTTCTCCGTGGAAATTGATACCTTGGAATACTCCCGAGTGAAAGCTACATCGGTATCCGTCTGCTTGCGGATTTATCTGTAGGCCATAAGGAGTGCCAACAGTGAGGCACGTAGGTGGTGGTCGTCGGGGCCCGGCGGCCGGCCGACGACGGCGAGGCGGAGCGAGCGTAACAGAGCGGGAGAGAGAGTGAGGCGCGACTCGGGAGGGTCCTTACCGAAGCGCGAAGCTCGTGGTGAGGTCCAATCGAAGGGAATGGCGCCGGAGAGTCTGAGTCGACGGCGGCGGTAGAGCTACAAGATGGCCGGCGAGGAATTAGACGCGAAGCAAGGCGAAATCAAGCTCAGGGATGACTCAGCTAGCTTGGTTACCTCGGCGCGAAGCTCCTTGTGTGGCTGGACGGAGCGGAGAAGCACTGAAGCAGGGGATCGACGGCCGCGGGCTAATGACAGCGGCGCAAGTTGCGTGGAGGCGCTCAGAAGGCATGGTGAGGCTTAGAGGGTTGTGGGGCTCGGCTTTTATAGCTTCGAGTGGGTGCGGGAGGGGGCTCGGACGCCGAGGTGGCACAAATTAAGGTCACAGCTTGGCGGAGGCGCGACGGTTAGGACTTTACGTGGAGGGAGCACCTTCCTTGTGGGTTGGCGGCATAATAAGGAAGGAGGCGGCTGCGGAAGCTTCGGGGAAACTCTGTGGCAGCGCGGGAGGCGGTTCAGGCGTTGGGCCGAGGCGACGCAAGTCGAGCGGCGCGGCACCAAGCCTAGCTCGGGCGCGGTGGGAGGTAGAAGACGGCACCGACAGGTGGGCCCCTTCGTTAGCGACAGGAGAGGAAGGTGGCGCAAGTTTGGGCCGACAGGGTGGCATGTTGGGCCGAGTGGCTGGTTTGCTGTTGGCGGTCGTTACAGACCGATTTCCGACCTCCAACCGAGTATAAAATAAATACAATGGAGCCAAACACCATAGCTATAGGGCTTATCACTAACTATTTCCACAAGTTTTGGTGATTGTCCTTTGTGCAGGTATGACAACGAGGAATACGTGCTATAGGGGTCGGAAATGACCGATTCGGCCGAATGACACGATTCGGCCGGTTACCCCCCTTAGCCGTACCTGACGCGGAGCATGATCGGGAGGCCGCCACATCACCGACAATCGAGCAGTGACCGGACATGACACATGGACTTCGTCCACGTCGCCTCTGGGCCAAAAGAGCATGAAGAACACCAAGATAAGGCAACCTAGAGGGTCCAGGAGGGAGAGACGGTGCAGGGGAGCTCTGCTGGGACAAAAACCCAGTTCAGCCGAACGGATTGGTTCGGTCGAACCAGCCCAAGGCATGTCCCCATGCAACCGACCCTGGAAACCGCCTCCCAAGGGCAAATCCGGGCTGTAGGAGCCTTGGTCGGTGCATCCACCGGTTCGGCTGAATCCTACAGTTCGGCCGAACCAGGATTTTCGCCCGAACCAACCTCCTACCGTTCCAGGGTTGCGTGGCTGCCACTGCTCTTCAAACCGACCCTGGGCACTATAAATAGAGGCCCTCCTTCACCTGCAAAACACACAACTTCCCAATTCAATTTCCCTTTGCTCAAATCATTGTTTAGGAGGTGCTCTAATTATTCCCCTTCCAACACATTTTGTTTCCAACCTTAGCTTGATGAATAAATAAAA
>OAMR01001073.1:0-18974 GCA_900205405.1 Echinochloa crus-galli | reverse complement strand
CCGCCGCCGCGCTCGTCGTGAGGCCGCCTCGCCGGGCCAGAACTATAATGGCTCTGGTCTTGGACAAGTAGCTTGTACGGCTCTAGCTTGGCAGTAGTTACCGACGGGCCGACGGCGTTAAGGGAAGCAAGGCACGGGGTGTCTCTTGATTCCACCAAGGACGGATGCGCTCCGTTGGCTATGTCTCGTTAGGCACAGTCCCGTGTTGGGAGTCCTCGCGTTGGAACTCCGCACGTTGCGCATTGGTTGGCTTGCGTAGCCCGCTCTCCGGACGCCCATTGACCCCTCACGTTGCGCCCTGAGGATCAGTCAATCTCGGTGCCTAGGGTCTCACCACCTTGTTGTACCTTAGCGGCTATTGTCTTGTTAGGGTGTCTTGTGAAAAGCCTCGTATCGTCCCTATGCGATCACACCTCGGAAGTGTGGTTTAAGAGGTTTGGCCACCTCGGCATGGTTGGGTTTAAAGTTCGTTTGAGCTTTTACGCGACTGGTGGGTAAAGGGCGAAACCTCTGCAGAGTGTAAATCTGTCATGATAGCCTTGCTCAGAGGCACGAGCGGCCTGGATCCTTTTTTATTAGGTGATGTTTATTTATGCTTAATGTCACTTACACATTACTAATTGGGTTACAACTTGGACAATGATAAAATGAACCAACTAAAAGTGCTAATGCAGTCAAGCCGCGTCTAGCATTTTTGAGCCTTAATAACCCGTGCTATACTTGCTAAGTAATTGTTTTACTTACATTTGCTATTTATTCAACAAAATCCCAGACGGGTAACAGATTGGGCTGTGCATGCACAGTTTCGGTCCAGAAACGAAACGAACACACCCAATCCACCTTTTTGGACCCAATAGTGATGTTTTGGTTCGTTTTGTGCAGTTTCGTTACTGTGCGGAAAACCATGCCGGGGTTGCATTTAATGCACCGATTCGGCCCGTTAACGAAATGATCCACAGTTTCGGTCCAGAAACGAAACTTACGCACCCAATCCACCTTTTTGGACCCAATAGTGATGTTTTGGTTCGTTTTGGTCAGTTTCGTTACTGTGCGGAAAACCATGCGGGGGTTGCATTTAATGCACCGGTTCGGCCCGTTAACGAAACGATGCACAGTTTCGGTCCAGGAACGAAACGAACGCACCCAATCCACCTTTTTGGACCCAATAGTGAAGTTTTGGTTCGTTTTGGTCAGTTTCGTTGCTGTGCAAAAAACCATGCCGGGGTTTCATTGAATGCACCGGTTCGGCCCGTTAATGAAGCGATGCACAATTTCGGTCCAGAAACGAAACGAACGCACCCAATCCACCTTTTTGGACCCAATAGTGATGTTTTGGTTCGTTTTTGTCAGTTTCGTTACTGTGCGGAAAACCATGCCGGGGTTGCATTTAATGCACCGGTTCGCCCCGTTAACGAAATGATCCACAGTTTCGGTCCAGAAACGAAACAAACGCACCCAATCCACCTTTTTGGACCCAATAGTGATGTTTTGGTTCGTTTTGGTCAGTTTCGTTGCTGTGCGGAAAACCATGCGGGGGTTGCATTTAATGCACCGGTTCGGCCCGTTAACGAAACGATGCACAGTTTCGGTCCAGGAACGAAACGAAAGCACCCAATCCACCTTTTTGGACCCAATAGTGATGTTTTGGTTCGTTTTGGTCAGTTTCGTTACTGTGCGAAAAACCATGCCGGGGTTGCATTGAATGCACCGGTTCGGCCCGTTAATGAAACGATGCACAGTTTCGGTCCCGAAACGAAAAACGCACCCAATCCACCTTTTTGGAGCGAATAGTGATGTTTTGGTTCGTTTTGGTCAATTTCGTTACTGTGCGGAAAACCATGCGGGGGTTGCATTTAAGGCACCGGTTCGGCCCGTTAACGAAACGATGCACAGTTTCGGTCCAGGAACGAAACGAACGCACCCAATCCACCTTTTCGGACCCAATAGTGATGTTTTGGTTCGTTTTGGTCAGTTTCGTTGCTGTGCAAAAAACCATGCCGGGGTTGCATTGAATGCACCGGTTCGGCCCGTTAATGAAGCGATGCACAGTTTCGGTCCAGAAATGAAACGAACGCACCCAATCTACCTTTTTGGACCCAATAGTGATGTTTTGGTTCGTTTTGGTCAGTTTCGTTACTGTGCGGAAAACCATGCCGGGGTTGCATTTAATGCACTGCTTCGCCCCGTTAATGAAACGATCCACAGTTTCGATCCAGAAACGAAACGAACGCACCCATTCCACCTTTTTGGACCCAATAGTGATGTTTTGGTTGGTTTTAGTCAGTTTCGTTACTGTGCGGAAAACCATGCCGGGGTTGCATTTAATGCACCGGTTCGACCCGTTAACGAAACGATGCACAGTTTCGGTCCAGAAACGAAACGAACGCACCCAATCCACCTTTTTGGACCCAATAGTGATGTTTTGCTCCGTTTTGGTCAGTTTCGTTACTGTGCGAGAAACCATGCCGGGGTTGCATTTAATGCACCGATTCGGCCCGTTAACGAAACGATGCACAGTTTCGGTCCAGAAACGAAACGAACGCACCCAATCCACCTTTTTGGACCCAATAGTGATGTTTTGCTCCGTTTTGGTCAGTTTCGTTACTGTGCGAGAAACCATGCAGGGGTTGCATTTAATGCACCGGTTCGGCCCGTTAACGAAACGATGCACAGTTTCGGTCCAGAAACGAAACGAACGCACCCAATCCACCTTTTTGGACCCAATAGTGATGTTTTGCTCCGTTTTGGTCAGTTTCGTTACTGTGCGAGAAACCATGCAGGGGTTGCATTTAATGCACCGGTTCGGCCCGTTAACGAAACGATGCACAGTTTCGGTCCAGAAACGAAACGAACGCACCCAATCCACCTTTTTGGACCCAATAGTGATGTTTTGCTCCGTTTTGGTCAGTTTCGTTACTGTGCGAGAAACCATGCAGGGGTTGCATTTAATGCACCGGTTCGGCCCGTTAACGAAACGATGCACAGTTTCGGTCCAGAAACGAAACGAACGCACCCAATCCACCTTTTTGGACCCAATAGTGATGTTTTGCTCCGTTTTGGTCAGTTTCGTTACTGTGCGAGAAACCATGCAGGGGTTGCATTTAATGCACCGGTTCGGCCCGTTAACGAAACGATGCACAGTTTCGGTCCAGAAACGAAACGAACGCACCCAATCCACCTTTTTGGACCCAATAGTGATGTTTTGCTCCGTTTTGGTCAGTTTCGTTACTGTGCGAGAAACCATGCAGGGGTTGCATTTAATGCACCGGTTCGGCCCGTTAACGAAACGATGCACAGTTTCGGTCCAGAAACGAAACGAACGCACCCAATCCACCTTTTTGGACCCAATAGTGATGTTTTGCTCCGTTTTGGTCAGTTTCGTTACTGTGCGAGAAACCATGCAGGGGTTGCATTTAATGCACCGGTTCGGCCCGTTAACGAAACGATGCACAGTTTCGGTCCAGAAACGAAACGAACGCACCCAATCCACCTTTTTGGACCCAATAGTGATGTTTTGCTCCGTTTTGGTCAGTTTCGTTACTGTGCGAGAAACCATGCAGGGGTTGCATTTAATGCACCGGTTCGGCCCGTTAACGAAACGATGCACAGTTTCGGTCCAGAAACGAAACGAACGCACCCAATCCACCTTTTTGGACCCAATAGTGATGTTTTGCTCCGTTTTGGTCAGTTTCGTTACTGTGCGAGAAACCATGCAGGGGTTGCATTTAATGCACCGGTTCGGCCCGTTAACGAAACGATGCACAGTTTCGGTCCAGAAACGAAACGAACGCACCCAATCCACCTTTTTGGACCCAATAGTGATGTTTTGCTCCGTTTTGGTCAGTTTCGTTACTGTGCGAGAAACCATGCAGGGGTTGCATTTAATGCACCGGTTCGGCCCGTTAACGAAACGATGCACAGTTTCGGTCCAGAAACGAAACGAACGCACCCAATCCACCTTTTTGGACCCAATAGTGATGTTTTGCTCCGTTTTGGTCAGTTTCGTTACTGTGCGAGAAACCATGCAGGGGTTGCATTTAATGCACCGGTTCGGCCCGTTAACGAAACGATGCACAGTTTCGGTCCAGAAACGAAACGAACGCACCCAATCCACCTTTTTGGACCCAATAGTGATGTTTTGCTCCGTTTTGGTCAGTTTCGTTACTGTGCGAGAAACCATGCAGGGGTTGCATTTAATGCACCGGTTCGGCCCGTTAACGAAACGATGCACAGTTTCGGTCCAGAAACGAAACGAACGCACCCAATCCACCTTTTTGGACCCAATAGTGATGTTTTGCTCCGTTTTGGTCAGTTTCGTTACTGTGCGAGAAACCATGCAGGGGTTGCATTTAATGCACCGGTTCGGCCCGTTAACGAAACGATGCACAGTTTCGGTCCAGAAACGAAACGAACGCACCCAATCCACCTTTTTGGACCCAATAGTGATGTTTTGCTCCGTTTTGGTCAGTTTCGTTACTGTGCGAGAAACCATGCAGGGGTTGCATTTAATGCACCGGTTCGGCCCGTTAACGAAACGATGCACAGTTTCGGTCCAGAAACGAAACGAACGCACCCAATCCACCTTTTTGGACCCAATAGTGATGTTTTGCTCCGTTTTGGTCAGTTTCGTTACTGTGCGAGAAACCATGCAGGGGTTGCATTTAATGCACCGGTTCGGCCCGTTAACGAAACGATGCACAGTTTCGGTCCAGAAACGAAACGAACGCACCCAATCCACCTTTTTGGACCCAATAGTGATGTTTTGCTCCGTTTTGGTCAGTTTCGTTACTGTGCGAGAAACCATGCAGGGGTTGCATTTAATGCACCGGTTCGGCCCGTTAACGAAACGATGCACAGTTTCGGTCCAGAAACGAAACGAACGCACCCAATCCACCTTTTTGGACCCAATAGTGATGTTTTGCTCCGTTTTGGTCAGTTTCGTTACTGTGCGAGAAACCATGCAGGGGTTGCATTTAATGCACCGGTTCGGCCCGTTAACGAAACGATGCACAGTTTCGGTCCAGAAACGAAACGAACGCACCCAATCCACCTTTTTGGACCCAATAGTGATGTTTTGCTCCGTTTTGGTCAGTTTCGTTACTGTGCGAGAAACCATGCAGGGGTTGCATTTAATGCACCGGTTCGGCCCGTTAACGAAACGATGCACAGTTTCGGTCCAGAAACGAAACGAACGCACCCAATCCACCTTTTTGGACCCAATAGTGATGTTTTGCTCCGTTTTGGTCAGTTTCGTTACTGTGCGAGAAACCATGCAGGGGTTGCATTTAATGCACCGGTTCGGCCCGTTAACGAAACGATGCACAGTTTCGGTCCAGAAACGAAACGAACGCACCCAATCCACCTTTTTGGACCCAATAGTGATGTTTTGCTCCGTTTTGGTCAGTTTCGTTACTGTGCGAGAAACCATGCAGGGGTTGCATTTAATGCACCGGTTCGGCCCGTTAACGAAACGATGCACAGTTTCGGTCCAGAAACGAAACGAACGCACCCAATCCACCTTTTTGGACCCAATAGTGATGTTTTGCTCCGTTTTGGTCAGTTTCGTTACTGTGCGAGAAACCATGCAGGGGTTGCATTTAATGCACCGGTTCGGCCCGTTAACGAAACGATGCACAGTTTCGGTCCAGAAACGAAACGAACGCACCCAATCCACCTTTTTGGACCCAATAGTGATGTTTTGCTCCGTTTTGGTCAGTTTCGTTACTGTGCGAGAAACCATGCAGGGGTTGCATTTAATGCACCGGTTCGGCCCGTTAACGAAACGATGCACAGTTTCGGTCCAGAAACGAAACGAACGCACCCAATCCACCTTTTTGGACCCAATAGTGATGTTTTGCTCCGTTTTGGTCAGTTTCGTTACTGTGCGAGAAACCATGCAGGGGTTGCATTTAATGCACCGGTTCGGCCCGTTAACGAAACGATGCACAGTTTCGGTCCAGAAACGAAACGAACGCACCCAATCCACCTTTTTGGACCCAATAGTGATGTTTTGCTCCGTTTTGGTCAGTTTCGTTACTGTGCGAGAAACCATGCAGGGGTTGCATTTAATGCACCGGTTCGGCCCGTTAACGAAACGATGCACAGTTTCGGTCCAGAAACGAAACGAACGCACCCAATCCACCTTTTTGGACCCAATAGTGATGTTTTGCTCCGTTTTGGTCAGTTTCGTTACTGTGCGAGAAACCATGCAGGGGTTGCATTTAATGCACCGGTTCGGCCCGTTAACGAAACGATGCACAG
The DNA here is from genome assembly GCA_900205405.1 of Echinochloa crus-galli. Taxonomy (NCBI): domain Eukaryota; kingdom Viridiplantae; phylum Streptophyta; class Magnoliopsida; order Poales; family Poaceae; genus Echinochloa; species Echinochloa crus-galli. Next base: position 12,713 of record OAMR01001073.1, on the reverse strand, counting down.
TTTCGGTCCAGAAACGAAACGAACGCACCCAATCCACCTTTTTGGACCCAATAGTGATGTTTTGCTCCGTTTTGGTCAGTTTCGTTACTGTGCGAGAAACCATGCAGGGGTTGCATTTAATGCACCGGTTCGGCCCGTTAACGAAACGATGCACAGTTTCGGTCCAGAAACGAAACGAACGCACCCAATCCACCTTTTTGGACCCAATAGTGATGTTTTGCTCCGTTTTGGTCAGTTTCGTTACTGTGCGAGAAACCATGCAGGGGTTGCATTTAATGCACCGGTTCGGCCCGTTAACGAAACGATGCACAGTTTCGGTCCAGAAACGAAACGAACGCACCCAATCCACCTTTTTGGACCCAATAGTGATGTTTTGCTCCGTTTTGGTCAGTTTCGTTACTGTGCGAGAAACCATGCAGGGGTTGCATTTAATGCACCGGTTCGGCCCGTTAACGAAACGATGCACAGTTTCGGTCCAGAAACGAAACGAACGCACCCAATCCACCTTTTTGGACCCAATAGTGATGTTTTGCTCCGTTTTGGTCAGTTTCGTTACTGTGCGAGAAACCATGCAGGGGTTGCATTTAATGCACCGGTTCGGCCCGTTAACGAAACGATGCACAGTTTCGGTCCAGAAACGAAACGAACGCACCCAATCCACCTTTTTGGACCCAATAGTGATGTTTTGCTCCGTTTTGGTCAGTTTCGTTACTGTGCGAGAAACCATGCAGGGGTTGCATTTAATGCACCGGTTCGGCCCGTTAACGAAACGATGCACAGTTTCGGTCCAGAAACGAAACGAACGCACCCAATCCACCTTTTTGGACCCAATAGTGATGTTTTGCTCCGTTTTGGTCAGTTTCGTTACTGTGCGAGAAACCATGCAGGGGTTGCATTTAATGCACCGGTTCGGCCCGTTAACGAAACGATGCACAGTTTCGGTCCAGAAACGAAACGAACGCACCCAATCCACCTTTTTGGACCCAATAGTGATGTTTTGCTCCGTTTTGGTCAGTTTCGTTACTGTGCGAGAAACCATGCAGGGGTTGCATTTAATGCACCGGTTCGGCCCGTTAACGAAACGATGCACAGTTTCGGTCCAGAAACGAAACGAACGCACCCAATCCACCTTTTTGGACCCAATAGTGATGTTTTGCTCCGTTTTGGTCAGTTTCGTTACTGTGCGAGAAACCATGCAGGGGTTGCATTTAATGCACCGGTTCGGCCCGTTAACGAAACGATGCACAGTTTCGGTCCAGAAACGAAACGAACGCACCCAATCCACCTTTTTGGACCCAATAGTGATGTTTTGCTCCGTTTTGGTCAGTTTCGTTACTGTGCGAGAAACCATGCAGGGGTTGCATTTAATGCACCGGTTCGGCCCGTTAACGAAACGATGCACAGTTTCGGTCCAGAAACGAAACGAACGCACCCAATCCACCTTTTTGGACCCAATAGTGATGTTTTGCTCCGTTTTGGTCAGTTTCGTTACTGTGCGAGAAACCATGCAGGGGTTGCATTTAATGCACCGGTTCGGCCCGTTAACGAAACGATGCACAGTTTCGGTCCAGAAACGAAACGAACGCACCCAATCCACCTTTTTGGACCCAATAGTGATGTTTTGCTCCGTTTTGGTCAGTTTCGTTACTGTGCGAGAAACCATGCAGGGGTTGCATTTAATGCACCGGTTCGGCCCGTTAACGAAACGATGCACAGTTTCGGTCCAGAAACGAAACGAACGCACCCAATCCACCTTTTTGGACCCAATAGTGATGTTTTGCTCCGTTTTGGTCAGTTTCGTTACTGTGCGAGAAACCATGCAGGGGTTGCATTTAATGCACCGGTTCGGCCCGTTAACGAAACGATGCACAGTTTCGGTCCAGAAACGAAACGAACGCACCCAATCCACCTTTTTGGACCCAATAGTGATGTTTTGCTCCGTTTTGGTCAGTTTCGTTACTGTGCGAGAAACCATGCAGGGGTTGCATTTAATGCACCGGTTCGGCCCGTTAACGAAACGATGCACAGTTTCGGTCCAGAAACGAAACGAACGCACCCAATCCACCTTTTTGGACCCAATAGTGATGTTTTGCTCCGTTTTGGTCAGTTTCGTTACTGTGCGAGAAACCATGCAGGGGTTGCATTTAATGCACCGGTTCGGCCCGTTAACGAAACGATGCACAGTTTCGGTCCAGAAACGAAACGAACGCACCCAATCCACCTTTTTGGACCCAATAGTGATGTTTTGCTCCGTTTTGGTCAGTTTCGTTACTGTGCGAGAAACCATGCAGGGGTTGCATTTAATGCACCGGTTCGGCCCGTTAACGAAACGATGCACAGTTTCGGTCCAGAAACGAAACGAACGCACCCAATCCACCTTTTTGGACCCAATAGTGATGTTTTGCTCCGTTTTGGTCAGTTTCGTTACTGTGCGAGAAACCATGCAGGGGTTGCATTTAATGCACCGGTTCGGCCCGTTAACGAAACGATGCACAGTTTCGGTCCAGAAACGAAACGAACGCACCCAATCCACCTTTTTGGACCCAATAGTGATGTTTTGCTCCGTTTTGGTCAGTTTCGTTACTGTGCGAGAAACCATGCAGGGGTTGCATTTAATGCACCGGTTCGGCCCGTTAACGAAACGATGCACAGTTTCGGTCCAGAAACGAAACGAACGCACCCAATCCACCTTTTTGGACCCAATAGTGATGTTTTGCTCCGTTTTGGTCAGTTTCGTTACTGTGCGAGAAACCATGCAGGGGTTGCATTTAATGCACCGGTTCGGCCCGTTAACGAAACGATGCACAGTTTCGGTCCAGAAACGAAACGAACGCACCCAATCCACCTTTTTGGACCCAATAGTGATGTTTTGCTCCGTTTTGGTCAGTTTCGTTACTGTGCGAGAAACCATGCAGGGGTTGCATTTAATGCACCGGTTCGGCCCGTTAACGAAACGATGCACAGTTTCGGTCCAGAAACGAAACGAACGCACCCAATCCACCTTTTTGGACCCAATAGTGATGTTTTGCTCCGTTTTGGTCAGTTTCGTTACTGTGCGAGAAACCATGCAGGGGTTGCATTTAATGCACCGGTTCGGCCCGTTAACGAAACGATGCACAGTTTCGGTCCAGAAACGAAACGAACGCACCCAATCCACCTTTTTGGACCCAATAGTGATGTTTTGCTCCGTTTTGGTCAGTTTCGTTACTGTGCGAGAAACCATGCAGGGGTTGCATTTAATGCACCGGTTCGGCCCGTTAACGAAACGATGCACAGTTTCGGTCCAGAAACGAAACGAACGCACCCAATCCACCTTTTTGGACCCAATAGTGATGTTTTGCTCCGTTTTGGTCAGTTTCGTTACTGTGCGAGAAACCATGCAGGGGTTGCATTTAATGCACCGGTTCGGCCCGTTAACGAAACGATGCACAGTTTCGGTCCAGAAACGAAACGAACGCACCCAATCCACCTTTTTGGACCCAATAGTGATGTTTTGCTCCGTTTTGGTCAGTTTCGTTACTGTGCGAGAAACCATGCAGGGGTTGCATTTAATGCACCGGTTCGGCCCGTTAACGAAACGATGCACAGTTTCGGTCCAGAAACGAAACGAACGCACCCAATCCACCTTTTTGGACCCAATAGTGATGTTTTGCTCCGTTTTGGTCAGTTTCGTTACTGTGCGAGAAACCATGCAGGGGTTGCATTTAATGCACCGGTTCGGCCCGTTAACGAAACGATGCACAGTTTCGGTCCAGAAACGAAACGAACGCACCCAATCCACCTTTTTGGACCCAATAGTGATGTTTTGCTCCGTTTTGGTCAGTTTCGTTACTGTGCGAGAAACCATGCAGGGGTTGCATTTAATGCACCGGTTCGGCCCGTTAACGAAACGATGCACAGTTTCGGTCCAGAAACGAAACGAACGCACCCAATCCACCTTTTTGGACCCAATAGTGATGTTTTGCTCCGTTTTGGTCAGTTTCGTTACTGTGCGAGAAACCATGCAGGGGTTGCATTTAATGCACCGGTTCGGCCCGTTAACGAAACGATGCACAGTTTCGGTCCAGAAACGAAACGAACGCACCCAATCCACCTTTTTGGACCCAATAGTGATGTTTTGCTCCGTTTTGGTCAGTTTCGTTACTGTGCGAGAAACCATGCAGGGGTTGCATTTAATGCACCGGTTCGGCCCGTTAACGAAACGATGCACAGTTTCGGTCCAGAAACGAAACGAACGCACCCAATCCACCTTTTTGGACCCAATAGTGATGTTTTGCTCCGTTTTGGTCAGTTTCGTTACTGTGCGAGAAACCATGCAGGGGTTGCATTTAATGCACCGGTTCGGCCCGTTAACGAAACGATGCACAGTTTCGGTCCAGAAACGAAACGAACGCACCCAATCCACCTTTTTGGACCCAATAGTGATGTTTTGCTCCGTTTTGGTCAGTTTCGTTACTGTGCGAGAAACCATGCAGGGGTTGCATTTAATGCACCGGTTCGGCCCGTTAACGAAACGATGCACAGTTTCGGTCCAGAAACGAAACGAACGCACCCAATCCACCTTTTTGGACCCAATAGTGATGTTTTGCTCCGTTTTGGTCAGTTTCGTTACTGTGCGAGAAACCATGCAGGGGTTGCATTTAATGCACCGGTTCGGCCCGTTAACGAAACGATGCACAGTTTCGGTCCAGAAACGAAACGAACGCACCCAATCCACCTTTTTGGACCCAATAGTGATGTTTTGCTCCGTTTTGGTCAGTTTCGTTACTGTGCGAGAAACCATGCAGGGGTTGCATTTAATGCACCGGTTCGGCCCGTTAACGAAACGATGCACAGTTTCGGTCCAGAAACGAAACGAACGCACCCAATCCACCTTTTTGGACCCAATAGTGATGTTTTGCTCCGTTTTGGTCAGTTTCGTTACTGTGCGAGAAACCATGCAGGGGTTGCATTTAATGCACCGGTTCGGCCCGTTAACGAAACGATGCACAGTTTCGGTCCAGAAACGAAACGAACGCACCCAATCCACCTTTTTGGACCCAATAGTGATGTTTTGCTCCGTTTTGGTCAGTTTCGTTACTGTGCGAGAAACCATGCAGGGGTTGCATTTAATGCACCGGTTCGGCCCGTTAACGAAACGATGCACAGTTTCGGTCCAGAAACGAAACGAACGCACCCAATCCACCTTTTTGGACCCAATAGTGATGTTTTGCTCCGTTTTGGTCAGTTTCGTTACTGTGCGAGAAACCATGCAGGGGTTGCATTTAATGCACCGGTTCGGCCCGTTAACGAAACGATGCACAGTTTCGGTCCAGAAACGAAACGAACGCACCCAATCCACCTTTTTGGACCCAATAGTGATGTTTTGCTCCGTTTTGGTCAGTTTCGTTACTGTGCGAGAAACCATGCAGGGGTTGCATTTAATGCACCGGTTCGGCCCGTTAACGAAACGATGCACAGTTTCGGTCCAGAAACGAAACGAACGCACCCAATCCACCTTTTTGGACCCAATAGTGATGTTTTGCTCCGTTTTGGTCAGTTTCGTTACTGTGCGAGAAACCATGCAGGGGTTGCATTTAATGCACCGGTTCGGCCCGTTAACGAAACGATGCACAGTTTCGGTCCAGAAACGAAACGAACGCACCCAATCCACCTTTTTGGACCCAATAGTGATGTTTTGCTCCGTTTTGGTCAGTTTCGTTACTGTGCGAGAAACCATGCAGGGGTTGCATTTAATGCACCGGTTCGGCCCGTTAACGAAACGATGCACAGTTTCGGTCCAGAAACGAAACGAACGCACCCAATCCACCTTTTTGGACCCAATAGTGATGTTTTGCTCCGTTTTGGTCAGTTTCGTTACTGTGCGAGAAACCATGCAGGGGTTGCATTTAATGCACCGGTTCGGCCCGTTAACGAAACGATGCACAGTTTCGGTCCAGAAACGAAACGAACGCACCCAATCCACCTTTTTGGACCCAATAGTGATGTTTTGCTCCGTTTTGGTCAGTTTCGTTACTGTGCGAGAAACCATGCAGGGGTTGCATTTAATGCACCGGTTCGGCCCGTTAACGAAACGATGCACAGTTTCGGTCCAGAAACGAAACGAACGCACCCAATCCACCTTTTTGGACCCAATAGTGATGTTTTGCTCCGTTTTGGTCAGTTTCGTTACTGTGCGAGAAACCATGCAGGGGTTGCATTTAATGCACCGGTTCGGCCCGTTAACGAAACGATGCACAGTTTCGGTCCAGAAACGAAACGAACGCACCCAATCCACCTTTTTGGACCCAATAGTGATGTTTTGCTCCGTTTTGGTCAGTTTCGTTACTGTGCGAGAAACCATGCCGGGGTTGCATTTAATGCACCGATTCGGCCCGTTAACGAAACGATGCACAGTTTCGGTCCAGAAACGAAACGAACGCACCCAATCCACCTTTTTGGACCCAATAGTGATGTTTTGCTCCGTTTTGGTCAGTTTCGTTACTGTGCGAGAAACCATGCAGGGGTTGCATTTAATGCACCGGTTCGGCCCGTTAACGAAACGATGCACAGTTTCGGTCCAGAAACGAAACGAACGCACCCAATCCACCTTTTTGGACCCAATAGTGATGTTTTGCTCCGTTTTGGTCAGTTTCGTTACTGTGCGAGAAACCATGCAGGGGTTGCATTTAATGCACCGGTTCGGCCCGTTAACGAAACGATGCACAGTTTCGGTCCAGAAACGAAACGAACGCACCCAATCCACCTTTTTGGACCCAATAGTGATGTTTTGCTCCGTTTTGGTCAGTTTCGTTACTGTGCGAGAAACCATGCAGGGGTTGCATTTAATGCACCGGTTCGGCCCGTTAACGAAACGATGCACAGTTTCGGTCCAGAAACGAAACGAACGCACCCAATCCACCTTTTTGGACCCAATAGTGATGTTTTGCTCCGTTTTGGTCAGTTTCGTTACTGTGCGAGAAACCATGCAGGGGTTGCATTTAATGCACCGGTTCGGCCCGTTAACGAAACGATGCACAGTTTCGGTCCAGAAACGAAACGAACGCACCCAATCCACCTTTTTGGACCCAATAGTGATGTTTTGCTCCGTTTTGGTCAGTTTCGTTACTGTGCGAGAAACCATGCAGGGGTTGCATTTAATGCACCGGTTCGGCCCGTTAACGAAACGATGCACAGTTTCGGTCCAGAAACGAAACGAACGCACCCAATCCACCTTTTTGGACCCAATAGTGATGTTTTGCTCCGTTTTGGTCAGTTTCGTTACTGTGCGAGAAACCATGCAGGGGTTGCATTTAATGCACCGGTTCGGCCCGTTAACGAAACGATGCACAGTTTCGGTCCAGAAACGAAACGAACGCACCCAATCCACCTTTTTGGACCCAATAGTGATGTTTTGCTCCGTTTTGGTCAGTTTCGTTACTGTGCGAGAAACCATGCAGGGGTTGCATTTAATGCACCGGTTCGGCCCGTTAACGAAACGATGCACAGTTTCGGTCCAGAAACGAAACGAACGCACCCAATCCACCTTTTTGGACCCAATAGTGATGTTTTGCTCCGTTTTGGTCAGTTTCGTTACTGTGCGAGAAACCATGCAGGGGTTGCATTTAATGCACCGGTTCGGCCCGTTAACGAAACGATGCACAGTTTCGGTCCAGAAACGAAACGAACGCACCCAATCCACCTTTTTGGACCCAATAGTGATGTTTTGCTCCGTTTTGGTCAGTTTCGTTACTGTGCGAGAAACCATGCAGGGGTTGCATTTAATGCACCGGTTCGGCCCGTTAACGAAACGATGCACAGTTTCGGTCCAGAAACGAAACGAACGCACCCAATCCACCTTTTTGGACCCAATAGTGATGTTTTGCTCCGTTTTGGTCAGTTTCGTTACTGTGCGAGAAACCATGCAGGGGTTGCATTTAATGCACCGGTTCGGCCCGTTAACGAAACGATGCACAGTTTCGGTCCAGAAACGAAACGAACGCACCCAATCCACCTTTTTGGACCCAATAGTGATGTTTTGCTCCGTTTTGGTCAGTTTCGTTACTGTGCGAGAAACCATGCAGGGGTTGCATTTAATGCACCGGTTCGGCCCGTTAACGAAACGATGCACAGTTTCGGTCCAGAAACGAAACGAACGCACCCAATCCACCTTTTTGGACCCAATAGTGATGTTTTGCTCCGTTTTGGTCAGTTTCGTTACTGTGCGAGAAACCATGCAGGGGTTGCATTTAATGCACCGGTTCGGCCCGTTAACGAAACGATGCACAGTTTCGGTCCAGAAACGAAACGAACGCACCCAATCCACCTTTTTGGACCCAATAGTGATGTTTTGCTCCGTTTTGGTCAGTTTCGTTACTGTGCGAGAAACCATGCAGGGGTTGCATTTAATGCACCGGTTCGGCCCGTTAACGAAACGATGCACAGTTTCGGTCCAGAAACGAAACGAACGCACCCAATCCACCTTTTTGGACCCAATAGTGATGTTTTGCTCCGTTTTGGTCAGTTTCGTTACTGTGCGAGAAACCATGCAGGGGTTGCATTTAATGCACCGGTTCGGCCCGTTAACGAAACGATGCACAGTTTCGGTCCAGAAACGAAACGAACGCACCCAATCCACCTTTTTGGACCCAATAGTGATGTTTTGCTCCGTTTTGGTCAGTTTCGTTACTGTGCGAGAAACCATGCAGGGGTTGCATTTAATGCACCGGTTCGGCCCGTTAACGAAACGATGCACAGTTTCGGTCCAGAAACGAAACGAACGCACCCAATCCACCTTTTTGGACCCAATAGTGATGTTTTGCTCCGTTTTGGTCAGTTTCGTTACTGTGCGAGAAACCATGCAGGGGTTGCATTTAATGCACCGGTTCGGCCCGTTAACGAAACGATGCACAGTTTCGGTCCAGAAACGAAACGAACGCACCCAATCCACCTTTTTGGACCCAATAGTGATGTTTTGCTCCGTTTTGGTCAGTTTCGTTACTGTGCGAGAAACCATGCAGGGGTTGCATTTAATGCACCGGTTCGGCCCGTTAACGAAACGATGCACAGTTTCGGTCCAGAAACGAAACGAACGCACCCAATCCACCTTTTTGGACCCAATAGTGATGTTTTGCTCCGTTTTGGTCAGTTTCGTTACTGTGCGAGAAACCATGCAGGGGTTGCATTTAATGCACCGGTTCGGCCCGTTAACGAAACGATGCACAGTTTCGGTCCAGAAACGAAACGAACGCACCCAATCCACCTTTTTGGACCCAATAGTGATGTTTTGCTCCGTTTTGGTCAGTTTCGTTACTGTGCGAGAAACCATGCAGGGGTTGCATTTAATGCACCGGTTCGGCCCGTTAACGAAACGATGCACAGTTTCGGTCCAGAAACGAAACGAACGCACCCAATCCACCTTTTTGGACCCAATAGTGATGTTTTGCTCCGTTTTGGTCAGTTTCGTTACTGTGCGAGAAACCATGCAGGGGTTGCATTTAATGCACCGGTTCGGCCCGTTAACGAAACGATGCACAGTTTCGGTCCAGAAACGAAACGAACGCACCCAATCCACCTTTTTGGACCCAATAGTGATGTTTTGCTCCGTTTTGGTCAGTTTCGTTACTGTGCGAGAAACCATGCAGGGGTTGCATTTAATGCACCGGTTCGGCCCGTTAACGAAACGATGCACAGTTTCGGTCCAGAAACGAAACGAACGCACCCAATCCACCTTTTTGGACCCAATAGTGATGTTTTGCTCCGTTTTGGTCAGTTTCGTTACTGTGCGAGAAACCATGCAGGGGTTGCATTTAATGCACCGGTTCGGCCCGTTAACGAAACGATGCACAGTTTCGGTCCAGAAACGAAACGAACGCACCCAATCCACCTTTTTGGACCCAATAGTGATGTTTTGCTCCGTTTTGGTCAGTTTCGTTACTGTGCGAGAAACCATGCAGGGGTTGCATTTAATGCACCGGTTCGGCCCGTTAACGAAACGATGCACAGTTTCGGTCCAGAAACGAAACGAACGCACCCAATCCACCTTTTTGGACCCAATAGTGATGTTTTGCTCCGTTTTGGTCAGTTTCGTTACTGTGCGAGAAACCATGCAGGGGTTGCATTTAATGCACCGGTTCGGCCCGTTAACGAAACGATGCACAGTTTCGGTCCAGAAACGAAACGAACGCACCCAATCCACCTTTTTGGACCCAATAGTGATGTTTTGCTCCGTTTTGGTCAGTTTCGTTACTGTGCGAGAAACCATGCAGGGGTTGCATTTAATGCACCGGTTCGGCCCGTTAACGAAACGATGCACAGTTTCGGTCCAGAAACGAAACGAACGCACCCAATCCACCTTTTTGGACCCAATAGTGATGTTTTGCTCCGTTTTGGTCAGTTTCGTTACTGTGCGAGAAACCATGCAGGGGTTGCATTTAATGCACCGGTTCGGCCCGTTAACGAAACGATGCACAGTTTCGGTCCAGAAACGAAACGAACGCACCCAATCCACCTTTTTGGACCCAATAGTGATGTTTTGCTCCGTTTTGGTCAGTTTCGTTACTGTGCGAGAAACCATGCAGGGGTTGCATTTAATGCACCGGTTCGGCCCGTTAACGAAACGATGCACAGTTTCGGTCCAGAAACGAAACGAACGCACCCAATCCACCTTTTTGGACCCAATAGTGATGTTTTGCTCCGTTTTGGTCAGTTTCGTTACTGTGCGAGAAACCATGCAGGGGTTGCATTTAATGCACCGGTTCGGCCCGTTAACGAAACGATGCACAGTTTCGGTCCAGAAACGAAACGAACGCACCCAATCCACCTTTTTGGACCCAATAGTGATGTTTTGCTCCGTTTTGGTCAGTTTCGTTACTGTGCGAGAAACCATGCAGGGGTTGCATTTAATGCACCGGTTCGGCCCGTTAACGAAACGATGCACAGTTTCGGTCCAGAAACGAAACGAACGCACCCAATCCACCTTTTTGGACCCAATAGTGATGTTTTGCTCCGTTTTGGTCAGTTTCGTTACTGTGCGAGAAACCATGCAGGGGTTGCATTTAATGCACCGGTTCGGCCCGTTAACGAAACGATGCACAGTTTCGGTCCAGAAACGAAACGAACGCACCCAATCCACCTTTTTGGACCCAATAGTGATGTTTTGCTCCGTTTTGGTCAGTTTCGTTACTGTGCGAGAAACCATGCAGGGGTTGCATTTAATGCACCGGTTCGGCCCGTTAACGAAACGATGCACAGTTTCGGTCCAGAAACGAAACGAACGCACCCAATCCACCTTTTTGGACCCAATAGTGATGTTTTGCTCCGTTTTGGTCAGTTTCGTTACTGTGCGAGAAACCATGCAGGGGTTGCATTTAATGCACCGGTTCGGCCCGTTAACGAAACGATGCACAGTTTCGGTCCAGAAACGAAACGAACGCACCCAATCCACCTTTTTGGACCCAATAGTGATGTTTTGCTCCGTTTTGGTCAGTTTCGTTACTGTGCGAGAAACCATGCAGGGGTTGCATTTAATGCACCGGTTCGGCCCGTTAACGAAACGATGCACAGTTTCGGTCCAGAAACGAAACGAACGCACCCAATCCACCTTTTTGGACCCAATAGTGATGTTTTGCTCCGTTTTGGTCAGTTTCGTTACTGTGCGAGAAACCATGCAGGGGTTGCATTTAATGCACCGGTTCGGCCCGTTAACGAAACGATGCACAGTTTCGGTCCAGAAACGAAACGAACGCACCCAATCCACCTTTTTGGACCCAATAGTGATGTTTTGCTCCGTTTTGGTCAGTTTCGTTACTGTGCGAGAAACCATGCAGGGGTTGCATTTAATGCACCGGTTCGGCCCGTTAACGAAACGATGCACAGTTTCGGTCCAGAAACGAAACGAACGCACCCAATCCACCTTTTTGGACCCAATAGTGATGTTTTGCTCCGTTTTGGTCAGTTTCGTTACTGTGCGAGAAACCATGCAGGGGTTGCATTTAATGCACCGGTTCGGCCCGTTAACGAAACGATGCACAGTTTCGGTCCAGAAACGAAACGAACGCACCCAATCCACCTTTTTGGACCCAATAGTGATGTTTTGCTCCGTTTTGGTCAGTTTCGTTACTGTGCGAGAAACCATGCAGGGGTTGCATTTAATGCACCGGTTCGGCCCGTTAACGAAACGATGCACAGTTTCGGTCCAGAAACGAAACGAACGCACCCAATCCACCTTTTTGGACCCAATAGTGATGTTTTGCTCCGTTTTGGTCAGTTTCGTTACTGTGCGAGAAACCATGCAGGGGTTGCATTTAATGCACCGGTTCGGCCCGTTAACGAAACGATGCATAGTTTCGGTCCAGGAACGAAACGAATGCACCCAATCCACCTTTTTGGATGCAATAGTGATGTTTTGGTTCGTTTTGGTCAGTTTCGTTACTGTGCTAAAAACCATGCCGGAGTTGCATTTAATGCACCGGTTCGCCCCGTTAACGAAACGATGCACAGTTTCGGTCCAGAAACGAAACGAATGCTCCCAATCCACCTTTTGGGACCCAATAGTGATGTTTTGGTTCGTTTTGGTCAGTTTCGTTACTGTGCAGAAAACCATGCCGGGGTTGCATTTAATGCACCGGTTTGGCCCGTTAATGAAACGATGCACAGTTTCAGTCCAGGAACGAAACGAACGCACCCAATCCACCTTTTTGGACGCAATAGTGATGTTTTGGTTCGTTTTGGTC